>CM031241.1:604828055-605195555 GCA_018340775.1 Taxus wallichiana var. yunnanensis | reverse complement strand
GCCAACATTCCCCTCTTATTACTTTGTTTTTGCAATGGACCCCAAAACATCATCGTCATCTTTTTTTATTCTTGTACTTCTTCTTCTTATGAGTCATCATCTTCTTAAATCATGATGTGTCCATTTTTCTTCCTGTGGTGAGGAAGGCTAGAATCTAAAGGATTCCATCTCTCCTCTCATTTTCACATATGCCAATTAGGAATATGTAGACATGAAGTTAATGGATTAAAAAAAGATAACAAAAGAAAATCCAATAGTAGAATGCACCAAACCACATCTCAAAATTGTTTCGTATGTTCGAATAAGAAAAAAATATTTGATGGACAATTGATGTAGTTTTATTAGTTAATCAGAATTGGAGAAAAATAACATCCTTTGGCTTGTGAGATAAAACAAGCTAGACATGACAAAAGTTTATAAACTTTATCAAATGTTCTCAAATTCATCTTCAAATAATCGAATAAAAACTCAGCAATACAATTGCAATCATGCCAATACTCGATAACGATTAGTTAATAATATTATAAATGATATAAGTTGATATGTTTTGTTCTTTACTATCAGTCCCTTAATTTTATTATACATTTAAGTTATTTTTAAGCATGTTTTGTTTTTTTAGGATATGAGTAAAGTTATGTTTTGTTTTTTTGGGATAAGAGTAAACATATTTTCAACTAATATTTGTATTTTTATACTTATTTTTATGTTTAAAAATTTGGGATTTACATAGTTGGAACTTTTCTACAATGATAAACATTGACATTAAACGAATTGTTACTCATTAATTTGACTAATGTGAAAACAAAGAGTACAAAATTTTAATGACTTAATCTAGTTAAACTTATTTGAGGGGAACTCCTCTTCCATAATAGTAGTTGGGCTAACCAACAATATGTTTATTTCTATCCACTCCATTTGGGCCCAATGATTTCTCAAGAAACACATGGATTTTCATAATAGTAGTTGGGCCAACCAACAACATGTTCTTTGTATCCGCCCCATCTTGAATATTGGTATATTTCAATTGAGTGAAATATTTGAAAAATTGATTACTTTCAATAGGGGACAAGTGAGATTTGAACATACATACATACATACATACACACACACACACACACACATATTTGTCTCTATATATATGTTGTAATGCCTGATTCGCATCGACTTTATTGCTACGCCCTTGTCCTTTTGCATGTCATTGAATGCTGAATTGAACTCCCTTTTCTATCGTTAGGTGACTTTTACCCTGTCCTGCGCTGAAGAAGTGGTTACCCGTCTTGGTGCCATGGTCGTTCCCTGCTTCGTGTTCACTTTGGAATGTCAACCTCTAGTTTTCTTCGCTTGGTTGCTTAAGCCTGTTCACATGTTGTTTTAATCATTGGGAGTAATGGATAATTCGACTCTTACTTCCTCTTGCTTGCTCGTCTGTATGTGATTTAATCTTCTCGGGTTGAATAGTAAATCATACAAAATTTCTTATACCTTTTAGCTTATGAGAATTATATGGAGAAAACTATTGTAATAATAAATGAATTCGTGTCAGTTATATTTGTTTTATTTGTGTAAATAAATTATAAAATTTTGTGTTCAATTATTAAGCCTTTTAGGCCACATTACTCATTATAGACTTGTAAATTTTCACGGTCGGCTTTATCTCCTTCTTAGCGTGGAGGGTGGAGTTATTAAAGTCCGAGATGTTGAGTCCTTCTTTGGTGGCCGCACTCATTTATTATTTTTGATTTTCCAATCTTCTTGGTTTCTTGTTTTGATCCCTCTCGCTTGATCCTCTCGGACCGCGTGTGGAGTGGTTGAGAGGCATGTTTCTGGTGTTTTCATGGTTTCTCATGGAGAGCCCATCTTGCCTGATTTGTCCGGATGGATTTTTCTTCCGGTTCCCACCTTGGGCGCCTTCCTGGTGGCCGCGTGGGTTGTGTATGGCGGATATAGATGAAGCTTGCAAGCTAGTGTCGCGAGTGTGTTACCTCCACATTCTTTGAGTCTTTGAGAGGTGTGTTCTCAGTGAGATCCGCAGCAGTGACAACCCACAACAGTGTTTAGCCAGGTAGCAGGATGATGGCAGTCTGTTGTGTGCAGCCTTCTGTCCATTCTTTTCGGTGGGTTTCTAGGTTTAAGAGAGGATGCGACCTGTTTAACTCTCCCTTCAGGAGCGCGTGGGATCAAAACACGGGAAGGAAGTTCACTGTTCCAGTCGCAGGCCCTTCTTCTCCCTCTGTCGCTTCGTTTTCCCCGTGCTTTGTGAATGTAGACACCCCCATGGCATGTCATGGCTCCTCCTAGTCGAGTATGGAAGAAGTGCGCGCGAGTAAGTTGCGCTTTAGTGGAAGCCTTTGTTGGCGTTTCCAAAGGAGCGGTGTTGTCCAACTATGTTGTTTTCTGTGTAATATCAATGCATCCTCTGATTCGGGATTCTCCTTCAAGATATTTCTGTCAAAATCGACTATGTGACAGTGAGAGTGTTACCAGGAGACCTGATGAAAATTATTGCAAGGATTCTCTTTTGAGACTTTACTTGTTTTACGATGTAACTCATGGAAGAGAATCTCATAGGCATGGATCTGTATCATATCAGAATATTCATGAAGCACAATTTTCCTTGCAACTATATGAGCTTCTTCAACGAGTCACTAAGTTGGCAGGCATAAAGGTTTCTGTTGGAATTATCACACCTTACAAGCTTCAGCTGAAATGTTTGCACCGAGAGTTTGATGTTGTCCTCAAATCGATGAAGGAAAAGGTTTATATATCATTCGGTAGATGCCTTTCGAGCCATGGGCATGATGTAATCATTATGTCTTGTTTCGAGCTTCAAATCATGGGGTTGGCTTTGTAGCTTTTATTCGCCGCATGAATGTGGTGTAGCATGAGCTCGCAGAGCACTTTGGGTTAAGGGCAAAGCAACCGCAGAGCACTTTGATCTGTCTAAGGAAAAACTAGGGACTGCATTTATGGATATGGAGTCTCTGCAAAGCAGATCTTTTTTTGTTAATAAAGCCATCTTCTTTTGCTTCGTCGACTAGGGCTGCTCTATATGAGGATGCCAAGTTAGGGGTCCAAAATCAAGTTATACGGATATGGAGAAGGTGTTTGAATGAATGATGAAGGATCAGGTGGATTGATCCCTACGCTAATTCTGGGCTAATTTGGAGCGGTGTTAGGAGGATTTTGGATCTATTTCGAGAAACCCGAGGGATGCATGGCCCTTAACAGTAGTTTGGACCTTCAAATGGATGAGGAAGAGAAGTTGCACAGTTGTGTTCTTTGTTGCCCGAGCCACAGCCGACGTGCTTGTTGGATTAGAAGAATTCTAATCAGGCATGTTAAATTTACTCCTTGTAATAGTTTTCTACCTTCTTTCAGTATCTTGAAATGAATTTTCTTTCCTCTTGAATGGCGCCTAGACAAAATGTTTTCGTGGTTGTTTATATCGCTGCCTGATTGTGTTGGTTGTTCCTTTAAATCTCGTTCCAATTTCGCTGGTTTTTCTTGGAATGTTCTTTTCCTCTCTTATAGCTTACTCTATTTCATATTTGTCTAAATGGGCTACTGCAATATTGTGTGATGCAGTCTAGTTCGTAGGGAAGGAAACATTATAGAGTTTCGTTTGCTTATATGACTCTCTTTTAAAAGAATTCTGTGATGGTATTTATAATTGAAGGCTTACTATATGGAAGGTTAAGCCTTCATATCTCTATTTGGTTGAATAAATACGTATTTCCTGTTTAGGGCTCTCCTATTTTGCTAAAAGGTACATTAATAGTGACGTTGGGTTCTAAAACTTGTTTAAGCCTGTGGGCATTCCTTACTTTTTGTTTAATTAGAAAATGGCATTAGGGTTTTGTTTTAGAACTGTACATGGTTGACTGTTGTACCCAGTTCTAGAGGATGAATAACTTTGACATCTATTTTGGCCTCTACGTGTTGAGAGAATCACTTTACCTACTTCCTGGTTCAAACTCTTGTTTGATTAAAGTAAGGGGAAACATTGTAGGTTTAATTGAAGGAAATCTCTTCAATTTTTTTACTGGGTCACGAGCAAGCTATTAATAGCTGGATCAAACAAAAGTTGTAGGTGAATCCATGGTATTGACTCGTGAACTCGTTTCTGTTAGATAACAGTGATGATTAAAGTGATAATATAATAGGTGGCTATTATATTCATCTGTTTGATATTACTAGACATTTCCTTGATAAGCCCACATGGATCGGGTAAAACTTCCATCTTCTTTACCATTGGCAAGGAGCTCATAGAACTTCTAGGCCTGACTGCACTACGTAACCTTCCTGATGGATATGTGTGTTGGTTCTTATTTTTGTGCTTGCACTCGTGGTAAGGTCTTTTGAGTCTGGGGCATCGCTGGTGTATTACCCACCATGTATCGAATCCCTTTGTTTGCAAACTCAAATATCTTATTCTTCAAACTTGGTTACTAAAAGTCCCATTTTGTGGCTTTGTTAAGGAAATCAATTTTTATTTTTATTTTAAAATACTTATTGACATTGTCGGAAATATATAAAAATTATTAACGACTTTTGGGTTTAGCCTTCCCTTATATTATGTAGAGAAGTTGACGATTAGGATAAGGTTTGTTGGTAGAATAATGGCCCTTTTGTGCCTCTTTTGTACGCTTTTGAAGAGTGGATTTGTTTTGTTAACTTGTCCTACGTTTAAGAAACCCTATAAAAGGTAGTGGTAAAGCTCCTTGGTTAAAACTGAAACTATAGTTGTTTTTTTTTTAAGGGCGTCGAACCCTTATTACTATGAAGCCTCCCCAGGAGATTTGGATAACGTCGTTTTGTTTCGCGCCACGATCATAATTAGTATGTTTTGTCTTCTCTTGGACCTCTTTAGATGGATGGATTGTGTATTGATTCCAATCATTTAATCCATAGGATTACATGAAGGAAATATCAACACTCTTGACTTTCTTGTTCCTAACCCATAAGGTCTTGCCTTAATTTATGTGATTTTGTTCTTACTGGTATTTTGACTTTCTCCTTGTTGGATGGTTTAGATTTCTTTCTCATGCGAATAATTTTGGAGTTGTGGGTTGTGTTTTAAATCCATTTTTGAATTAGAACATTCCTTTCTTGATATTGTTAAATGTTAGCTTACTATTGCAATGTGTAGCCTTAACATGCCCAGTTCTCGTGAATTGATTCTAGCTAGTATTTGTGCAGATGGATTATGTGAGTAGATTAAAGGAAAGAGTTGTAAAGGTTTCATCAATGCAATTTATGAAGTTCCTTGTAAAAATGTCCAATGTGAGGTAAATTTTGTAATAGTGCTTGCAAAGGAGTTTAGAAGACCTCTTGCCTTGGGTTGTTCTGAAATTTTGTGATGATGTTGTCTTGTCCTTCTGTAGGTAAACTGGTAACTTACCTTTGTGAGAAATGGTATTCAATCTTTACATTGATATGAGTATTGTAAAACTTTGATCTTGAGAATAAATTGTCAAGTTAAATCTTTCTAAGACTGAGTGACAATATATTATAAGTAAAGTAAAATGGGTCGGTTAACCCTTAAAGAAGCTAAACAAAAATAATAATTTTATATTCAACAAATAAATGTAGAGGTGATCTATTTGAAATCAAATAATTCCATGAGTGATCAAATGAAACCATTCTTTGTGAAGTAAAATTTTATAACTTGATATCCCTAGCTACACTAGCGAACATTATCCTTTTATGGTGAATTCTTAGAATGCTCCTAAGGTGAAACAAATTGTTAGTTGATATAAGATAATAAGATTTAATAAGTAGGAGGAATCGGTTTCAAACCACGCAACTGTCTCTCAACCATTTGAAAGGTAAATTGTTTTCTTTTGTAAAAAAATCATCGGTGAAGCCTAAGTAAAATATTTAATAATTTTTGATAAATCCTCAAGATTCAATAAAAAAACAGGTTAATAACTAATGAGGTCATAAAGATGAATTCAACTCGACCTTCTTCCTCTAACCAGTTTTTTTTTTTTAGTGCTTGTAAACTTTCTCTTGAGTATGTTGAAAGCGAATCCATATTGTAATAAGGTTATGAGCGAGTTTTAGTAGCATAAGTGAGGATAGATGGCCTTGTGGAATTAAATTACCTCCTTTATTAAATAATTGAATTAAAAAAATAAATGTCATAATAGAGAAGATTTAAAGTTAATTACTCAGTGAAAAAGGAATAAACTTAGCTTGGTAAGATGAATTGTATGAATCATATCTTGAGTCTCCTTGAAAACATAAGCTAAGAATTGCAAGATGTCTTATTAAAATAAATAACCATCAAAAATATCTCATTGTGGTTGGCCCTAACTGTAAGTGTGTTTTGTGGTTGGACTTCTATGTTGTCATGTCTAAAAGAAAAGTAAATTGTCCTTGAAAGGTGTGAACATTTCCGTGCTGCCTTTATGGCCATCCTTGTATCAAGTTGTTCACAGTGTTAGTTGTATCCTTGGTGATGACATGTTGCGTCATGTTATGTGTCAAGCAAGTCAAAAAAAAAAATTATCCTGTATTTCACTGTGTTGTTCGTGTGTGAATTTTTTTGGGTCGTTACACTTGGTATCAGAGCGTAGGTTCATACTCTCGAACCTATGGGCCGGATTGGTGTTGTATGGTCATGTTACATGATGTTGTTTCATGGAGATGATGGTATTACATGATGATGATTTATATTGGAAGAGTAATGTGCTTTAAGTGTGATGTGATCCATGTCGTAATTGTGATTTTGTGAACGCACATGATGTGTATGTCACTTTGTGCGTGTTTGTAATCATGTTGATATGTTGGGGATGGGAGTATTCTCTCTCCTTCTTGTGGATTCTATAAAGAGTTCACGTGTGAATTAGTGTTTGTGGTGGGTGAAAAGAATTATAATGTGGATGACGTAGTGTTGGAGCATTGTGGCATATTGTGGTATGTAAGTGTATCAATGTGTTGTATGACTAGATTGATGTTAAAAGAAATAAGTTATATCATGATGTTTTATCATGTTTTGATGAGATGTGTGTATCACCTTGTTATGTAGCAATGGATGTTATGTTGTGATGTACTATGTTCATCGTATGTATGATTTGTGCAAATATGTAATGCTTTATGTTGTGATTTAGGGTCATACGGTGAGTGTATGAACCCTATCGTATGGTGATTGCACTTTGGGTGCAGAATGTGGTAAAGTGGTGTGTTACACCCGGTGAATGTATGATTGTGATCTACCTTGTATATGTACCACCTTTGTGTTAGTGATGTAGTTACATGTTATGTTGTGAACCTTACGCTAACCGACCCTGAGGGTAATCGGTAGAAGTGTATGTTGAGAGTGAGGAATGGTGTACCATGGGTCAATAACTTGAGCCGAAACTTGGTTTAGTAGATAACATGTGATTCTTTCCTCTCTCCCTATGTGGTTGCATGTATGCAACCTAAGTACAACTATGACTATGT
This sequence comes from Taxus wallichiana var. yunnanensis, assembly GCA_018340775.1. Classification (NCBI taxonomy): domain Eukaryota; kingdom Viridiplantae; phylum Streptophyta; class Pinopsida; order Cupressales; family Taxaceae; genus Taxus; species Taxus wallichiana. Next base: position 605,188,106 of record CM031241.1, on the reverse strand, counting down.
TTAGCCTTGTCGAAGTGGTGGTGGGATGATTTAGATGGAGGTGATGACAATTGTATTATTGATATGTATTTTACGAGTGAGGCTCGATGTTCCGAGTGCTAGCAACTCGTTGAGTACCCCTTGGTGGCCAGATAAGGCCACACAGTTATCGTAATGTGACATTATTATAAGTTGATTTTATTCGTAATTGAGTTTTTTTACTTTATTTTGTGAGGACCAGCAGCTTTTCTTGATTGCCATGCTTTACAATTTTGGGCATTTCCTTGGTTTGTGGCACTAACATGGGGATTTTGATACTAACTATGGCTATTTGGCCATTTATTTTGCTTGAATTTGGGTCTTCTTTTAAATTTGGAATTTTTACCGCCTTGCCCAAGGCTTGTACTTTGCCACTTGGTACTTTGATTGGATTGTTGTGTTGGTTCTAATGTCGTGATGTGTGGAATAGGGTCATGGGATGCACCATGGAATGGTTGGACCTATGGACCCGCTTTGTTGTATAGGGGTATGCCCCAGGAGTACAGAGATAACTAGTGGGTTGTTGAACCAGGCATTATTATGTCACTTGGGTTAGGAGTGTTTGAAATCTATGTGTCTTGGACCATAGGGTCAACCGGCCTCTTTTAGGGAGGCATAAGAGTTTGAGGGAGGTATAAGAGGCTTGAGGGAGGCATAAGAGTTTGAGGAGGCATAAGATACTTGAGGGAGGCATAAGAGACTTGAGGGAGGCATAAGAGACTTGAGGGAGGCATAAGAGTTTGAGGGAGGCATATGATATTTGTCTGTATGGTTGATGTTTCAGGATATATGTTGAGTTATTGTGATGTTTGGTAGTGGTCTTTTGATGTATGTGTTACTCATGTCAGATGGATATGTGTTGTGATGTTGTGGATATGTCATTGATGCCCTTGTGGACCCTATGTACATGTAGTTTTTATGAGTCATGGAAAATCCTCATACGTGGAATTGAGGAAATGTCTGGTGGATTGTAGTACTCTTTTGGTTGAGTATTTTGGTATGTCAGTCATTGATGTGTGTCGAGTACTATGTTATGTGGACTGTGCCTATTCCATTCCGTATTTGAGTAACCTTTTTGTGGTGTAATACAATCATGAAGTATATACTTGTGTGCTTGTGAATCTGTAGGGTCTTGTGAACCTGATAGGGTGTTGTGTTAGCAGTTCATGTTGGGCACCCACAATAAGGAATAAACCAAAACTCTTCAATGATGAAATTTTAAAATAAATTAAACTAAGAATAATGTTAACGGAAAGAGACTAATGAAAATAATAAATAAGAAGGAACTGCCAATCTTCACAGAACCTTGAAAGTTAAAATTCCCACCAAATGTCCCTAAGGCTACCTTGTGACCGTGCTTTAATCAACTAAAATTTTAAACCATAGGGTGTACTTTCTCCTGTACCTGTTCTTGGTTGCGAACCATTTCTTTTCCATTGTGTTATGTCGCATCGAGGATGATGCTTTTCTTAAGGGGAGGAGAATGTAATGCCCTGTTCGGCATCGACTTTCGCTGTTACGTCCTTGTCCTTTTGCGTGTCATTGAATGCTGAATTGAACTCCCTTTTCTATCGTTAGGTGACTTTTACCCTGTCCTGCGCTGAAGAAGTGGTTACCCGTCTTGGTGCCATGGTCGTTCCCTGCTTCGTGTTCACTTTGGAATGTCAACCTTAGTTTTCTTTTGGGTTTCTTAAGCTTTGTTCGCATGTTGTTTTAATCATTGGGAGTAATGGATAATTCGACTCTTACTTCCTCTTGCTTGCTCGTCTGTATGCGATTTAATCTTCTCAGGTTGAATAGTAAATCATACAAAATTTCTTATACCTTTTAGCTTATGAGAATTATATGGAGAAAACTATTGTAATAATAAATGAATTCGTGTCAATTATATTTGTTTTATTTGTGTAAATAAATTATAAAATTTTGTGTTCAATTATTAAGCCTTTTAGGCCACGTTACTCATCATAGACTTGTAAATTTGTCACGGTCAGCTTTATCTCCTTCTTGGCGTGGAGGGTGGAGTTATTAAAGTCTGGCGTGTTGGATTCCTCTTGCTGGTGGCCGCACTCATTTATTATTTCTGATTTGCAAATCTTCTTGGTTTCTTGTTTGACTGCCTGCTTATCCTCTCGGACCGCGTGAGATTTCCTTGGATAGACTGCGTGTGGAGTGGTTGAGAGGCATTTTTCCTGGTTGCGTTTTCTCATGGTTTCTCCCTGAGCCCCTTCTTCCTACCCTAGAGGAGACCTGATTTTCAATTATTTGTCTTCCTGGTTCCACCTTGGGCGCCTTCCTGCTTGGCCACGTGGGTTATATGGCGGTTATAGATGAAGCTTGCAAGCTAGTGTCGCAGCGTGTTACCTCCACATTCTTTGAGTCTTTGAGAGGTGTGTTCTAGTCGTGAGAGCCTCGGCGAACCCGTAAAAGTTTGCTTGAGCGCGCAGGATGATGGCGAGTCTGTTCTGTGTAGCCTTCTATCCATTCTATTCGGTGGGTTTCTGGGTTTAAGAGAGGATGTGACCTATTTAACTCTCCCTTCAGGAGTGCGTGGGATCAAAATGTGGGAAGGAAGTTCACTGTTCCTATCACATGCCCTTCTTCTCCCTCTGTCGCTCGTTTTCCCCATGCTTTGTGAATGCAGACACCCCATGGCATGTCACGGCTCCTCCTAGTCGAGTATGGAAGAAGTGCGGCGGCAGGCAGGTGGCAGTTTAGTGGAAGCCTTTGTGAGCGTTTCCAGCGAGCAGGTTGTCCAACTATGTTGTTTTCTGTGCAATATCAATGCATCCTCTGATTTGGGACTCTCCTTCAAGATATTTCTATCAAAATCGACCTTGTGACAGTGAGAGTGTTACCAGGAGACCTGATGAAAATTATTGCAAGGATTCTCTTTGAGACTTTACTTGTTTTATGCTGTAACTCATGGAAGAGAATCTCTTAGGCGTGGATCTGTATCATGTCAGAATATTCATGAAGCACAATTTGCCTTGCAACTATATGAGCATCTTCTACGAGTCACTAAGTTGGCAGGCATAAAGGTTTCTATTGGAATTATCACACCCTTACAAGCTACAGCTGAAATGTTTGCACCGAGAGTTTGATGTTGTCCCCAAATCTGATGAAGGAAAAGGTTTATATATCATTTGGTAGATGCCTTTGAGCCGGGAGCGTGATGTAATCATTGTGTCTTGTGTTCGAGCTTCAAATCATGGGGTTGGATTTGTAGCTGTTATTCACGCATGAATGCATAATGTGGCACTTTGGGTTAAGGGAAAAGCAAGCACAAGCTCGTAAAGCACTTTGAGGATGCTAAGGGGAAAAATAGCTTTTATTGAAGCAAAGTCTAGTAATTTTTTTGGTTAATAAAGCCTTTCTTTTGCTTGATCTCGATGCTGCTCCTAATATGAGAGCAGGGTTAGGAGGTCCAAATCGACAATCGGATTTATGGATATGGACAGGACACATATGTTTAGATGAATGATGAAGGATCGGCCACATGTTGGGGCTGGTGGATTGATCTATGGGATAATTTGGAGCGGTGTTCGAAGGATTTCAGATCTTCTTATGAGAAACCTAGGGATGCATGGTCGTTAACGAGTTTGGACCTTGCAGGGAGGAAGAAGTTGCGCGCAGGTTATGTGTTGCTTGTTGCCCGAGCCCTGTCGACGTGCTTGTTGGATTGGAAGAATTCTAATCAGGCATGTTAAATCTACTCCTTGTAATAGTTTTCTACCTTCTTTCAGTATCTTGAAATGAATTTTCTTTCCTCTTGAATGGCACCTAGACAAAATGTTTTCGTGGTTGTTTATATCACTTCCGATTATGTTGGTTGCTCCTTTAATTTCGCTCCAATTTCGCTTGTTTTTCTTGGAATGTTCTTTTCCTCTCTTATAGCTTACTCTATTTCATATTTGTCTAAATGGGCTACTGCAATATTGAGTGATGCAGTCTAGTTCGTAGGGAAGGAAACATTATAGAGTTTTGTTTGCTTATATGACTCTCTTTTAAAGAATTTTGTGATGGTTTTATAATTGAAGGCTTACTATATGGAAGGTTAGGCCTTCATATCTCTATTTGGTTAATAAATATGTATTTCATGTTTAGGGCTTTCTATTTTGCTAAAAGGTACATTAATAGTGACATTGGGTTCTAAAACTTGTTTAAGCCTATGTAGGCATTCCTTACTTTTGTTTAATTAGAAATGGCATTAGGGTTTTGTTTTAAAGTACACATGGTTGTTGTTGTACCCAGTTCTAGAGGAGAATAACCCGACATCTATTTTGGCCTCTATGCGTGTTGAGAGAATCACTTTAAGTACTTCCCCGGTTCAAACTCTTGTTTGATTAAAGTAAGGGGAAACATTGTAGGTTTAATTGAAGGAAATCTCTTCAATTTTTTTAAGGGTCGCGAGCAAGCTATTAATAATTGGACTAAAACAAAAGTTGTAGGTGAATCCATGGTATTGGACTCGTGAACTCGTTTCTGTTAGATAATAGCTGATTACATGGTGATAATATAATAGGTGGCTATTATATTCATCATTTGATATTGCTAGACATTTTCTTGATAAGCCCACATGGATCGGGTAAAACTTCCATCTTCTTTACCATTGGCAAGGAGCTCATAGAACTTATAAGCGACTTGCACTACGTAACCTTTCGATGGATATGTGTGTTGGTTCTTATTTTAGTGCTTGCACTCGTGGTAAGGTCTTTTGAGTTTGGGGCATCGCTGGTGTATTACCCACCATGTATCGAATCCCTTTGTTTTCAAACTCGAATATCTTATTCTTCGAACTTGAGTTACTAAAAGTCCCATTTTGTGGCTTTGTTAAGGAAATCATTTGTTTTTTTATTTTAAAATACTTATTGGCATGATTGGAAATATATAAAAATTATTAACGACTTTTGGGTTTAGCCTTCCCTTATATTATGTAGAGAAGTTGACGATTAGGATAAGGTTTGTTGGTAGAATAATGGCCCTTTTTGTGTCTCTTTTGTACGCTTTTGAAGAGTGGATTTGTTTTGTTAACTAGTCCTACGTTTAAGAAATCCTATAAGAAGGTAGTGGTAAAACTCCTTGGTTAAAACTGAAACTATAGTTGTTTTTCTTTTAAGGGCGTCGAACCCTTATTACTATGAAGCCTCCCCCTGGGAGATTTGGATAACGTCGTTTTGTTTCGCGCCTACGATCATAATTAGTATGTTTTGTCTTCTCTTGGACCTCTTTAGATGGATGGATTGGGTATTGGATTCCAATCACGTAATCCATAGGATTACATGAAGGAAATATCAACACTCTTGACTTTCTTGTTCCTAACCCATAAGGTCTTGCCTTGATTTATGTGATTTTGTTCTTACTGGTATTTTGACTTTCTCCTTGTTGGATGGTTTAGATTTCTTTCTCATGCGAATAATTTTGGAGTTGTGGGTTGTGTTTTAAATCCATTTTTGAATTAGAACATTCCTTTCTTGATATTGTTAAATGTTAGCTTACTGTTGCAATGTGTAGCCTTAACATGCTCAGTTCTCGCGAACTGATTCTAGCTAGTATTTGTGCAGATGGATTATGCGAGTAGATTAAAGGAAAGAGTTGTAAAGGTTTCATCAGTGTAATTTATGAAGTTCCTTGTAAAAATGTCCAATGTGAGGTAAATTTTGTAATAGTGCTTACAAAGGAGTTTAGAAGACCTCTTGCCTTGGGTTGTTCTGAAATTTCGTGATGATGTTGTCTTGTCCTTCTGTAGGTAAACTGGTAACTTACCTTTGTGAGAAATGGTATTCAATCTTTACATTGATATGAGTATTGTAAAACTTTGATCTTGAGAATAAATTGTCAAGTTAAATCTTTCTAAGACTGAGTGACAATATATTATAAGTAAAGTAAAATGGGTCGGTTAACCCTTAAAGAAGCTAAACAAAAATAATAATTTTATATTCAACAAATAAATGTAGAGGTGATCTATTTGAAATCAAATAATTCCATGAGTGATCAAAATGAAACCATCCTTTGTGAAGTAAAATTTTATAACTTGATATCCCTAGCTACACTAGCGAACATTATCCTTTTTATGGTGAATTCTTAGAATGATCCTAAGGTGAAACAAATTGTTAGTTGATATAAGATAATAAGATTTAATAAGTAGGAGGAATCGGTTTCGAAACCACGCAATCTGTCTCTCAACCATTTGAAAGGTAAATTGTTTTCTTTTGTAAAAATCATCCAGTGAAGCCTAAGTAAAATATTTAATAATTTTCGATAAATCCTCAAGCTTCAATAAAAACCGGGTTAATAACTAATGAGGTCATAAAGATGAATTCAACTCGACCTTCTTCCTCTAACCAGTTTTTTTTTTTTGGTGCTTGGTAATCTTTCTCTTGAGTATGTTGAAAGTGAATCCATATTGTAATAAGGTTATGAGCGAGTTTTAGTAGCATAAGTGAGGATAGATGGCCTTGTGGAATTAAATTACCTCCTTTATTAAATAATTGAATTAAACAAATAAATGTCATAATAGAGAAGATTTAAAGTTAATTACTCAGTGAAAAAGGAATAAACTTAGCTTGGTAAGATGAATTGTATGAATCATATCTTGAGTCTCCTTGAAAACGTAAGCTAAGAATTGCAAGATGTCTTATTAAAATAAATAACCCTCAAGAATATCTCATTGTGGTTGGCCCTAACTGTAAGTGTGTTTTGTGGTTGGACTTCTATGTTGTCATGTCTAAAAGAAAAGTAAATTGTCCTTGAAAGGTGTGAACGTTTCCGTGCTGCCTTTATGGCCATCCTTGTATCAAGTTGTTCACAGTGTTAGTTGTATCCTTGGTGATGACATGTTGTGTCATGTTATGTGTCAAGCAAGTCAAAAAAAAAAGAAAAAGAGTTTTCCTGTATTTCACTGTGTTGTTCGTGTGTGGATTTTTTGGGTCGTTATACTTGGTATCAGAGCGTAGGTTCATACTCTCGAACCTATGGGCCGGATTGGTGTTGTATGGTGATGTTACATGATGTTGTTTCATGGAGATGATGGTATTGCATGATGATGATTTATATTGGAAGAGTAATGTGCTTTAAGTGTGATGTGATCCATGTCGTAATTGTGATTTTGTGAACGCACATGATGTGTATGTCACTTTGTGCGTGTTTGTAATCATGTTGATATGTTGGGGATGGGAGTATTCTCTCTCCTTCTTGTGGATTCTATGAAGAGTTCACGTGTGAATTATTGTTTGTGGTGGGTGAAAAGAATTATAATGTGGATGACGTAGTGTTGGAGCATTGTGGCATATTGTGGTATGTAAGTGTATCAATGTGTTGTATGACTAGATTGATGTTAAAAGAAATAAGTTATATCATGATGTTTTATCATGTTTTGATGAGATGTGTGTATCACCTTGTTATGTAGCAATGGATGTTATGTTGTGATGTACTATGTTCATCGTATGTATGATTTGTGTAAATATGTAATGCTTTATGTTGTGATTTAGGGTCATACGGTGAGTGTATGAACCCTATCGTATAGTGATTGCACTTTGGGTGCAGAATGTGGTAAAGTGGTGTGTTACACCTAGTGAATGTATGATTGTGATCTACCTTGTATATGTACCACCTTTGTGTTAGTGATGTAGTTACATGTTATGTTGTGAACCTTACGCTAACCGACCCTGAGGGTAATCGGTAGAATTGTATGTTGAGAGTGAGGAATGGTGTACTTGTATGGGTCAATAACTTGAGCCAAAACTTGGTTTAGTAGATAACATGTGATTCTTTCCTCTCTCCTATGTGGTTGCATGTATGCAACCTAAGTACAACTATGACTATGTTTAGCCTTGTCGAAGTGGTGGCGGGATGATTCGATGGAGGTGATGACAGGTTGTATTATTGATATGTATTTTACAGTGAGGCTCGATGTTCCGAAAGTGCTAGCAACTCGTTGAGTACCCTTGGTGGCAGATAAGGCCACACAGTTATCGTAATGTGACATTATTATAAGTTGATTTTATTCATAATTGATTTTTTTACTTTATTTTGTGAGGACCAAAGAACTTTTCTTAATTGCCATGCTTTACAATTTTGGGCATTTCCTTGATTTGTGGCACTAACATGGGGATTTTGATACTAACTATGGCTATTTGGCCATTTATTTTGCTTGAATTTGGGTCTTTTTTAAATTTGGAATTTTACCGCCTTGCCCAAGGCTTGTACTTTGCCACTGGCACTTTGATTGGATTGTTGTGCTGGTTTTAATGTCGTGATGTGTGGAATAGGGTCATGGGATGCACCATGGAATGGTTGGACCTATGGACCCGCTTTGTTGTATAGGGATAAACGCCCGGGGAGTACAGATAACTAGCGGGTTGTTGAACCACGCATTATTATGTCACTTGGGTTAGGAGTGTTCGAACTCTATGTGTCTTGGACCATAGGGTCAACCGGCCTCCTTGAGGGAGGCATAAGAGTTTGATGGAGGCATAAGAGGCTTGAGGGAGGCATAAGAGTTTGAGGGAGGCATAAGAGTTTAAGGGAGGCATAAGAGACTTGAGGGAGGCATAAGAGTTTGAGGGAGTTATATGATATTTTTCCGTATGGTTGATGTTTCTGGATATATGTTGAGTTATTGTGATGTTTGGTAGTGGTCTCTTGATGTATGTGTTACTCATGTCAGATGGATATGTGTTGTGATGTTGTGGATATGTCATTGATTCCCTTGTGGACACTATGTACATGTAGTTTTTATGAGTCATGGAAAATCCTCATACGTGGAATTGAGGAAATGTCTGGTGGATTGTAGTACTCTTTTGGTTGAGTATTTTGGTATGTCAGTCATTGATGTGTGTCGAGTACTATGTTATGTGGACTGTGCCTATTCCATTCCGTATTTGAGTAACCTTTTTGTGGTGTAATACAATCATGAAGTATATACTTGTGTGCTTGTGAATCTGTAGGGTCTTGTGAACCTGATAGGGTGTTGTTTTAGTAGTTCATGTTGGGCACCCACAATAACGAATAAACGAAAACTCTTCAATGATGAAATTTTAAAAGAAATTAAACTAAGAATAATGTTAACTTGGAAAGATACTAATGAAAATAATAAATAAGAAGGAACTACCAATCTTCACGAACCTTGAAAGTTAAAATTTCCCACCAAATGTCCCTAAGGCTACCTTGTGACCATGCTTTAATCAACTAAAATTTTAAACCATAGGGTGTACTTTCTCCTGTACCTGTTCTTGGTTGCGAACCATTTCTTTTCCGTTGTGTTATGTCGCATCGAGGACGATGCTTTTCTTAAGGGGAGGAGAATGTAATGCCCTGTTCGGCATCGACTTTCACTGTTACGTCCTTGTCATTTTACATGTCATTGAATGCTGAAGTTGAACTCCCTTTTCTATCGTTAGGTGACTTTTACCATATTCCGTCTCCGCACTAAAGAAGTGGTTACCTCTTACCTTGGTGCCATGGGCATTCCCTGCTTCGTGTTCACTTTGGAATGTCAACCTCTAGTTTTCTTCACTTGGTTGCTTAAGTCTGTTCGCATGTTGTTTTAATCATTGGGAGTAATGGATAATTCGACTCTTACTTCCTCTTGCTTGCTTCAATTTTCTCAAATGTATGTGATTTAATCTTCTCAGGTTGAATAGTAAATCATACAAAATTTCTTATACCTTTTAGCTTATGAGAATTATATGGAGAAAACTATTGTAATAATAAATGAATTCGTGTCAGTTATATTTGTTTTATTTGTGTAAATAAATTATAAAATTTTGTGTTCAATTATTAAGCCTTTTAGGCCACGTTACTCATCATAGACTTGTAAATTTGTCACGGTCAGCTTTATCTCCTTCTTGGCGTGGAGGGTGGAGTTATTAAAGTCTGACGTGTTGGACTCCTTGCTGGTGGCCGCACTCACTTATTATTTTGGATTTGCAAATCTTCTTGGTTTCTTGTTTTGACTGCCTGCTTATCCTCTCAAACCACGTGAGATCTCCCTTGGATAGACTGCGTGTGGAGTGGTTGAGAGGCATGTTTCTTGTTGCGTGGGTGACTCATGGTTTCCCATCGAAACCTTCCTTGTTCCTACCAGCGTTCGTCTTTCTTTGGTTCCACCTTGTAAGGCGCCTTCCACCTTCCCCGTTGGTCGCGTGGGTTCGATATGGCGGTTATAGATGAAGCTGCAAGCTAGTGTCGCAGGCGTGTTACCTCCACGTTCTTTGAGTGCTGAGAGGTGTGTTCTGTCAAGATCCGCAGCACGACCCGCATAGTATTTAGCCAGTAGTAGGATGATGGCGGTTTGTTCTGTAGCCTTCATCCATTCTTTTCGGTGGGTTTCTGGGTTTAAGAGAGGATGCGACCTGTTTAACTCTCCCTTCAGGAGCGCATGAGATCAAAACGCGGGAAGGAAGTTCGCTGTTCCAGTCGCAGGCCCTTCTTCTCCCTCTTTCGCCGTCTGCTTTCCCCATGCTTTGTGAATGCATACACCCCCATGGCATGTCACGGCTCCTCCTAGTTGAGTATGGAAGAAGTGCGGCGGCAGGCAGGTGGCAGTTTAGTGGAAGCCTTTGTGAGCATTTCCAGCGAGCAGGTTGTCCAACTATGTTGTTTTCTGTGCAATATCAATGCATCCTCTGATTCGGGATTCTCCTTCAAGATATTTCTGTCAAAATTGACTATGTGACAAAGGTTGAGAGTGTTACTGTGGAGAGACCTAATGAAAATTATTGCAAGGATTCTCTTTTGAGACTTTACTTGTTTTACGATGTAACTCATGGAAGAGAATCTCATAGGCGTGGATCTGTATCATATCAGAATATTCATGAAGCACAATTTGCTTTGCAATTATATGAGCTTCTTCAGCGAGTCACTAAGTTGGCAGGCATAAGGGTTTCTGTTGGAATTATCACACCTTACAAGCTTCAGCTGAAATGTTTTCACCGAGAGTTTGATGTTGTCCTCAAATCTGATGAAGGAAAAGTTTTATATATCATTCGGTAGATGCCTTTCAAAGCCATGAGCGTGATGTAATCATTATGTCTTATGTCCGAGCTTCAAATCATGGGGTTGGATTTGTAGCTGTTATTCACCGCATGAATGTGGCGTTAGCACGAGCTCGTAGAGCACTTTGGGCTAAGGGAAAAACAGGAAGCAATCTAGTTTCGGTCAACCTTAATTGAGCAATCTATGGATATGAAGTCTCGTACCAAGAGATTTTTTTGGTTAGCCATCCTTATTGAGGATGCTAAGTCTAGGAGAGCACTGTATTATGGATATGGACAACTCGAATGACATGTTGGAGGTGTTTAGTGGATTGATCTATGGGCTAATTTGGAGCGGTGTTCAGAGGATTTTGGATCTACTTCTAAGAAACCCAGGGATGCATGGCCGTTAATAGAGTTTGGACCTTCAGTAGGATGAGGAAGAGAAGTTGCGCAGTTGTGTTCTTTGTTGCAGAGCCTCGGTCGACGTGCTTGTTGGATTGGAAAAATTCTAATCAGGCATGTTAAATCTACTCCTTGTAATAGTTGTCTACCTTCTTTCAGTATCTTGAAATGAAATTTTCTTTCCTCTTGAATGGCGCCTAGACAAAATGTTTTCGTGGTTGTTTATATCGCTGCCTGATTGTGTTGGTTGTTCCTTTAATTTCGCTCCAATTTCGTTGGTTTTGCTTGGAATGTTCTTTTCCTCTCTTATAGCTTACTCTATTTCATATTTGTCTAAATGGGCTACTGCAATATTGTGTGATGCAGTCTAGTTCGTAGGGAAGGAAACATTATAGAGTTTCGTTTGCTTATATGACTCTCTTTTAAAAGAATTCTGTGATGGTTTTTATAATTGAAGGCTTACTATATGGAAGGTTAGGCCTTCATATCTCTATTTGGTTAAATAAATACGTATTTCCTGTTTAGGGCTCTCCTATTTTGCTAAAAGGTACATTAATAGTGACGTTGGGTTCTAAAACTTGTTTAAGCCTGTGGGCATTCCTTACTTTTTGTTTAATTAGAAATGGCATTAGGGTTTTGTTTTAGAACTGTACATGGTTGACTGTTGTACCCAGTTCTAGAGGACGATTAACCTGACTTCTATTTTGGCCTCTGCGTGTTGAGAGAATCACTTTACCTACTTCCTGGTTCAAACTCTTGTTTGATTAAAGTAAGGGGGAAACATTGTAGGTTTAATTGAAGGAAATCTCTTCAATTTTTTTAAGGGTCACGAGCAAGCTATTAATAGCTGGACTGAAACAAAAGTTGTAGGTGAATCCATGGTATTGGACTCGTGAACTCGTTTCCTGTTAGATAACAGCTGATTACAGTGATAATATAATAGGTGGCTATTATATTCATCTGTTTGATATTGCTAGACATTTCCTTGATAAGCCCACATGGATCGGGTAAAACTTCCATCTTCTTTACCATTGGCAAGGAGCTCATAGAACTTCTAGGCCTGACTGCACTGTGTAACCTTTCTGATGGATATGTGTGTTGGTTCTTATTTTTGTGCTTGCACTCGTGGTAAGGTCTTTTGAGTCTGGGACATCGCTGGTGTATTACCCACCGTGTATCGAATCCCTTTGTTTTCAAACTCGAATATCTTATTCTTCGAACTTGGGTACTAAAAGTTCCATTTTGTGGCTTTGTTAAGGAAATCAATTTTTATTTTTATTTTAAAATACTTATTGACATTGTTGGAAATATATAAAAATTATTAATGACTTTTGGGTTTAGCCTTCCTTATATTATGTAGAGAAGTTGACGATTAGGATAAGGTTTGTTGGTAGAATAATGGCCCTTTTTGTGTCTCTTTTGTACGCTTTTGAAAGAGTGGATTTGTTTTGTTAACTTGTCCTACGTTTAAGAAACCCTATAAGAAGGTAGTGGTAAAGCTCCTTGGTTAAAACTGAAACTATAGTTGTTTTTCTTTTAAGGGCGTCGAACCCTTATTACTATGAAGCCTCCCCCTGGGAGATTTGGATAACGTCATTTTGTTTCGCGCCTACGATCATAATTAGTATGTTTTGTCTTCTCTTGGACCTCTTTAGATGGATGGATTGGGTATTGATTCCAATCACGTAATCCATAGGATTACATGAAGGAAATATAAGAACTCTTGACTTTCTTGTTCCTAACCCATAAGGTCTTGCCTTAATTTATGTGATTTTGTTCTTACTGGTATTTTGACTTTCTCCTTGTTGGATGGTTTAGATTTCTTTCTCATGCGAATAATTTTTGAGTTGTGGTTGTGTTTTAAATCCATTTTTGAATTAGAACATTCCTTTCTTGATATTGTTAAATGTTAGCTTACTATTGTTGCGAATGTGTAGCCTTAACATGCCTGGCCTCGCGAACTGATTCTAGCTAGTATTTGTGCAGATGGATTATGTGAGTAGATTAAAGGAAAGAGTTGTAAAGGTTTCATCAGTGCAATTTATGAAGTTCCTTGTAAAAATGTCCAATGTGAGGTAAATTTTGTAATAGTGCTTGCAAAGGAGTTTAGAAGACCTCTTGCCTTGGGTTGTTCTGAAATTTCGTGATGATGTTGTCTTGTCCTTCTGTAGGTAAATTGGTAACTTACCTTTGTGAGAAATGGTATTCAATCTTTACATTGATATGAGTATTGTAAAACTTTGATCTTGAGAATAAATTGTCAAGTTTAAATCTTCCTAAGACTGAGTGACAATATATTATAAGTAAAGTAAAATGGGTCGGTTAACCCTTAAAGAAGCTAAACAAAAATAATAAATTTATATTCAACAAATAAATGTAGAGGTGATCTATTTGAAATCAAATAATTCCATGAGTGATCAAAATGAAACCATCCTTTGTGAAGTAAAAATTTTATAACTTGATATCCCTAGCTACACTAGCAAACATTATCCTTTTTATGGTGAATTCTTAGAATGATCCTAAGGTGAAACAAATTGTTAGTTGATATAAGATAATAAGATTTAATATGTAGGAGGAATCGGTTTCAAACCACGCAACTGCTCTCAACCATTTGAAAGGTAAATTGTTTTCTTTTGTAAAAATCATCTAGTAAAGCCTAAGTAAAATAATTAATAATTTTCAATAAATCCTAGAGATTCAATAAAAAAACCGGGTTAATAACTAATGAGGTCATAAAGATGAATTCAACTCGACCTTCTTCCTCTAACCATTTTTTTTTTTAGGTGCTTGTAAACTTTCTCTTGAGTATGTTGAAAGCTTAATCCATATTGTAATAAGGTTATGAGTGAGTTTTAGTAGCATAAGTGAGGATATATGGCCTTGTGGAATTAAATTACCTCCTTTATTAAATAATTGAATTAAACAAATAAATGTCATAATAGAGAAGATTTAAAGTTAATTACTCAGTGAAAAAAGGAATAAACTTAGCTTGGTAAGATGAATTGTATGAATCATATCTTGAGTCTCCTTGAAAACGTAAGCTAAGAATTGCAAGATGTCTTATTAAAATAAATAACCCTCAAGAATATCTCATTGTGGTTGGGCCTAACTCAGTAAGTGTGTTTTGTTGTTGGACTTCTATGTTGTCATGTTTAAAAGAAAAAATTGTTGAACGTTTCCGTGTTGCCTTTATGGCCATCCTTGTATCAAGTTGTTCACGGTGTTATTTGTATCTTTGGTGATGACATGTTGCGTCATGTTATGTGTCAAGCAAGTCAAAAAAAAAAAAAAAAAAGCATTGTCCTGTATTTCACCGTGTTGATCGTGTGTGGATTTTTGGGTCCTTTCATATGTGTCTATATATATATATAGACACATATTTATGCATTGGAAAGAGTGGAACCCAAATAGATAAGCTTGGAGGTAGAAGGTCAAGAGACAACCCAATTAAGGAGATAGAAACACAAACAATGGAATATGCCAACATTCCCCTCTTATTACTTTGTTTTTACAATGGACCCAAAAACATCATCATCATCCTTTTTTATTCTTGTACTTCTTCTTCTTTTGAGTCATCATCTTCTTAAATCATGATGTGTCCATTTTTCTTCCTATGGTGAGGAAGGATAGAATCTAAAGGATTCCATCTCTCCTCTCATTTTCACATATGCCATTTAGAAATATGTAGAGATGAAGTTAATTGATTGAAAAAGATAACAAAAGAAAATCCAATAGTAGAGATGCACCAAACCACATCTCAAAATTGTTGTGTAAGTTCGAATAAGAAAAAAATATTTTATGGACAATTGATGTAGTTTTATTAGTTAATTAGAATCGGAGAAAAATAACATCCTTTGGCTTGTGAGATAAAACGGGCTAGACATGACAAAAGTTTATAAATTTTATCAAATGTTCTCAAATTTATCTTCAAATAATCGAATAAACTCAGCAATACAATTACAATCATGCCAATACTGATAACGATTAGTTAATAATATTATAAATGGTATAAGTGTATATGTTTTCTTCTTTACTATTAGTCCCTCAATTTTATTATACATTTAAGTTATTTTTAAGCATGTTTTGTTTTTTTAGGATATGAGTAAAGTTATGTTTTGTTTTTTGGGATAAGAGTAAACATATTTTCAACTAATATTTGTATTTTCTATACTTATTTTTTATGTTTAAAAATTTGGGTTTTACATAGTTGAACTTTTCTACAATGATAAACATTGACATTAAACGAATTGTTTGTCAATACTTTGACTAATGTGAAAGTAAAGAGTACAAACTTTTAATGACTTAATCTAGTAAAACTTATTTGAGGGGAACTCATCTTCCATAATAGTAGTTGGGCTAACCAACAACATGTTTTATTGTATCCACTCCATCTGGGCCAAATGATTTCTCAAGAAACACATGGATTTCCATAATAATAGTTGGGCCAACTAACAACATGTTCTTTGTATCCGCCCCATCTTGAATATTGGTATATTTCAATTGAGTGAAATATTTGAAAAAGTGTTTACTTTGAATAGGGGACAAGTGAGATTCCATTGATTGTATGTTAGCCTCCAATGCGAGTCAACAACAACACATTCCACAAAACGTCTTGTCACCATCACCATCTCTAGATTTGAACATCACCTCGCAGCGATTCGATTTCAAAATCATTGTGATTATTCAACATGTTTTCAACTATTTTTTTTTTAATACTGATTTTTTTGGTTTTAAAATTTTGGCTTGCATATTTGTAACTTTCCTACTATGATAAACATTGACTATTAAAGGAATTGGTAGTTATTACTTTGACTTATATGAAAGTAAAGCAAATAAAAATTGACTATTAAAGGAAGTTTCTATAGCGAACGTAATTCAAAATTTATCTACATCCCATTTTTCTATCAAACAAAGTGTAGTGTATGTATTGGAATATCTCTTCCTTCGGGCATAACGTTTCAGTAATATCTCTCTCGAATCTAGTGGAAAATGTTAGGGTTTTCTTGTTTAAAAGATCCTTAAAATTAAAGGTCATTCTTAATGGAACCGTGCAAATAAATACTATAAATCGTACATGAAGTGTACGATGGAGATACCAAACGGGATGGAGTGAATCATGAAGACATGAGGAACGGAAAAATATGGAAAGGATGAGAGGATATCAAGAAGGGGTTAATTGGAGGGGAGGGGAATTTTGTTCCAGTGTATCATGAAATTAACCGAGACATAAAAATTTCGATAATCATCTCGGCAAACTTAGCCAATTCTCTAACAATTCACACTAAATGTGGAAGAGATATCACAAGAGAGACACAAAATTAGTTGGATCAACAAAGTTTCGTCGTATGAAATAAAACTTTCAAAGTGTGAAGCGAGAAGAGATGGAAGAACTATTAGTGGGAGGCGGACACGGGTAGACCAATTAGAGGGTTCCACCAAGTGATGATTTAATGACCAAAATTGGACACATGGCAAAGATTCTGCCATACTTTGAGAGATGACTCCAGGAAGACGTGAAGTCTCGAAATAAGCCAAATTTTAAAGATTTTTTGCTTTAGTCCTCTATTCGTAAATAAACCATAGAAAGACACGTGTCAAAAATTTCTTACCTCACAACAAAAAGGTATTCCTAGGACTTGTGTTCACAAGATAAACCAAGATTTAAAACAAGCTTGACATCCGCAACGACACAAGCCGCTGGCAGTATAAGCCACAGTTCATATAACTAAGAATATTATATATTATTAATAGTATTTATAATATTAAGTAATCAATAAATTAATATAATATATGGTATAAATATGATAATATATACACATTTTATTTTTATTAATACTATTAAATAATATTAAAATATTAATTATAAATTTATATAAATATATACAAATAGTAAAATGTGTATTTATTTTCCAATTATTTATAATATAATAGTTTATAATTATATATTAATATGTTAGTAAAAGTGTGGGATCAATGTATATGTATGATATATATATATATATATATATATATATATATATATATATATATATATATATATATATATATTGATAATATTAAGTAATATTAGTATATTCATAAATTATTATAATATTTGATTTAAATGTGATAGTATACATACATCTTATTTTTAATTAATATTAAAAATCTAGTAATCGTATGTGTTTCATAAGATGTAAATGTCGAACGATATATGTTATTTGTTTTAGAGGTATAATTATTACTTTTGTAGTTGATGTTGATAAGGGGTGTGATTGATTTCGTAAGTGTAGAAATATAGATGGGCCAATTAATTTTAAGGTTGTTTCTACATTTCAAACTTGTTAAAAATTCGTACATGAATACATTTGATACCATTTTCGATAGTTATTTTATTTTATAGTTGATGTTGTATGTATTTAATTCAAGTTTATTGTGTTAGTTGTGCATCATTTGTTCGGTTGGTGTTTTGTTGGAAAAACATTTATTGTATAGTTGATAATGTGTGTGATTGATAGTTGTAGTGTAGGAATTTAGTTGAAACATTACATTGAAATGTTGTATGTGTACATTTAATTATGTTACAGATTCGTACATTTAAAGTTGCATATCATATTTCAAAACATCAAATAAATGTAGATCTATGTGCACATAATGAGACATGTATACATTTGCAGTATTTATATCATGAATGGTAGCCTTTAGTGGGAAATTTTAGTTTCAATAAACATGATTACATTTGATACCCCTTGAATAAAGTTCACTTTGGATAGAAGAAGTGTTGAGTATAGTAGTAGTGGAGGTGCTATCAAAGCAGAGGGTAGTATTTAGGATAGTTTTAGTGATATTAGTCTTGCTTCTTCCTTTCTCTTGCTCCAAGTGTTTGGTACATGCGCCATATTTCAATGATGTCTCGAATGAAGAAGTAGGTGAAATGTGTAGATTTACAAGCGAGGGATTTCTAGAGAAAGTTGTGAATGTTAGAACCCGCCTTTTAGTGGTTCCAATTTCTATGGTTTCTTTGTTAAGCAAACTAAGTCCCCGTGACTTGTGGATAGTTAATCCCCAAGACATTTTAATCAGAATTATATTCAATTACCTCTCGAAATAGGGATATGCGAGGCCTGCATCAACCCATAGATCTGTAATAAGCATGATTTTTTGTTGTTTGCACAACAAAACGCGTTTGTTCCAATCGATCATCATCAGGATTTCCTGGTCTAGTCCACCTGTTACTTTCAACAATGGATTGGGCGATCGGAACATTCAATGCCTTCAACATATATAGGTTGTTGGAGTCCACCTGATCATTTTTTGAAAACAAATGTGGTGGTTACTTAAAAATGTTGAGCTCTTGCTTGAGTTAGGTGTGTGTCTCAGTGCGAGACATTAAGATTTACCAATCCTCAATTAGAGGGGTTGAATCTCGCATGTGGAACAGTAAATTCTGAAATGAAACTTGTGCATTGGTTGTTCCTTGTTGCTGAAATATTGTTTACAATGTAATGGAAGTCTGAAATCCCTTCCAAAGGGTTTCTCTGTAGGAATTACTTTCATAAAGAGGACTGTCCTAAAACCGGCGGTAATTGGTTGAGGTCGGCGAGGAGGATGATTGATCTGCTCCCAAATTTAGATGTTCTTGAGTGTGGGAAAGCTTCGTGGAGCCTATTGTCAATTTTATTAGTAAGTTTGGGCCGATGAAACTCATTTCATCAATAAGAACAGATTTTATATGTTTCGTGACTCTGAAAAGATGATAATGCACTACCTTCAAGGGTTTGAGTTCTTTGATTGGAATACGTATGGCTACGTGGATTGTTGATGCAGAGATGTTGAATGTTGAAACACCAATAGGGGTGAGAAGAAGTAGACGTCGAGGATATGTGGTTAGTGATGTGAATGAATTGCAGATTTTATTTATCAGAAATGATTTTCTTGTGTGATCTTTTCCTTGAATTATCAATCTTAGTGGAGGTAGAAGGGTTTTATTTACTAAATGGTGTAGTATGGTATCAAGAGATATTTGTTGTGCTAGAGACAAAGGAAATGTGGAAGATGGTGGTGTGGTCTGCATGTTGCTATTAATTGTGTTTGCCTTCTCTCTCTCGATGAATGATGAACCAGTTATCTGTAAATCATGCGGAAACGTCATGTCATGTATGTTCCAATTATTGTGTATATCAAAATCTCGTTTCCCCAACATGTCAATATTTTCAAGACTCATGTTATTTCTCAGGTGAAGTCATGGAAATATCTTCCATGCTTGTAATGGTTCATGTTGAATACTGCATTCAGGCTCAGAGTTAGAAATAACATTTGTAGACAACTCCTCGTATCTCATGCGGGGTGCGTAAAACATGCCACGATCTATAGTTATGCTTGAACATGTCCCAAGCGCCATTGATGTCAAGTGGGGTTGAGCCAAATTCAATGTAATATTTTTGAAAGGATTTTATAAAAGGAGTTATGACTAATAGAAAAGGTCATATGATGTTGAATCCTAAGTTGGGACATCCACAAATCACGGGTGGACCCCAAAAATTGCTTGTGTCGGTCATTTTTTCCATTTATCACCTTTATGGTTCTTGTTGTAGCTCCAATCTCTGAGTAACTTTAATAATTGGTAGGTGTTCCATGGTTGTTGGATGAACTTTATATGCATCCAAGAAAGTGGTTGTTTGTTGTGCATCAATGTCACTTTCAACGACATGCGTTAGAATTTTTTTCAACATTTAATTATACAAATGGTGGATTGCATAGAACAAGTGGCAATTTTTGTAGCATGTGGCATGTTATTTGTGTGCTTATTTCATCTTCAACAATGATTTTGTGAGAATTTTACGGATCGTGATATGTTTTAGAGAATCTATGTTTACGTCTCTTGAAAATATGGATACCATTTGGTGATATGTTTTTTAACGTTGCTCGACTTTCAAAGCATATTTTGTAATATACTTAAGAACAACATGGTGGGAAAGTACCGATTGAAATCGACATTTGATCTCCATATGTATATCATAGTTCAATTGTGGACGTTCAATCTGTCATCATTTATGGAAGGGAGGTACTTAATTTTCCCATCACTTTCAATGTGCAAGGAAGAAGGTTACGTGGCCTAGGGGGCATTGTACCTACACTGGCTTGTGATTACTTTCTACGTATGCATGTCTTCTCTAAAAATTTAGTGTTGTGCTGAAGCTTGATTAAGCAGTTCTTCAAGGTCTACATGCAGGGAGAAGGATATAATTTGTGTTGTATCTAGCAAGAAAGGGTCATCTAGGAGTGACTTGTGAACAAAATCCAAGTGGTTGCAAGCCGGGCGGGGGTTCTAGGTAGACATGAACTTATCAAAGTATTTTTGTGGCATCAATTACTGTTGTATCCTCCCAGTCCATTTCATCAACTTTAGGCACATTCTTGAGCCACAATAAACCGTGGACATGTGCGGAGCTTCTATGTTTCTATTCATACCTGCAAGACGAGGGAACATAAATATTAGCTATGTAGTTTGAAAAAACTTTGAAATAAGGAGATTTGATTACATGTACCAAAATTCTATTGTTCCAAGTTCCTTCTACAATATTTCTTCACGAAATATTGTGAATTTGTGATGTAGGTATGTTGATACTCGATGAGGGTTAGAGACAATGTTAAGTGTTCTCCAACGTTGTGTGGCTCGAGGATCAACCGGGCATTCACCCAAAGATATTATTGTGGAGATCTCGGCCATTTAGTGTCTTGCAATACTTAGAGTGAAGTAAGGTTGGTGTCCTTAATTGTTCCACCATATCTAAAATATCGCTTCTACTTTTTTCCACAATGAATGTGTTCCTGAATGCTCTATCCAAAGCCCATTAAGCTATCTAGGAGGTTTTCTTTGGGGTATTTCAGTAGTTTTCTTCACAGATCTCTAATTTTTGGAGGGATTCCATTTTTGATGTTATGTTTCATAAAATATGATGATGCGACTAAATGTTGTGTCACATTATGAGGTTTAGATGGAAATAACGAAATCTTGGGTGGGAACTAAAGCACCCATCATCATAACACATCAAATGAAGTGTGTATTCATGAATTAGAACTTATTTTATGCGGGGTTGTTGCCACATTGATTTTCCTATGGGAAATAAAGTTGGGAAAATCCATTGAGAACAAGCCCTCCGCATGGTAAATGGAGTGTTACCATCATGGTTGAGTAGAACCGCTTTGATTTCCTCCTTTTTTTCTCAGTATTGTAAGGTGTTGGCACGAAAGACGATGATTTTCATACGTTTCATCAAAGTGAGTGGGAACATCAATACCATGAGCTTTAGAGGCACTTTACATTTTGGCGCGCTACACTGGGCTGTGTTAAGAGAGGAGGAAACATTTGATGAATCGAGATGGTAGAGAGGAAATGGCATCATCGTCGATTAAGACATCTTTGTAATAGGGATCATGTTGGATTTTATATGTGTATTGGAAGGGGTGAGGTGTTCTGTTTCAGTAATTTGTGGATTTTAAGGTGGAAAGCGGTCAAAAGGAGGGGAGAAATTGGTTGTATATGTGCGATGAACTGAAGAAAGTTCAGTACTTGAGACAATTTCATGTGGCATCCCAGTCCTTTGGGGAAAAGTGGTAGTTTTCAATGTGAATATGGGTTCATACAGAAGGAAATGGTGTGCTCATGAAATTTTATTTCCATGGAAGTTACATGCGGAATGTTGGTTGGCAATTCTTAAGTAGTTGTATTTGATGGAAAGATTAAATGTTAGGGAATCATAGGTTGTTTTTCGATGTAAGTTGTGCGATATTAGATATTTTCATTGTTATATGCTCTAATTTACGACATTATAGCTCAAAAGTTAAGTGTACTTTAGTTTTTGAATAGTTCTCTCCTCGTTAGGCTCATTTCGAAGGAGTTGACATGATTGTGAGGTCACGGGGTTATGGAGTACTACCTATTGAAAAATAATCATGCGGGTTAGAAAGTAATGATACATTGTTTGATGACATACAAATGTAGAAATAAGGAAAATATAAAACTAAATACAATTGTAATTCATATGGAGTTCCAATGGGAAATACACGTAAGAGTTAACAATTTGAGTATTGAGAAACTACATTTTTTCTTAAGGAAAAGAGTATTAGATATATAGAAACATACAATGTGTTCACATAGTACACAAGGATCCAAATACAACTATCAAAAGTGCATGTATTTTTTATTTATTTTGTTAAAAGTACTATAATCCACATAGTATTAGGAGAAAATATAACTATTTAACTATTTTTTTTGAAGTAGGAAAAAAGAGAAACATAGATATGAAATAAGAAACATGGCGGTGATAGTTCAAAGTATAGAATGGGATGGGTGAGGGTGTAATGTTTGAAGGGGCGGTGGGTTGTAAATCCTTACGTAAAGGTTATGGAGGATTTACACTATTTTCCACTTTCTTTGAACCGAGGATGACACATTTTAATCTATTTTTTTTCGCAATATGTGTATTTTTTCAATAAACGTGTGAAGTAGTATTCATTGCCGATGACATTACTTACAATTTCACTAGTTGCATCTTCATCTATAGACAATATATGAGGTCGCTAGCTGCAACACCCATGATTAAATCAGATGTCTCATGAAAAGTGGTAATGGTTGAAGTTCTCATGTTAGGTACTTTAGATCGATCCTCGGTGCATATCTATAATCATAGTTTTGAACTTGTATGTTGCAACTCGAACATAACCATGAACCATTACCATTATCTCTCACCTTTTTCCTTCATTTTTTGTCACCTTTTCTAAGAGGACATGCCTTGTAAAAAAATTTGTCCATGCTGATATTTGTGATTTCTATAATAACCATGGCTGATTCATTTCTCTCAGTGTTCCTATATTTAGTACCTATAAAATCGTTGTTACAAAGGCTAGGATTTTTGGAGGGCCTATAAATCAGCTTGTGATAGAGGGCACTAGAAGGTAGTAGTCATCGGAATCTACACAACTATGAAGTGTATTAGTTTCTGAAATTTGAGGGTTAACATAACATTTGGTACTTGAAACAATGTCAACTAAGCTCCCATTGAAACTGGATACGCGAGAAGCTTTCAAGGCAAGGACCAAGAGAGGTGGTATAGAAAGCATGTCTTCAATTTATTTTCTTATCTCATCTAAGTGATGTCCCCACAATGTGATGCTTACACTGAAACCCGACATGTCCTTTAATTACAGAGTTCTCCTCTTAGTCTTTGACTTTTCATGCCTACGAATCGTTGAGCATGGTGACATCGCAAGAAAATGCCAATCAAATCTACTTTATAACAAACATCGATTGCGGGTATGTCCTTAATTTTTGTGAAATGAAAGTGATGGGAAGGTATTATATCCTCATATTCTATGAGTGGAATTATGGTTGAGGACGCTTGCAGGAAAATCTCCAAAGCATTGTTTAAATGGCTGTAACATAGCTTTGCATCAAGAATCCTCATAATCCTTCCATTGGAAATTGAATATAGCTTCCCATGCTCAATATGCTCATAGAATGATTCAGTGGCCTCATTGAAACAGGTGACATGAATTTCCCCTCTTT
Source organism: Taxus wallichiana var. yunnanensis (assembly GCA_018340775.1). NCBI lineage: Eukaryota > Viridiplantae > Streptophyta > Pinopsida > Cupressales > Taxaceae > Taxus > Taxus wallichiana. The sequence continues at coordinate 605,164,163 of CM031241.1, read as the reverse complement.
CCTGATCTACAAAATCAAACCCAAACATGAAACCATCTCCCCTTGCATTGTGATATTCGCAAAGGGTTTTTCTGCTAGGGCACGACCACCCTCATGGACCACATGCACATAGATGTATTCAAAGAACTTATTTTTGTTGGTGTCCTCGTAAAATATTTGTTAACCTGATTTGCACTTGCATCTGTTTGTGACAACCGACCGTGTTCGAGAGCATTTTTGGTAGTCGGATTAGAGTAGCAATTATGAAATGTGTTTGACAAAAACATCCATTTCAATGTTGATAAGAAAATCCTGCAATGGAAAAGGAAATCAAGATAGACTTAGAATTGAGCTATGGATTGAAAAAAATAGAAAGAAATTATAATTAATATAGGGAGTTTATGTACATTGGTAATTGAGTAGGATATGAAGCTTACTATTCACTTTTGATCATTCTAACTAGGGATTTGTGTAAGCACACAATGAATCCTTCTTGTATTGATTTGTTGGTTATACGAGTTGTAAATTTGGAGGGTAGAAGTGTTGTCCTAAAAATGTATCCTATCTAAAAGGTCAACACGATGTTGGGCACCAATGTGATAATGGACCTTAGGGAGGATAAGTGTAGTATCTAAAATGTGGAGTCGACATTGGAACTACCCTTAATCAATTGAGAAATGCATTCGTGTGTCAAATTTATTTCTATGGAAACTAAAAGATGCTTGAGATAGTGGGAGTTATGCAAATATATGGTGGAAAATGTAAACTTATAGGCTACCAATCATGAAATGAAGGATGTGCTCGGAAAACATGCATTTGTAAAGAATGAGAACCTTTAAAATTGGCTTCCTTATTATTTTATATTTTCTAAAAATGCAAACATGAAGTCTAACCCTTTAACAATTCAATATGCAAAAAAGTGATATAATGTACAAAGCAAAAGAACCCTAATTGAACTCGTGCATGAGCTATTATTGATATTAGATTGCATAGCTTGCAAGTTAGATCATTAATAAACAATTATTATCACATATTGATATTAGATTATGTAGCTTGTAAGATATAGTTTTAAAATATCTCATGCATGTCGTAGGTGTTAGAGGGTTTGGAAATTTTGAGTCTTTGGGTATTCATAAATAATAAAAATAGATTACAAGAATATACAAAGAAACCATTTCCACGCGTAGATGATACTGTGAATGATGATTTGGTCCATCTCCTTATGTAGAAAATTTGGGTGGAAAGGATGTCTGTGTTTAAACTTTTACTGACTCGTGATTGTGTTCAATACTGATCTGATACAGATGTTTTACCATATTCAGCTCACCATCTGTTTGTCCAAATGACTGAACAAGACCTCTTCTCATGGAACATCATAATTGCAGCTTATAGTAGACATGAGTATCCTCACGAAGCATTGACACTATTTTAGAAAATGCAATGAACAGGTGTTCCACCCGATCAGTTCACTTTTTCCAGCATACTCCCATCCTGTACCAAAATAAGAGGTTTGGAACAGGGTATGAACATTCATCAAAGCATAATAGAAAGGGGTTTTTGTCAGATGATGTAGTTTCCAGTGCCCTGCTAAACATGTATCAAAGCATAATAGAAAGGGGTTTTTTTGTAAGAAATTCATATTCATTGTTGATAAGATCTATCAATAGCTTGGAGTTCTTCTAACTATGTTTTTGTTCTGTTCTGGAGTACCAGAAATTTCAACAATCCTATCCGTACCACCAGGCTTTGAATCATGCAACTTCACTTTTTCTCCTAATATCTCATAGATATGCGCTATATTAGATCCACCTCTCCCAAATTAAAAAGGGGATTTTCTTGGAGTTTTATTCTGAGAGATTTGGGGTTTCTAGAGTTTTTTCTTTTTGTGCTCTTTGCTTTTGGGTAGATGAGGAAACCATGCATTCTGTGTCACACCCAAAGTCCCCGTGGTTTTGAGGAGCATGAAGTGTGGTTGGAATGTGTGAGAATGTTCTGCTTCCGTGTTCAAAGAGCAATAAAGGGGCTTACTCAGGTTGAAGTGGGCAATCACTTGTCTTACTTTGCATGTGTTCCCATGGTCTGGTTATAGGCTACGGCTTCTATGAGGCCATAGTATGGTTGAAGCTAGCAAGCACTACAAAATTAAATGGTTTTCTTATAGCCAACAAAAATCCCTTTTTCTGGAGTGGTTGTATCAAGCATGGAAGCCTACTGTTACAACACAAATATCCTGTTGAGGTTTTGAGCATGCTGGTGTGCTTCAAATTAGCATAACTATCAGGCTTATATTCCCTATAAAATAGAAATAATTGAGATAAGCTAATTCACATCCATATTTGTTGTAAACCTCAAAACTCCAATTTGTTGGGTCTTTGTTGATTCCTCCAGTTTACCAAAAACAAAAAACAAATCTCTATATAAGAGATCAATATTAGGTTACTCAAAAACCACTCACACGATTAGCATAAAAATAAGAAACTATCAACAAAATCAAGGAAAAATCACTAAAAAAGTCAACAAAGGAGGGGCCAAACCATCCCTAACGGGGATGAGATTTGATAGCTAACCCTAGCCATCAAGCCAAAAATATATGATGTTAAGAGGTTTTACACAACCCCTCCATCTTTGTTAAATACCTTTTATTTATTTAACAATTTAAAAAACACATTGTTTTTTATCTATATTTACAAGTTTTGACCAAGTTTAAGGGATTATATGCTTGAGATAATACACTTTTCTTAAAATTACGTTACTCAAATATCTATGTAATGTTACACATATATTTATATTGAATGGGTTCATAGTGATAATGATGGTTTGACCAAGTTTTTTCATGTAAAATAGAGACAGGTGACAATTTTGCAAAGTGTAAAATATAGTTAAAATAGGAAAAAACAAATGAGATGCAAGCGCAAATCTCAACTGCGATCCCCAACCATTGATCTGTAAACTCTTCAACTTTGGAATTATTCACAAATTAATCGTTGTTGTTTACTTTCTATTAGAAAATAACAAAGATAGCTAGTGAATGAATTACTATTGTGCTTAGATTCAACAATTATAGTAAAGGAAAGACTATAAGCTCATAACACCAACAATTTTATCTTGAAAACCTCCAATGGAGGAAAAGCCATTCAGAAGAGCAATTTCTCTTTCTTCCCACTTCTATTAGCTAATTAAAATCAACAGTACATAATTTACAATAAGTAAGAAAGAGAAGTAGATAATATCCGAACACTTCCTTTCGCTTACGATTACTTGTTTGCTCTGTCCAACACTCCTTTCTTCTACAAATACAATTTCCAGCACCAATACTTCTTACTCACTTTCTCACATGCTTCGATGATCTTCTACACTTCTACAATCATGTATTTATATCCTTTCTCATGTCCTCTCGTGCACTGGAGAATGGGAAAGGTCATGAAGGAGAAGAGAAACAAACATCCTTTCAAATTCAAAGGTTATTCGTTTTGATTTTAGTTTTATGTCCGTAATGGCCAGGACCACCACCCTATGCAAACCGGTGGTCTTGGGACTGCTGCCCTATTTGGGCAGTGGTTCTATAACCACCGCTCTATGCATGGCGATGATCCTGTTACTTAAAAGACAACCTCCATTTCATTTTTTTCCTTCTTTGTGCTAACTATTTCTAATGAAGTAGAGTTATTTCGGATCCCTATGGATCACACCTCCCCTTCTTAGCAGGATTTTGGTCCCACAAAATATTAGTGGGGGAGTAGATGAGGGAACAATTTCCTCATTTGCTCCTTCAAGTACCTCCGGGCCTGCCTTGGTGTCTTTCCTTTCAGTCCAATCTACCAAGGCTCTGCAGACCTCTTCTAGTCTCTCTGACTTTCTGCTGTAGCACTACATCCTCCTCCAATTTACCTCATGATTCCAAGATGCAATCCTCAATGGAAGGTAGCAAATGTAGTTCTTCATCTTCATTCAGCATGGATGGATCATATAGGTGCAAGTTCTCGTAGTTTACTACAGAGTACATCCTCATAAATGATGGAAAATCAAGTTGAAAAGAATTTCCCCCAACTTTCTCCAATATGGTGAAAGGTCCATATCATAGTGGCTTGAGCTTCCGTGCTTGACCTTGTAGTCTCTCCTTTCTCAAGTAAATCCAAACTTTGTTTCCAACATGAAGCTCGTGTTCCCTCCTATGTTGATCGAGCCTAGCTTTGTACTTTGCTTGAGATTTTCTAGTTGTTCTTTGACCTTGAGATGGATTTTCCGGATCCTCTCAATGAAATTGTTGTCTCTAGTCACCTCTCGTGTCTCATGTATCCTCTTCATCTTTTTTCCAACTCGCTATGTCCAGTGGATTTGTAGGTAAATATCACAAGCATGCTTCAAATGGTGACTTCATAGTGGATGTGTGTACTTGCCGGTTATAGGAATGTTGAATGTAGGTTAAGGACTCATCCCAAGTCCTTGGGTATTTACTTTGTTATACCCTCTACGATCAACCGTACAAAATTCCTATTTACCACCTCTTTTCCATCTATTTATGGATGGAAATTTGTGCTCCTCTGTAACTTGGTATCCATCTTCTCCCACAAAGTAGTCCAAAACTTCCCCAAGAACATGAAATCTTTTTCAAAGATAATAAAATTTGGAAAACCAAAATGCACCCATACATTAGCAAAGAAAAGATCTGCTTTGCCTCATGTGCTTTTATTGTCTTTTTACATGCCATAAGAATACACATTTTACTAAATCTATCCACAACAACATAGAGATAGTCATGGCCATGTTTAGACATAGGTAATCCTCCTACAAAATCCATAGAAATGTCCTCCCATGGACGAGTAGGTACTGGTAAAGGCATATACAAACCTTCCTTCCTAATTTTAGGCTTGCTAGTACAACAAAGTTTACATCCACGAATAAATTTTGATACTTCTTCTTGCATGTTGGGCCAATATACATACCTTTGTAAGTGGGATAGGGTCTTACCAACACTAAAATGTCCCACTACTTTTGAGGTATGTGCTTCCCTCATCAATAGAAGTCTTTCTTCTTTAGGCACACAAAGTTTCCCCCATCGGTAGAGCAGCCCGTCCTTGAGATAACAATCTTCAATCCCGTATTTTCAGCCCCTTGGGACTGTAACTTCTGAAATGTTACCCCAAAGTATTTGTCTTGGGCATATGCTTCTCCATAAGATTCCTTTGTGAAGGGCTCGATTTGAGAGATAGTGGCCAAACAAGAGAAATTTTCCTGTGTGGGTGACCTAGACAACATGTCTGCCACCAAATTTGTACTACCTTTCTTTTATTTGATCACTAGATGGAACTGCTGAAGAAACCCCATCCATTTGTAGTGCCTTGCCTACTGCAATTTAGACTGTGCTTACAAATATTGGAGAGGTTTGTGGTCATTGTGCACAATAGTTTCTTTACCCAACAAATAATGTTTCCATTTTTTAATTGCTTGAACTAGTGCATACATTTCTTTATCATATATTGAATATCCTTTAACTATTGAAGTGAATGTTTTAGAATGATAACATACGGGTTTACCTCCTTGAAGCAACATTGCACCCATAGCATAATCATTGACATCTATCTCTACTTCAAAAGGCTGCTACAAACTAGGAAGAGCAAGTACTGGAGCATGACTAATCTTGTATTTCAATAACTCAAAGGATTTGTCTTGTTCCTTACCCTAGTCAAAACCCTTACTCTTTGCGGCCAGTGTGTAGAGGTGCTGCAATCACCGAGAAACTCGGAATGAACTTCCACATGTATTTTACTACTCCCACAAAACATCCAGTCTTGGTGGCTCCTCTTGGTGTTGGCCAATTTGTGATGGCTTCCACCTTCTTTGGATGCACTTGTAGCTCTCCTCCTCCAACAACGTGCCCAAGATAAAAGTGACTATTTGGAAAATTCACATTTCTTCATATTACAAAGCAATTTGTTTCTTCCTGAGAAATTGCAAGATTTGCTGCAAATACGTTAGATGTTCTTCCCGTGTGGCACTAAAAATCAAGATATCATCTAGGTATACAATGAAACACGAATCTATGAAATTCCGTAATACATCATTCATCAATGTCATAAATGTAGCGGGTACATTGTATAATCCAAAAGGAAGTACTAACCAATCATACAAACCTTGTTTTTTTTTAAGGAAGTCTTCCATATATCCTCCTCCTTCATCCTAACTTGGTGATAACCTGACTTGAGATCCAACTTTCATGAAAAATTTGGCATGTTGAAGTTGGTCCAAGAGATCATCTATACGGGAAGTGGATATCTTTTCTTTATGGTGATCTTGTTCAAAGCGCGGTATTCGATGCACATTCTCTAAGAACAATCCTTCTTTGGCATCATCACAATAGGTGAACCACATGGTGAGGTGCTCGGATGTATCACCCCTTGGTCTATTAGTTCCCGAGTTGTTTCTTTACCTCAAGTACTCTCAAGGAGGATTGCCTATACAACCCGATGTTTGGTAAGGTGACTCTAGCAATAGCTAAATCTCATGCTCTACTTCCCGTTTTGTGGTAATCAACTAGGAGCCCAAATACTTCCTAAAAAGACTGAATAATATTAACCAAATCTTGTTTTCCTTGGTTAGAAATCTCTGAAACTTCTACCCCATCTTATTTATCCTTTAACAAAAGTAAACAAAACTGATTATGATTTGACTGAATAAGTTGTTTTGCTTGGTTAGCACTTACCATAGTAACCCATGTCTTACACTAGTGTGCCCTAGATGTTGTAATTGATCCCATCCTTGACCCAGATGTACCAGTTTTCCCTTCTCATAAAGATAGCATCCCTAACATACAAGTAAGGAATCCTGAATACCATATCAAAAGAATCAAGTGGAATAACGTCACTTCAAAACATCTATATATTGGGAATTTATTCCAAACTTGACGTTACATCTTCTTGTTACAAATTTCAACACCCTTCTTCACCCAACCCAAAGGATATGGGTGTGGATGCTCGTAAGTCTCAAGACCAAACTTCTTTACAACTACCTCAGAAATCAAGTTAGATTGAGAACCGGTATCAACCAAAGCATTTACCTTAGTCCTCTTGATCTGGATTTTGATCTAGAATAGTCTACTCATCTCCTCTTCGTTGTCCATGTTGGTGGCCATGCATCCAAGCCTTTCGTCTACATCAGAGTCATCTTCGATTTCCACCTCCCCTTCTATCTTTACAACTGTCATGGAATTCTTGGAGTCCTTGGTTTAGGTTCTTCGATGTAACTCCGGATGCAACTTCCAACATGTAGCGTCAATATGACCATTGATATCACAATTCTTGCAAAAATTCTTGGGATCTTTACAAGTATTTAAAGTAGTGGCAGCTTGTTTACCTTTCCCTTTCCACTTACTCTTGTTACTTGTTTGCCCATAATCCTTTTTTTGCTGATTTTTGATTGCTTTACCCTCGGCTCTGCTTCTCCTTGCTTTTTCTCATCATCTATGTAGTATGCCTATACACATGCTTCATTGAGATCCTTGGGCTTTGTGGAGATGAATTTCCTTTGAAGGTGAGTGTGAATTCCTCCCAAGTATTTGGTTAAAATATCCTCATCCTCCAAATCCATGTTTAGCAACATGGCTTGCCTCCAAAACTTTGTAGTATAGTCCTGCACACTTTGACCACTGCCTTGTCTAAAATACTGCCATTTAATCATTTGGTCAGTTTTATGGCCAATAGGATAGAAGTTAGCTCTAAGTAATTCCTTAAATTCTTGCCAAGATTTCACAATAGGACATTTCTTCTTTTCACAAGTAGTTAGATGAGTTTCCCACCAAACTAGAGCATGTCCCTCCATTTTGAGACGTGCAAAGGTGATCCTTTGTGCCTCAGTGATATTATGGATGCTAAAATAGACTTCTAACTATTTCAACCATTTATCAAGTAATTCTGCATCTACTTGTCCTTCAAAGCTTTTGATTTCAACTTTAGTCTCAACTTTAAAAGGAGTATGTTCAGATTTTACCTTTTCTCTTGTGTTAGAAGTCTCTTCTTCATGCTCTTCCCCATAATCTTCCTCATGGTGACTCTTGCCTATACCAAACTTTTCGGCTAAGCCTCGAACCACCGAGTCCATGGAGTCTTGCTTGACGGAAGTTGTCTTCTACAAATATGCAAGTTCCTCTTGCCTTCTAAACATCCTATCCATCATGGTCTCTAACATCTCGATTCTACGACCAAGTTCTCTTCCTCCATTTCTCCCTAAATTCTCTGTTTCCACTTCTTTGTAGAAATCTCTGGATCGCAAGGTAAAGCTTCTTTACCTTTAGATCTTGTCACTGTCATACAAATTCAAGAATGAAATACCACAATCCTGGATACTTGTTAGCTCTGATACCAAAATGATCTGTAAACTCTTCAACTTTGGAATTATTCACAAATCACAAATTAATCGTTGTTGTTTACTTTCTATTAGAAAATAACAGAGATAGCTAGTGAATGAATTACTATTGTGCTTAGAATCAACAATTGTAGTAAAGGAAAGAATATAAGCTCATAACACCAACAATTTTATCCTGGAAAACCTCCAATGGAGGAAAAACTAGTCGGGAAGGGCAATTGCTCTTTCTTCCCACTTCTATTGGCCAATTCAAATCAACAGTACAGAATTTACAATAAGTAAGAAAGAGAAGTAGATAATATCTCAACACTTCCTTTCAGTTACTTGTTTTCTCTGTCTCAACACTCCTTTCTTCTACAAAATACAATTTCCAACACCAAGACTTCTTGCTCACTTGCTCCCATGCTTCGATGATCTTCTACACTTCTAAAATCATGTATTTATAGCCTTTCTCATGTCCTCCCATGCACTGGAGAATGGGAAAGGTCATGAAGGAGAAGAGAAACGAACATCCTTTCAAATTCAAAGGATGTTCGTTTCAATTTTAGTTTTTCTGTCCGTAATGGCAGGATGCCACCCTTTGCGCATCATGCGGTCACGGACCGCCACCTTGGCTAGATGGCGGTTCTAAACTGCTGCCCTACGTAGGGTGGCGGTCCTGTTACTTAAAAGACAGAACCTCCGTTTCATTATTTTTTTCCTTCTTTGTGCTGATTGTTTCTGATGAAGTAGAGTTATTTCGGATCCCTATGGATCAACATTATAGCTAGAAGGAACTAACCATGAGTAAGCACCCAATCTTATCCAACTAAAGGATTATTATTTTTAGATATTACAATTAAGCACAATCTCCCATCCTTGGTAAGAACAAGTTTCATACCACCTTCATTCATTGGAGCCTAGGTTACATCTTTCCACCTCAGATGACTCACGCACACTCATGGATGTTGGTCAGGATTATTCCATTGTTGCAGGCAAGGACTTGGTCAGACTATTCTCATGCACGGGCATGCCAATGAGGTTTTAATTTTATAAATCCTCTTATTAAATGCCCAAACTTTACCAATCAACCAACACCCATTGGCTTTTACACTAAAGGATTCAAGGTCCTCCATGGGCCACCAAGATCCACCATTCACCCTCTCTTTAGCTTCCAGTCTAAACGTTTTTGTTATCCCAAATTCACCCCTCAAAGTAATTTAGATAACTTGCATAATTTCTAATCTTTGGAGAAAGAAGAATTGGTTCAAGGCCCAAAAATTAGGTCTTGGGGGTCCCTTTGGCTCTTCTCTAACTTCCCTATCCAAGGAAAAATCCAAGAAGTTAGAAAAAGTTGAAAAAATCCCAAAAAATGGCCTCTTTTAGTGTAGTGCGGAAAAAGCGGAAGTTTTTGTCCTAGGCCGCACAAGTTCATGCGGGATAGTTGGGACCCAAAAATTCAAATGGCCACATTCCTTTGTTGTGTGGAAAAATCAGAAAAATATGTTCCAGGTTAGTGCCATCAAGACATCAAAGACGCGTATCACCGAAATGGCCGCAGCAGTTCAAATCGGTGAAATGGATATTTTTTCTGTCACGGTGCGGTCATGAGGACACCGATACACAAGTAGGCATGGGACCCGCAAAGGTGAAAAAATTGATCGAAAGCGATTGTGGTGAAAGTGGAGGTCAACGACCCTCACAACCCGGTCAACGTCGGGACAAGCGGAACACCAAAAGCCAAAATTGTTGCACCAAGAGGGAATCGGCAAAAGTGGAGAAAGGAGGCCTGGATAGTCCAAGTACGCATGGGACATGAGTTCCCTAAAATACCGAAATGCCCACAATGAAGAGGAAAAGTCAACTTTTTCTCCCCGAACTTCAAATGGCCATAACTTTTGACCCCGAGCTCTGATTTTCACAAAATTTGACTTTATGGAATGAGCACGATGTCCTCTACGCCACAAAAACGGATTTCTTAATTTTAGTGAGGGTAGGTATTTGAAAATAAAAGAAACATATTCAGCTCTGTCAATCGATGTTTATTCCCATTAAATGATGTAAATGTCCTGGCAGGACCCAAAATAGCTTCCCACACTCAAAAGGCCATAACTTTTGCATTTCTAAAAAAACACACAAAATTGGAATCGTGTTTCTAAGTCCAACGCACAACAATCAAGAAATTAAGATTTTTGCCAATAATCGATGGTTATTTTACGAAAAAATGTGCCCAGATTCATATGCTAATGATTTTATTTGGTAGTTGAGATGCATTAATGAAGCATGGGATGACATTTCTCACTGTTGCAAGTTATGGGACAGTATGGGGGGCCTTTACTTTGGCCTTCACGAAACATCATTTCACTTCATTTACTACCTCTTAACAAGTGGTTGAAGGGCCAGATTTCAGATTTCCATTCTCTCTCTCTCTCTCTCTCTCTCTCTCTCTCTCTCTCTCTCTCTCTCTCTCTCTCTCTCTCTCTCTCTCTCTCTCTCTCTCTCTCTCTCTCTCTCTCTCTCTCTCTCTCTCTCTCTCTCTCTCTCTCTCTCTCTCTCTCTCTCTCTCTCTCTCTCTCTCTCTCTCTCTCTCTCTCTCTCTCTCTCTCTCTCTCTCTCTCTCTCTCTCTCTCTCTCTCTCTCTCTCTCTCTCTCTCTCTCTCTCTCTCTCTCTCTCTCTCTCTCTCTCTCTCTCTCTCTCTCTCTCTCTCTCTCTCTCTCTCTCTCTCTCTCTCTCTCTTCTCTCTCTCTCTCTCTCTCTCTCTCTCTCTCTCTCTCTCTCTCTCTCTCTCTTCAGATTTCTATAAATTGGAGTGTTGGGCTCATTGTAAAGGGAGGTAGTTTTGTGTAGCAAAACTCTGTCAAAATTGTTTTTGAGAAGCCAATGTGCTCATGAGACACTTATAGTAGACTCCTTGCATGGTTCTAGGTTCTTATCTTGTAATAGATTGGATTGTGCATACTCATGAAGCAATAGATGCAAGTTTGTGGATGTCTCTTCCCATGCTTTGTGTTTTTTTGCATTCCTCTTTCCCCTTCAATCTTATTGCATATATATTGTGTCTATCTTATGTTGTTGTAGGGATTCATTATCATTGTGTGTGCATGAAATATTATTGTGAATGCAATTGCTAGATTGTGGAGAATTGTTATCACCCCTTCTAGTATGCATTTTGCTCCTACTTTTCACACATTGGAAGACTATTCTCACTCTCCTTTTCTGGTGTATCACCACTTTAGTGTAGGCTTTGTTTTCATGCATTCTCTCTCCTGCTGGTCCCTTGGAAAGCTAGATTAGGATTATATAGTTTTTCTTGCATTAGAGTAGATTGTGGCAGGTAGTTTAGGAGCAAGAACCAGCTTTCTTTGGAGGTCTATCTCAAGTAGCAAGTCCCACAACTTGGAGATAGTACCCATGTTATCCAATCACACCATGAGCTCAAGCACACACACTTGTGCAAACCATAGGGTGTTTTGATTTGGTGATAACAATTTCTTTCTCACGATCTTTTACGTTTGTATTCAAATCTTGAGCCCAAATGTGTGAAGACATTGCCAAGCACCAAACCATAGAATTCTATGGGGAAGCCATTTAGCACCCGAGTCTTCATCGAACATTGTTTTCATGACATGTTAGTTCTTTTGGACTATTGGTTTACGTTAGTGCAAAATCACAAAGCACCCCCGATGATGCAGATCGAGGCTTCTAGGTTGATCACTCGAGGCATCCAGTGTGATTGCACAACATGGAAACCTCTCTCCAAGCGTGGGACTTGTAAAACCGAGAGAGGAATCTCCGTGAGAGAAGGCTGGTTCCTGCTCCTAAACTACCCGCCACAAGCTATTCCAAAGGTGCAGCAAGCTAATCTAATCCTAATCTAATCATGCCAAGGAGACAAAGAGAGAGAGAAGGGAAAAACAAAAAAGCCTACCCTAAAATGGTGATACACCGAGAGAAGGAGAATGTTGAACATCTATCAAAACGCCATGGGACAAAGAGAGGTGAGCAATGGGAAGGATGGACAGAGATGCATCACGAGGCCCAAGGATAGATTTCACACGAAAAATGTCCCAAAACTCCATGAACACGGCTCCAGGACACTGCAATGAACATTCAAACATGCACAAATACCTGCAATGAAGAGAGGCAAGAAGAGAACAAGCAAAAATGAGCAAGGATGGACAGATGCATCACAAAACACATTTTTTTGCTTCAGAAGTTTGCATAGAACATCATTCCATTAGTAAAAGGCAAAAAACGCCATTACGGAGAGCAGGAGGAGGCTCGAACTCCATTTTCAACCCTAGAGAAGAAAGAAGGGAGGGCCGAGTAGAAAAGATGAACAACTTTTTTTTTTTTTTTGAGCCAAATTTGGCTTTTTACATTGCATGTCGAGCCTGGGACAAAACGTGGGAAAACGTGCAAGCCCATTCCTCATTGATTTGCGGATGCATTAAATCAATGGCATGGAGGATCTTACCAACCCATACCCTGATCACTTTGAGTGATTTTGGAGGAGAATGCGACCCATTTGTATTAATTTGGCCGCTAAAATGTCACTTCTGGCCGTGCAGAAGAAGAATGCGACCCATTAGCATTAAAACAGGTTGTTGAAAGGTCGCTTCTGGCCATTACCACACGTCAGAGCCGTTTCTCGATTTTCTCTCTTCAGACTGCACCAAAACTCGAGATTGATCCCAGAATCATGTAGAGAATCTCATAAGCTTTCCGTTGATATAAAGAACGTGCAAATCCGAGCTCTGGATCAAAAGTTATGGCGATCTGAAGAATTAGGGCACGGAACAAACCAAAACGGATTTTGAAATATTTCCCGCGCTTCGCCACCTGGATGACACGTGTCATGTGTCGATTGGATGAGCAAGGTCTTCAGCCTGTCGGGTTCGGGATTCTCCTCTGCATTTGCATTGGGTTTGGGAGGTGGCTCGACATATGTTTGATGCTCGTGTTTTCCCGAAACCCGCTTCCGCCAGATTATCCAAATTTTCCTTTGTTGTCGGGCTTTCCGACCCCTCCGACATGTTCTTGCCTTTGTCAGGTTTTCCTTTCCTCCCGGCACATTTCTTGGTGAGGACACGTGGCACCTTCTGATTGGCCCTCGGCTGATTCGGCTCCTTCGCGTACTTCGCCTCCATTTGTCCCGGATGTCCCATTTGATTTTGGGCCCTTTGTGCTCATTTCGCCGATTTTCAGGCCGGTTCGGGCATTTTTGGCCCGCTTGTCCCACTTTGCTTCGGACTGACTTGACTCTTTTCGGCCGGTTCGGCCGATTCGCGCCTTTTTGGCCCAATTGTCCCATTTGATTTTGGGCCCTTTGTGCTCATTTCGGGCGGTTCGGCCGGTTCGCGCTTTTCTGTCCCACACGTCCCAAAGGCGACCTTGAGCAGGACTTAGCCAATTTTCATGATTTTTCCTGGATCAACCTTCTAGCCTTCTACAACCCTTTTTTTGCATTTTCTCGAGCTTTCTCTCAACTACCTGGCGGAGAGAGTTAGAAAAATATCTCGAGGGAACCTCGAAACATGATGTTTGCTTTGAATCAATCAATCTACACGGACTTTTTATTCGATGCATGTTATCAAAATTACCCTGGGGGGTGAATTTTGGATAACAATTTGGTGACTCAGCAGGGTCATCTGCCTGCTAGATGAAAAGACCAGTTGCCTGAAGCAATCCATTGGGCATGGAGTCACAAGTAATAGCCTGAAAACTGATCTGAACTTTGAAAATCTCCCCTCTGAGCCACTTGGAAACCCATTGAACTTGGAGTTGACTCACCAAAATGCCAAAATGAAGCTGCAAAGAGCAAACCAGCAACACCAAAAACTATGTACAAAACTGAAAATCATACATGCCCCAAATGGAACATGCAGAGTGTGCACAAGCACTTCTTCTGCTGAAAGCAAACCTAGCTACTCTACTCTAACTGGAAGCAAAGGCAAGCTAAACAAACCCTGCAACTGGTTGTGAGAAATAGCTTCCTTTCTTCAAAATTGGCAGCCATGCAATTGATTTGGCACTGATCATGGCTGTTTGGATGGATGGAAAATCAACAAGAAGCTGGTCTTCTATCCAAATCATCAAGGTATCAACTGAAAAATCCAATACCTCTTTTAGTTGCTCTGCATTTGGATTGGAGAGGTATGGCAGCTGATCCTTGGTACTTTGTAGCTCATCCTCATGTTCAGAAGCAAGCATGACTGGTTGTGGCTTCTCCTTTGGCTCCAATGAAGCCAAATACCTGATTGGGCAAGGTCTGATCCGTTTGATATGCCCATAGCTCTGATTTTCAACTCCAAGAATGGAGTTCTCTTGTAGACCCACCTGAATGGATGATGTGGAAGAAATGGTGGGATTCTTCTGTCCTTTCTCTTCCTCCAATGAAGAACATGGAAGATAAAAATCTTCCAATCTTGATCCCAAAGAGCTGCTGTAAGATGCAGGCTGCTGCAAATGAAAGCTCTCCTTTATGGCAGCAGGCTCTTGTGTTTGGAATGTGGGTGATGAAAGAGAGAAAGGTGAAAGCTCAACCGGTTCTCCTCCATCAAAACAGTCCTCCAAATCGGCGAGTAAAGCGCCTCATTGCTGTCCTGCTGCGCTTGTTTTCAACTTCCTCCATGGTGTCCTCTTGATCTGCAACTTGACCACCATGGTTTCCTTCACTCTCCAATATTGAGTTTGAGAGATCAAACTCCTTTTCAGTAATAGAACTTGAGAGAGATGAAGTGGAAAGAAGAACTGAAGGTTCTCCAGTAACCCTAACTTTGTGCTCAAAGCTCTTGGATCTACGCACTTTTCTCCCCACACTGAATGTGCTCCTCTTCTTTTGGATTTGGGGCAGCTTCTCCTTCTTCCAATGTTTGAAGAGAATCTTGCTTTTGATTGAACTCCTCCTCCAGCATGAAGTTTGTCAAGTCAAACTCTTCATTCTGCTTGCTCTAGAGGGCAAGTTGGGGCTGCAAGATCTTCTTCTTCCTGCTGCAACCAATTCAGTCCTAACCACCATTTGTTCAACCTTGGCCTCTTCCTCTTGCTGTCCTTGATGACTGATTTTTCAATTTCTTCTTCCCCACATGGAATTGGGAATGCAAAAGGAGGAATGGGCTGAAACTCAACCGATTTGACAATTTTGTGTGGTGGTGGAGGAGGTGAAACCTCTTGTTTCTTTGGAGGAGGGGTATTTATGTTAGCTCTTGTGGAGGGAATGACTGCTTTTGGAAGGGAAGAGGAAAGAAGAATCGAGATGAGGTGGAAGACCGAGGGATGGAGGGATGGATTCAACACTTGGGACAACGGATGGGGAGTTTAAATGAGATGGTGCTTTGCTTGAGTAATGGAAAGAGAAAACCAGAGATGATGGTGTAGAACTTACCCATTGACAAGGTTGTTCACAACAAGTGTGTGTAGGCCTCTATCTCTGCTATCCATTGTGCAAGTTGGGGTAGCATCTTTATCATGAAGTCCAGCTTCTCCGAGGGCTATAATGCTTTGGAAAAGGTCCCACCCATGGACAGGGTGCTCCATAACCGATTCCAAAGCTCTCATTTGTTTGTTGCTCTGGATGCACCATCCCCACCTCCATCTTTTGGATTTTCTCCATGACCAGCATCTTGGATCTGATGGTCTTCATTGTTTGCATACTCTTGCTCTTGGAAAGCTCCATAGCCAAACCGACTTTGCTTCTTTGCTGCTCATATGGGTATGCATGTTGATTTGGAGGATTTGTAAAACGTGTTGGTGGTGGAATATCTTCTTTGTTGTTGATATGAATTCCATGATGGAAATGAAGTCATGATTGCACAACTTCATGGAATGGAAAAGAATGAAAGGGATGGAAAGAAAGATGGATGGGAATGGATGGAAAACAAGTCTGCAACTCGAGAGAATGAGTTATTGATCGAGATGGAGTCGCCAGGATGTGTTTGTAAGTGCCTCCAAAGGCTGAAATCTTCACAGAACACACCAACCTGCAAAGATGAAGTGGAAGACCTCTTTGTCCCACCGGGAGTGCCAAAACTATTAGTGCAAAATCACAGCACCCCTGGATGTAGATCAGGCTTCTAGGTTGATCACTCAGGCATCCAGTGTGATTGCACAACATGGAAACCTCTCTCCAAGCGTGGGACATGTAAAACCGAGAGAGGAATCTCCAGAGAAGGCTGGTTCCTGCTCCTAAACTACCTGCCACAAGCTATTCCAGTGTAGGCAAGCTAATCTAATCCTAATCTAATCATGCCAAGGAGACAGAGAGAGAGAGAGAGAGAAGGGAAAAACAGCAAAAGCATACACTAAAACGGTGATACACCAGAGAAGGAGAATGTTGAACATCTATCAAAGCTGCCATGGGACAAAGAGAGGTGAGCAATGGGAAGGATGGACGATGCATCACGAGCCCAAGGATAGATTTCACACGAGAAAATGTCCCAAAACTCCATGAACACAGCTCCACTGCGCAATGAACATTCAAACATGCACAAATACCTGCAATGAAGAGAGGCAAGAAGAGAACAAGCAAAAACGAGCAAGGATGGACAGATGCATCACAAAACACGTTTTGTTGCTTGAGAAGTTTGCACAGAACATCATTCCATTAGTAAAAGGCAAAAACGCCATTACGGAGGCGGGGAGGAGGCTCGAACTCCATTTTCAACCCTAGAGAAGAAAAGAAGGGAGGGCCGAGTAGAAAGATGAACAACTTTTTTTTTTTTTTTTTGAGCCAAATCTGGCTTTTTACATTGCATGGGTCGAGCCCAGGGGACAGAAACGTGGGAAAACATGCAAGCCCATTCCTCATTGTTGCAGATGCATTAAATCAGCATGGAGGATCTTACCAACCCATACCCTGTCACTTTGAGTGATTTTGGAGGAGAATGTGACCCATTTGTATTAATTTGGCTGCTAAAATGTCACTACGGCCGTGCGAGAGAAGAAGAATGCGACCCATTAGCATTAAAACGAGGTTGTTGAAGGTCGTAAACGCCATTACCACACGCGAGCTGTTTATTGATTTTCTATCTTCAAACTACACCAAAACTCGAGATTGATCCCGAGAATCATGCGAGAGAATCTCATAAGATTTCCGTTGATATAAAGAACGTGCAAATCCGAGCTCTGGATCAAAAGTTATGGCGATCCAAGAATTAGGGCACGTAACAAACCAAAACGGATTTTGAAATATTTCCCGCGCTTCACCACGGATGACACGTGTCATGTGTCGATTGGATGAGCAAGGTCTTGACACTGCCGGGTTCGGGATTCTCCTCTGCATTTGCATTGGGTTTGGGAGGTGGCTCGACATATGTTTGATGCTCGTGTTTTCCGAAACCCGCTTCCCGTACATTATCCAAATTTTCCTTTGTTGTCGGGCTTTCCAACCCTCCGACATGTTCTTGCCTTTGTCGGGTTTTCCTTTCCTCTTGGCACATTTCTTGGTGAGGACACGTGGCGGCTTCTCGTTGGCCTCGGCCGATTCGGCTCCTTCGCGTACTTCGCCTCCATTTGTCCCGGATGTCCCATTTGATTTTGGGCCCTTTGTGCTCATTTCGGCCGGTTCGGCCGGTTCGGGCATTTTTGGCCCGCTTGTCCCACTTTGCTTCGGACTGACTTGACTCTTTTCGGCCGGTTCGGCCGATTCGCGCTTTTTGGCCCAATTGTCCCATTTGATTTTGGGCCCTTTGTGCTCATTTCGGGCGGTTCGGCCCATTCGCGCTTTGTCCCACACGTCCCAAAGGCGACCTTGAGCGGGACTTAGCCAATTTTCACGATTTTCCCGGATCAACCTTCTAGCCTTCTCGCACCCTTTTTTTGCATTTTCTCGAGCTTGCTCTCAACTACACCGGCGGGAGAGTTAGAAAAATATCTGAGGGAACCTCAGAAACATGATGTTTGCTCTGAATCAATCAATCTGCCTGGGACTTTTTATTCTGATGCATGTTATCAAAATTACCCTGGGGGGTGAATTTTGGATAACAGGTTTCTTCTCCAAAACTTCATTCACACTTGGATTTCATTCAAATATAAGGTTTTGATCTTGTTCTAGCCCAATTCCTATACATTGAATATCCAAGTTGTCCCAAAGAAAATTGTTAGAACCAAAATAGATCATGTATTCTAATTTTCGAGACACCTTTTCTATGCCCATCGCTAACACAAGTTTAAAAATTGTCTTAAGCCCTTTCCTCTGATAATTTGTTGAGAAAAATTTCTTATTAGAGCATAAGCCTCACAATTAAATTTATGTCATTTTAGTTATCTTCACAAGCGTTAAGCCATAAAGATGACCCCTCACAGTTATAGGGAGTTCCTAGGATTGTTTATTGAGAAAAACAAATTTATTTCTTCTTTTTTATCAAGGACTCAATGCAATCTTGCAGTGGAAATCTAATCAGCCGGAAAGGTCCTAGTGTTGGATTTAATCACCTTCATAATTCTGCATCATCTTTCCATACTGAATCAATGTCCTCAAACAAACTAGTTCACTATTTCAATATTTATTTTTCCTTGGAAAGCCTCAGACTTGGATTTAATCGCCCTCATAATTCTACAACATCTCTCACATAAAATTGAATGCGCTAATACAAACTAGTTCACTATTTCACAATTTATTTTGTGTCGAAGGCCTTAAGACGAGGTCCCATGAGAGGGGACAAACTAAATGCTCTCAACAAGTGTTGTTGACAAAGAAATAGGATTTTTTTGCAGTAACACAGTCCCATGCGATCCACGGTCCCATCCAGTTCCTTATTTTGAAAGTTTTTTAGGAAAAACAGTAGCCCCAGCATGGGACCCCTATTTGGTCTTAGATTTAATAAGCCTCATAATTCTGCATGCCATCTCTCCGATACTAATTGAATGCCCTAATACAAACTATTTCACCATTTATTTTGCTTGAATGGCCTTAGTCGTGAAGTTAATCACCCCCATAATACTGCACCATCTCATCCACACTGATTGAATGCACAAATTCAAACTAATAAATCATCTCACTCTTTATTTTTCGAAGCTTAATTTTTAGTTTGAACAGAATTGCAAGTTGGGGGTTATGGCGTTAGTCGTGAATTTAATTACCCTCATAATTCTGGATAATCTCTTCCATACTGATTGAATGCACTAACACAAACTAATTTATCATCTCGCCATATATTTTTCGAAGCTTAATATTTAGTTTAAACAGAGTCGCAGGTTGCGGTCTATCAACTCCTTGTGAAGTAGCACGAAAACAAATGTCGAGGTGATCCAAATATCCATTGTTGGGAGAGTTCTGAGCAAATCTGCTGCTTTATTTGGAGAACTATATACCCTGTCAAGCCTCGTCTGCCACATACTTCTCCCCGTCTCATATTTGTCTCTTGTCACTTGTCGTGAGGCCCATACCAATCGATTTCTACAAGTTTGATGTATCCATTTCACTGTCAGGAATATTGAAATATCCCAAGCAAACTGAACTTGAAAGAGACAATTCAACAAGCACAATCAATTTGAAGACAAATTCTAGTCATCCTTTGATAATCCAAACAATTGCTACAAAATTCTAGCTACTCCGTAGCAAGTGCACAGTACCTATTCATTAAAAAGAAATTTTAACTTACTGCAATTGGTCTATTAACAAGAAAAGCTTTTGCATCATTGTTATAAGTTTACAAGTATCCTCAGTGGAGATCATGGTGTATATGTTAGTTTTCTTAGTTTTTAAACTGGAAGAGCTTCTTGTTCGGGAAGGTTAAGGGTAAGTGCAGTTTTCGGAAATCACTCCTCAACTTCAGTTTCAAGTCTAATAATACGACCACCAGTGGGACTTGGTCTCTGAAGCTCCTCACAAAAAATATCGAGCAACATAAACCAGTTGATGATCGTATCTAACGATTACTATGCTCAGCTAACAACAGCACACATTGCATGTCTTCCTCCCTAAGCTTTGCGCAGAGATAATGGGCTTGTGTGGCATATGTAAATACAGATAAACGCTGCAAAAAGATGATTATTATCCAGGACACCCACAAACACACATTCACTGGTGTGGGGATCAAGATGACTACTTTCTGATCAGTTACAAGTCTTTTCCAACCAAAGGTTTCTTGTCTAATCTAAAAATAATAACATTTAACTTAGAAAGTAACATGAGTACTCAACAAAAATAATTTGCATCAAGAAATTCACAAATAAACAATGATTCTTAGTTATTTACATATCTGAATACCAGTGACCACACCTTTTCTAATCTAAGAATAATGGCATTTAACATTAACTTAGAAAGTAACTGTGCTCAACAAAACTAACAACGGTTTCAAAAAATTTACAGATAAGCAATGATTTATAGAGATTTGCATATCTGAATACTGAGACTACGCCTGCATTTTTTCAAAACCACCTAGTAAAGATTAAATATGTGTACGTAGTCTGGCAATTTCAATGCTGTGAAGGAGATTCTTCCTCATAGTTTCAATTGCTCCTGCCACCTCTTGCATTGTGGGTCGTTCCATAGGCGATTCATTTGAACACACCAAGCCAATGTGTATGAATGGAAAAAGAACCTCATTTATCTCATATTCCCTAGTTCTTTTATCATTCTCTGGTCAACAATCTCCTCCACTCTTGTAGGAAAATGCATGCTGACCCACTTGTGGAGGTTTAATTCTCCCATAAACATATCATTAGTTGGACTCATTCTAGTTATCATCTCCAACAACACGATGCCATAGCTGTAAACATCACCCTTTGTCGATATCTTCCCACTCTCTCCATATTCTGCATTTAAGAAACAGAGTTTTTCTATCAGATATATGGCAATATGAACAACTATTATCCAATAGAGGCAAGAGCAGTACCTGGAGGAATGTAACCGATGGATCCTTTGAGAGACAAAGTTGAAGTCAATGTTTCTATGGAGTCTGGTCCACAAATCAATTGGGCAATCCCAAAATCCGCTACATGAGCTGTCATATCCTCATCGAGGAGAATATTACTGGGCTTTATATCACAGTGTACAACTTGCACTGAACAATCATGATGCAAATATTTTAATCCATGGACAACATCTACTGCTATACTCAATATCTCCCTTAGGCTCAATACGCCACCATCTGAAAACAACAGTTTCTCCAAATTTCCTCTAGACATCAATTGGAGAACCAACACTTTTTTTTCAAAGTCTGAACAAAAGGTTATGAGATTAACCAGATTTCTGTGCCTGGTATTGCCCAGAACTTTGCACTCTGCAGTAAAACTCTTGCGAGCCTGTACATTTTGCATATTGAGGAGCTTGAAAGCTGCAACTGTGCCATCATTTAGAATACCCTTATAGACAGACCCAAAGCTACCAGACCCTAACAGGTTCTCCCTATGAAATCCATCAGTTGCTCTAACAATTTCTTGATATGAAATCCCCGTGTGACCAATGAGCTTTATTGTTGAAGTATCTTTATAAAAACCTGATTTCATCTTCTGCATTTGCAAGTGACGCCTCCAGTAAATTAACCCCCAATTAGTAGAGAACACAATACAATGGCAACTGCTGCTACGGATAGTGCGATTTTAGAACTTTATTGCTGTCTTTCTTAGCCGAAGTAATGACAATTGGGCATGAGGAAGACGCATCCGCTCTCCACAAAGAAAGGAATTTCCTGTAAATGATGCTGCTGTCAAGTTTGTAAACACACCACCTTCTGGGATTTCTCCACTCAAGTTATTGAAAGACAAGTTCATATACTCCAGCATATTCAGATTTCTTAAAGACACGGGTATTGGTCCAGATAGCTTGTTAGAAGAAAGATCCATGTCCACGAGGGATATTAAGTCGTCGAGCGAGTTGGGAATTCGGCCTTGTAATGAATTTGAAGAAAGATTGAGATACTGGAGTTGCTCACAGCTTCCCAAAGTGGCTGGAATCTGACCTTCCAACCTATTGCCAGAGACATCTATAGCTTGGACATGTATCATCTTTCCAATCTCCAAAGGCAATTGTCCTTCTAATGAATTCCTCGACAAGTTAAAATACAACTGTAAATTAGAAAGAGAGGCCACTTCAGGGGGTAGGCGTCCTGTGAATTGATTGTTGGAAAGGTCCAGCAACTCCAATTTGTCGCACTTCCCCAAACTAGCAGGTATGCTTTCTGATAGTAGGTTGTGATGGAGCATGAGCCGTCTGAGTTGTTGAAGTTGAGAAATGGTGTCAGGAATGATTCCAGAAAGCAAGTTGTGGCTCATTGATAGCTCCCCAAGGTCTGCTATTTCACCAATTTCAGTGGGTATGCTTCCTTCTAGCTTGTTGTTATCCAAACATAATCTTTGCAACTTCACAAGTTTTCTCAATGAGGAAGGGATCTGGCCGGTAATGATATTAGAAGACAAGTTAAGCTGAGTCAAATTGGTTAGGTTGGCAATCTGAAAAGGTATATGTCCTGTTATATTATTTTCATTTAGTAAAAGCATAGACAGATTTGTGGGGAGCTGCTCCGGTAAGTGTCCTGTCAAATAATTGTGATGGAAACGTAATTCTTTCAATTGGGTGCAATTGGCTAGAGCTGATAGAATGGGAATTGTGCTAGAACTGCCACTAACAAGCTGATTAGAAGATAAGCTCAGAAATTCCAGGTAGGACAGCTTGCTGATCTCCAATGGCACAACCCCTGTCAGTTGATTTAACTCTAAATCCAGGTGAGCCATTTGGGAACAATTGGCAAGGGAGGTTGGAATGGAACCTTTGAGGTTATTACCCCAGAGATAAAGCACTTACAGCTGAGATAATCTCCCCAATTCCGGTGGGATCTCACCACTCAAACTATTGCTGTCGAGATCTAACTCGACGAGGGCAGATATGTTTGACAGCGAAGAGGAACAGGGCCTGTTAAATGATTGTCTAATATAAAGAGTGAGTGCAACCCATTTAGCAGTCCCAATTCAGGTGGAATTAGGCCTCGGAGATTGTTACTTTCCAGATACAGCATATTCAGAGAAGAAAGATTAGCTAAAGATGAAGGAATGGTACCTGTGAGGTTGTTGGATCCTAACATAAGAACTTGGAGTTTTGTGAGCAAACACATCTGTGCAGGAATGCTTCCTGTCAAATTATTATATGCTAGAGACAATTGTACCAAATCTTGGCAATCAGTGAGATTCAATGGAATTGGGCCCTGAAGTTGATTGATTGATAGATAGAGTACCTGCAGGCGCCTTAGCCGACCTAATTCTTGGGGAATTCTCCCGCTGAGGCTGTTGTTATAGAGATAAAGTTCTGTTAAAGATGAGAGATTTCCAATTGAAGGGAAACAGAACCCTGTAATTGAAAACTCTCAAGATTGAGGGACTTTACTCTCTGGGCTGCTGCATCACAAGCAACTCCTGTCCAGTTGCAGAAGTGAACAGTAGGGACCCAATTGGTAAAGACATTCAGAGGATCCACGGTGATGGAATTCTTGATAACAATAAGACTTTGTTCATCAGAGCTGGATTGAGCAGCAATTGTCATGGGACTGCTTGAAAAGAGAAACAGAAACAGATGAAACCACAACACTAACAAACAATTCATTTTTGCAACCAAGTACTGATACCAGGCAGGATAGACCAGAAGGAGAGTGCAACACCAAGTTAAATAAGTTTTGGGTAAGCATGTTCTGTTGCTCTCACGTATACAAATTTTAATGCAAATCAACTGCTCCACACAAACTTCAGTCAATGAATATTAGTTATTTAATGCAAATCAACTGTCCATATTGATACCAGTCAATGAATTTTAATTATTTAATGCAAATCAACTGTCCAAGATGTCAAAGTCCTAGCCGCCACTCACAGTATTAATGTAATCACCGTCACATTACGAAGTATTAGCACTCTCTCCATCCATAAACTCTTTTGATCGACCCTTTGTTCATATCTGAATCGTTTGACTTGTGTAAAAATTGCCAAAACTTTTGGTTCTCAATTTTTAAGAGCACTATATGAAAGTCAAATTGCCAAACCCGGTACCGGAGAAATGAAAGAGAGTCCTCGCAATTCTTAAACTTCGTGAGGAGGATATGCAACAAGGTCCTTACAACAGAAACCCATCACCGCGACCTAAATATTGGTAGGCGCCTCCTGAAGGCTGTATTAAAATTAATATAGATGGGGTATCTCGAGGAAATCCGGGACAAACTAGTATAGGAGGCATAGCTAGAGATAATGCAGCTCAACAACACTTTTTTTATGGGCAGCAAATTGGAATTACCACAAACAATATGGTTGAAATCCTTGCCATTCAATATGCTTTGAAGGAAGTGGCCAAAATAGGGAGGACCGAGTTATTTTTTAATCGGCTCTCAAGCGAATATTCAAGCTGCTTAATAAACAAGGCAAGATTCACTCTTCTAATTGGTGTATTTCACAGATTCAAGAAAATATTTGTATTTTGGCTCAAGCTTTTCTAGATAGTTCTTTATGTTCATACTCCTCGGGAGAGTAATAAAGTGGCGGATGCTTTGGCCAACTGGGCTTTGGATCAGGAAAATGTTCATGGGATAGGTCATATTCCTATAGGGTGGTCCATGGAGAAAAGACAAGCAATTCACCGAATTCTTCATTTGGATGAATCACATGGATGACTTCTTCTGTTGTACTATGCTTTAAGTTGCTACCATGGTATCTCTAAGGATGTTTCCTGGTATATTAGTTACAATGCTTGACACTGTACCCATTTGTAACATGTTTCTTAATGATCATTAATAAAAGTAATATTATTCTTAAAAATAAAATAAAATTTGGGAGCACTATAATAACACTACCTTTGGTGATGTCTATTTGGCATTCTTCCTTACTAATTAATATAATACCACTACTTTCAATTGACTTCTTATAAAGAAGGGAAGTTATATTTGTTTGGCTTGTTATGTTTGAATTAGAATCCATGTGGAAAGAGATTCCCACTAAGAAATGTCATATACTAATCACATTTTAGGGGAAACAATAATGTTTAGTTAAGATAAACAACAAAATGAATTTCATTATGATAAATTAGGGCATACTTGTAATACTAAGTAGTTTGGTAATGTGTTTAAACTAGTAATTTTGTAATTGATTACTTGAGTAGCCCAAAGATGTGAGAGAAGAGACCCTTATTAATGGTTGAGGCGAGTGTACTTTTAGATGTGGTTGTTACGAGAAGGTGTTCCCGCTCAATTAACACACAGTCGATTGGGCTGACTTCAGCATTTGAAAAAGTGTATTTTAAGTGAGTGGAGGATAAAACCATCGACCTCATGACATAACCACCGATTGGTTTTGTCCCTAAAAATTGATAGTGTCTTGCGAATGTATAACCTCAATTCTCGTAGTGTGAGATGGTGGCCATATGTCCAAAGATGTGTTACATATTTTAATCCAAAAATTGACCGAATTTTTTCCCTCGATCACGAACCCCTATAGGCATTAAATTCTTTTCCGAACTTACCCCATTAAAATCAACTTAAAACAATGCAATAATTCAAGTACACTACACACAAGTTGATAATGGAGTTCGGCAAAATGCCTACATCTTTGGGTTCCTTAATAGAACCGATATATTATCAACTTCAAATGACTGTAATAAATAATACAATCTAATCATGATAATATTGAATACATAAGAACAAGAATCTTTATACCAAGTAGCGACCTTGCCCGATAGATTCGATCCAATATTCTTTTTAGCACGATGTCCTTTGGTTTGTCGATTGGTCTTCCGGATGGCTCCCTAATCGATTCTCCAAGCTCTGCATTTTGAAGTGTGGCTCAAATGTGGCCTATTGGGTAGTTTTGTAATAACTCCCAATTACAATTTTTCCTATTAAAATAGGTCTTATTTTCTCTCCATATTGCCTATATTAAAATAGGTTGTACATCTCCATAATGTCACCATGATCACCATCAAACTTCACCAGTCATCCTTCTCGGCTCAGGCTCAGAGTATGTCTTCTCGGAGGGAATTCAGAGCTACAAAATAATATTTCACCTATTAAAAATAATAGGACTTAAAAATAATAATAATTCCTATAATGATAGGGCTTACATATTTACATGCCTATAATAATAGGCCTTAGCTCCAAATGTGCCTATAATAATATAGGACTTATTTTCTCACAAATGTGGGCCTTCACATTTTATTATGGCCACACATTATAACACCACCATATTTGCCTATTAAAATAATAATAATAGGACTTATAAATATTTCTCCAAAATATTCTCCCCCTCCTTTGAGCTCCAAGAAAATAGCTTAGAGTTGTGTGTGTTTACAATGTACCAGGTCCCCTATTTATATTGATTAGGAGCCCGAAATATAAGGATATTTGATAATATCCATGGCTTATTTTTAAAAAGATCCTGTAATAATCCTCAACGGATTAGGCTTAGCCAAATTCTCCGTGGCATAAGAATAATTTAGCCACCAAATATTTAATCCACTTCAAATAATAGCCTTAATAGGCTTTGAGCGGGTTATAAGGGATTAATTCTTTTTTAAGCTTTTAAATAAGCTTAAGCCATTTTTTTAAAACTCAACCCCATAATAATATCCACTCTTCACATGGATGGAGCAGATTTATGTGGGAAAAATCTCACATTATATGCAAGCCTTTTTAATAGGTTTTATCCACCAAAAGTTATTCTTGCATGGACTTTTCCTCTCTCTTCGTTTTGTAAAAGATTATAAAACCTTTTATGTGGGTAAAAACCATAAACCCACCTTTAATGTCACATGTATAAATAATAAATCCATGTGGTCACATACGATTTTCCACATGTCAAATGCAGCTATGTAGCTATGCCACATGTCACCATGTCATTTGTCCATTTGGTGTATCCTTCGGTTGTTGACTACCAATTAACCAAACTTTGACCGATCATAACTTTCGCATAAGGACTCAAATTTGGTCCATTCAAAATGCGTTGGAAAGCTATTGACGAAAGTTCTAAGTTAAATGATTAAATATTCTTAATTTATCTCTAAGGTCAATTAATTAACATTCAACTAGGAAGGTGCCATAATTTAATTTACTTGGTTAAATGTTTTTCTCCTCCTTAACTAACATTCACACCTAAAAATTTACCTTATACTTAGTTACTTTAGTTCCATTATTTAATAACTTAAATGTCCATTTCATTAATTTTCTAAAACATACTAGGAACTAGATTAGTGACTTTGCACACCAAGGTAATTAAATGGCCCCATTCACCCATCTACACATACCTTTAATTTTTATTTAAAACATCTATAAAATATATTTCCTACCAAACAAATGTAGGGTTGATCCTCAACCCTTGGATCAATTCAATTGTGGCCACTAGATCCTAGGGTTCCAAACTAACCCTAAATATCCTTATGAATTTTTATTTAATCTCTTTCTTTACCCAAGTCTCCTCATTTGGTCACTTTTCCTTTGTTTAATTTGCAGGTTGAAGAGAAGGAAGCCATGGGAGCAAGAAGGAAGAACTATGGAGGAGTCTACAAAGAAATCAAGCTTAGATTAGTTTAGATTGTAGATTTATCATTGTAATTTCTTTCATTCAAGGATTGAAGGGATTTCCTTTTTCCAAATCTGGTTTTATTACAAACTATTTGTATTTGGAGTTCTCCATTTGGGAAAACCCTACCTCTATTAATATATATGAGTTTGAGTACTTTGAATTTACCATTTGAAGATTTATTGCTTTAAACAATGAGATTTAGCCATTATTTGTTTGTTGGAGGTTTCCTCTAAATTTTTACATGCTTAAAATTTTGTTTTTACCAAGTTAAAATTTACACAGGTGCGGATTTATTTTTCCATAGAAAGTGACAGAACCACTGCCTAGAGCAGGCCGGTGGTCCTTGGGACCACCCCCCACCTGGGTGACGATTCACAAACCACCGCCTTGCCGAGCGGCGGTTTCGAGACCCACCTTTCTCTGAGTGGTGGTTTATGAGACCACCACTCTGCATAGGGGTGGTCCATTTCTTAGAAACAAAACCTAAATCTGAGATTTCTCAAAAAAAAAAAAAAGTTACTAAAGTGTTTAAAATTCATTTGAACTTAATTTTATATGCCTAAAGTTTCCAGTTGTAAGATTTAGTTCCATTTATTCATTCTATAGTTAAAATTACTCATTTTAAAGCATTTCTATTTCAATAATAAAAAACAACTACAAGATCATTTTCATTTTGTTCAATAAATTTTCTTTCAAGTCCAAAAGTAAAAAGGATCTAAATCTACTTCTAATATTGTTATTTTTCCTTACTACAAAAATGCAACATTTCAATATAACAATATACTTCAAATTTTTTCTCTTTCCATTTCACTACAACTTATATGTTCAAAATAACTATAACAACTTTTTCTACATTCAAGTTTACTATGCATACATTTTTAACATCTTACAACTTCTATATTTCTTCTTTCTCATTTTTCAATAATACAACTACAATAATGAAAGTAAAATTTCTTTTCCCCTTGAGCATAGCTCATTTATTTTAAAACAAAGAACTTCTTTTCTCACAATACAAACTAAAACTAAATTTTAAGCATGATTTACATTTTGATTCATTTTCTTTCCATACTACAACTTAAATAGAAAGGAAATTTTACAACTCTTCATGAACTTCTTCAAATAATATTACAACTTACAATACAACATTTCCTTTAAAAAAAACACAATATTACAAATCTTCCACCTTGAGTGGGAATAACAAGAAGGTTTTATCACAAGAAGGATTTCTTTAGAGGACACCAAAATGCTCCATGTTTCACATCACCAACAAGAGAGCTCCACCATGCTTCATTTGATCACAACAAAAAGGGGGAGAGAGGCAACACTCTCCACCCAACCAAGAATTCCAATGAGGAGAAGAAGCCATCCTCCTCATTGGCCCCCAAGCCCCAACCACATTGCAATGAAAAATGGATCCAACTCATGGCAAAAAAAAGCTTCCACATCACAAAACAAGATTTTACAACCATACCAAAACACAAACAACTCAACTACAATCACAAGAAGAAAAAAAAATATACAAGGCTTCAAAATGCAAAAGCCAAAGGAGCAAGATCTATGGGAGGTCACTTATGCCTCCCAATGGGAAATGGGTGCCCACCTTAAAACCCTCCAATAAACATCTCAAAACCCTACACACTCTTATGCCTCCCTCAAGAACCTCTTATGCCTCCCACATTCTCTTATGCCTCCCTACAATCTCTTATGGCTCCCTCAACAAAATAACCAAGTAAGAAATGCAAGCATTTTCTTGTCCAAGGTGGGGCACCCAACCCAAATCCTCTCAAACATGAAATAAACTCTTATGCCTCCCCACATGAAGATCCCCATAGTCCCTCCTACACCACACTTAGGAAATCTACCCAAGCACCCAACAAGCATACAAAAACACTCAAAAACACACACATATGCATACAAAAAAAAGAAAAAGCATTTAACAAGAGTTTAGCTCCTACCTTTCCATGGTAGAGCTTGATCCAAGAGATCACACACAAGCTTCTTCAAGCCCAAAAATCACCAAAAGCTCCAAAAAATCCACAAGCACTCCAAAATCCTCTAACTCCCAAAATGCAAGAGCACAAAATAATGAAGTAACCCCCAAACAAGCAAAAGAACTTGAATAAATAGAAAAGGGAGAGAGGAGGGTGAGGTGGCTCCATGTAGGATGCCACATCACTCATCCTCAACTCCACCTCACAAGTCAAACCTCAACCCCAATGCACCATAAATTGGTGGGTGAGAGGAATGACAATTACTTACACACACAATCCAAGCCCACACCCCCTAAGGACAAAATTTAATTACATGAAAGAAAGTGCAATAAAATTTTACCTTTTTGTCTTCCCAAAACACATAATGGGGTCTATTTTTGACCCCCAACCCATAGGTAGGGTTGGTATAGCAATTTAAGAGGTGTGGGACAAGTTTGACTTGTCCCACAAGCCTCCAAAATTGGCCCCTAAGGCCAAATTCGAATTTCCATGAAGGGTAGAGTGTACAACACTCAAGATCACAAGCACTCAACTTACAACACATAAATCCAAGAGCCATCTAATCTAATAAATGAATTCCTTTTGACCCATTCAAAATTAATTTAGTAAAAAGGTTAATTTACTAATCTAGACACAAATCAAGTAATTAATTAAAGGAGAATACATCACTATAAAATCACATACTAAAATCAAATAAAGGAAACTAATAAAAGAGATAACACACAAACCCCTTGGTCACAATTGAGGTGATTCCCCCATGGGAACCCCTAACAACAATTCAAACACACACACACAACAAAATACATGTTTCCATGGTGACCCTTGTTGAATTCATCTAGCATTCCAATGTGGTTGGTCTCCAATCCCCCATTGTTTGTTGTGACATGTTTACCTACAAAACACATAACACCTCCTTCGGCCTCATGGCCATCAAAACATCTAGGATAAAATATACAATATAAATCCACAATCATCTATATATGAATCAAAACATCATCTAAAAGTAACG
Organism: Taxus wallichiana var. yunnanensis; assembly: GCA_018340775.1. Lineage (NCBI taxonomy): Eukaryota > Viridiplantae > Streptophyta > Pinopsida > Cupressales > Taxaceae > Taxus > Taxus wallichiana. Next base: position 605,133,358 of record CM031241.1, on the reverse strand, counting down.
ATATCATTTACAATTTCTAACAACATCTCGATTCTACATTTCATCAATATCATAGATCACAAGATTAGTTCAATTGTTAAGGTCTACTCAAATGATGAAATATATCATGTCATAAATATATATATATATATATACCATGTCAATCAACATATCATCATCAATATAAAATGTCTCTAATAATCCACACACATCATATATGAATCAAAATCAACAACATAGTCCAAGTATCTCTAACATCTAACATCATGCTAAGTCAAAAAAATAAATAATATCCATAAGTATAGTCAACAATATCAAATCAATAATAAAAAGTGTCAAAGGGAAGTGGGCACTACATCCCCCTCCCCTTAGACTCAAATTCCTCCTGGAAGTCACTGGAATAGGTGTGGAAAACTAGACTCGTAGTAATGTAGCATCCTCCCATGTAGCCATAGTCTCATCATATTTGTCCCACTAGACTCGAACTTGTCAATCTCTCTACCCTCGAAGGCCCAGGGTCCTACACTCTAAAATATGGATGGGCTCCACCATCACCTACCCTTGATCCTACACCTACAAGGAGGTCCAATCTAGCACATGAGAAGGATCTGCAATATATCTCCTAAGTACATAAACATGAAACACATCATGGATGTGAGACAAGCTAGGTGGCAATGCTAGATGATAGGCCAAAGGGACCGATACACTCCAAGATCTCAAAGGGACCCACAAATCTAGGAGCAAGCTTAGAACCTTTTCCATAATGGATAGGGCTCTTATGAGGTCTGACACAAAGAAAAACACCTTCATGCCCACCTCATAACTATGATCTGTCCTATGTTGATCCACATACTTCTTCTTCTATCTCCTGTGCCTCCTGCAATCTCTACCTAATCATCATAACAACTGCTTGCTCCATGTCCTGTAGTAAAGTTGGTCCAAGAGAAACCCTATCCTCTAACCTATCCCAACTAAGAGGTGTCACTCTCTCTCTCCATATAATTCCTGAAAAGGAGCCATGCCTATCGAACTCTGAAACTATTATTGTAGGAAAACTCCACCAAGTACAAATACTCCTCCCATCTCGACTGATGATCCATGACATACATCCTAAGCATGTCCTCCAAATCTGATTCACCCACTCATCTTTCCATCCATGTCTCAGGGTGATATGTTGTACTAAATTGATCTTCATCCCGGCATGTTGCATGGTGTAGTCCAGAAGTGAGAAGTGTACAAAGGATCACGGTCACAAATGATCTTCCACGGAATCCCATGTAATCTAAAATCTCATCAAGATATACCCATGCCACTACACTAGCTATGTAGGTGGTCTTCACCAGAGAAAAATGAGCCACTTTCATCAATTTATCCACCATGACCATGATGGCATCATGGTGGTATCTCGACGTTGGTAACCCAACTATAAAGTCCATGGAAATGGTGTCCCATTTCCACTCCGGTATAGCATGAGGAAAAAGAAGGCCAGCTGATGTTGATGCTTATGCCTTTCCTTCTACACACACCTAAACAACATGATACAAACTGAGCCACATCTCTCTAAAATTCCTCTCCAATGGTATAACTATCTCAAGGTGGCATGCATCTTCTTTCACCCTGGATGGGCTGAATAAGGTGCACGATGAGCCTCTGTCAAAATGTCCTATCTCAAGCCTCCATCTCTAGGAACATAAATCTAACCTCTATGCCTAGAGAAGGCCATCTGTCTCTAGTGAAAATCCATCAAAATTCCCCTCAAGGGGTCTCTGAGACTCAATCTCTACTCTCTGCTGTAGGTAGAAACTATCATGAGGAAGCTGCTATTAGTAAATCCTACTCCAAAATTTGTACCCACTTTGAAGTGGCCATAGCCACATGTCTCCATCTACTCAGGGCATCTATAACCACATTCTCCTTCCCCTTCACATGCTCTATCTCCATATCATACTCACAAAGAAACTCCATCCAACACCCTTTGATGAGCATTGAGATTGGGCTGCGTGAAGAGGTGGTGAAGACTCAAGTGATCAGTCCTTGAGTGTAAATCTCCAGCCAAGAAGGAAATGTCTCCACCACACCAAGGCATGCACAACTATTGCAAGCTCAAGATCATGAGTCGGATAATTGAGCTCATAATCCTTGAGTTTGAGACTCAAAAGTAACTACTCTTCCCTCCTACATCAACACACCTCCAAGTCCTACCAAAGAAGCATCTGCAAATGAAGAACTCACCTTAAGGATCTGGCACTACAAGAATAGGTGTTGTCATGAGGCATTCCTTTAATGTCTTGAAGGCCTTCTCACATCTATCTAACCATACAAACTTCTTCCCTTTCCATTAAAGGGAAGTGATGGGGTGCATAACTGAGAAAAGTCCATGTAAAATCTCCTATAGTATCCTACCAAACCCATGAAGTTGCACACCTCGGTCACACTAGTGGGTGTTGGCCAATCCATAATAGCTCAAATCTTGGAAGGATCAATGTGATACCTTCCCCAGAAATGATGTGGCCCAAATATTGCACCTCTTTTGAAAGAACACACACTTCTCCAAGTTCCCATAAAGATGTTTGCTCACTCAAAGACACTGAAGAACCTAGCGAAGGTGCTCCTCATGCTCCTCATGTGTACATGAGTATATCAAATGTCATCAAGGAAAATGAGCATGAAGTGATCCAAAAATTCTGAATACCCCATTCATCAAGCTCATGAACACTACGGGGGCATTCGTTAGACCAAAAGGCACCACTTGTGAACTCGTAGTGGCCATATCTCATATGGAAGGTGGTCTTATGAATATCTACCTCCATGATCCTCAACTGATGATACCTGACTTAAGATCTATCTTGGAGAATATTATGGCCCCCTTCATCTGATCAAATAAATCATCAATGCATGGAAGGGGGTAATGATTCTTGATCATTACTTTGTTCAATTGGTGGTAATCAATACACAACCACAGATCCATCCTTCTTCTTTACAAAAATCACTGGTGCACCCCAAGGGGATACACTAGGATGGATTAGGCCTTTCTCCAGAAGGCCCTCAAGTTGCAAACTTGAGCTCACAGAGCTCGGGGTAGTCATCCGATAAGGTGCTCATGAGATAGGCTCTGCGCCCGGAACCAAATCTATGTGAAAATCTATCTCACGTGGGGGTGGTAACCCCGGTAGCTCCCCTAGAAAAACATCAAAAACTCTCTCAAGATGTGATGGTCATCAAGGGATGGTCCACTAGACTCATCCTCGATCTGTCACTAACCATAACAACATACATCTAACAACCTTGTCACACACACCACTTAAAAGCATAGCAGAGAGATGGTGTGAATGGAAACATGGGCCTCCTAACTCCTGCTATCATAGACTCAACTCCTAGATCATCTATATACATGAAATAGTCTTATGGTAATAATCCACTCTAGCTCTATGTGTAGAAAACCAGTCCATGCCCAAGATGACTCCATACATGAACCCAATGGAAGGATTCAAGATCCGAGGTAGTGGTGAAGGGACCCAAATCCACTACACACTCCTTAACTAAGGAGTCTACAAAATTTTTTTGGAAGCCATTTCAACATCCCAACTAAGACCTTGCCTAACTACCACCAGCCTGCAATGCTCTACTAAAGATGGTGCAATAAATGAATCAGATGAACTAGAATCAAACAATATAGAGGTGGGAATACCACCAATACTACATGTAGTCTCTATCACGGTACTCTAGGTGCTCATCTTGGTGGTTCTCGACCACTGCATAGATCCGATGATGCTCATCCCATGTCTCCAATAGTAGGCTCTAAAATCTGCATCTTACCCTTGTTACTAGGGTTTTGTGGGAACTCTCTCCAATGATGTCCAACAATGCCACAACCATAACAGCTTCTTGGTCCTCTCCAGTGAGATGCAGCTCTAGCCGGTACTCTAGAGGTCTGTTTGTGGATCTTGATGATCCAACTATGGACTGTGTGAGGCCTCTGCTTGACATGAGCTCTATGTAATGAGCTCTCGTACACCCTATGTCCTAATGGGACCCCTAGGAGGAGGCCCCATACTCCACCCCTCTATGCATTGAATCTCTAAGGAGGTCTATAAGGTGGGTGGGTGTTGTTATTGTTCTTTTGAGGTGATGGCTGTTGTGGTGGTCGAATGAAGAAGACTGAACTAAACCTTGTCCACCACGAGGAGGAGGAGATGACCCCCTCGACCTATTATCCTACATCTACTGATGATGGCTCCAAAACTCTGTCCCTAGCCTGTTGCATCTTCCCCCCATGTCTCCTCTATAATATAGGCCTTCTCCACGGCCTCTGCTAATGTCTGTGGGTAGTGAATGCGTACACACCACCCAAATCCAAATTCAGGCCCCTGATGAACCTATGAATCTGTACCTTCTCATCCTATATAGTCGACATACTAGAGTAGGTCCAAAATTGACTCTCATACTCAACTACAATCATAGATGCTGATGAGGTCATGAAACTCATCTATCCCTATCTTGAATAAACCTCTGGATAAATACATGTCTCTTAAACCACTCCTCAAAGAGCTCCCAGTAACTGTCTCTTGAGTCAACATGGAGCTTCTTCTCCTCGGTCCTCCACCAGACACCTGCTCCATCCCTCAAAAGATGGATCACAACACGAGCTTTCATGTTGCTAGTACAAGGGCTAGAGCTTGAAGCATCCGCTCAAGCTCACCAACCAGGCCTCTTCCTAAAACCCACCTGTATCTCTAGAATAGTGAGATGGTCATAGCTTCAGGATCTCCCTGATATGGTCTCAACTAATGACTGATGAACCCTAGGTCTCTCTACATGCTCCTCCCTCTTCTAGGGCTCGAGATCTATCCTATGTCCTGAAATCCTGTCTCCATGTCCCTCTCTATGTGGTGACTCTACCCTAGCCAACTCCACGTGGGAGTTCTCTCTTCCCTATGCTCCTCACTGTGTCGAGGAGATGCATGAGCCTCCACCGATGGCTCCATATCATGTCTAGCAAGTCATCCTCCTAAGGACCCTCCACGTATATAAGGCATTGACATCCTGAAGTGTCTATAAAATCTGAGGTAGAATGGCCACTACCACTGATCTGGAGGTGGTAAATCTAGATCTCTATGTGAAAGGACCCCTCATCTAGTCCACGCCTCCTACACAAACCAAGGTGAGAGTTAGTTCATCATTCTAGGTTTTATTTCAGTTTTCTAGGTTTTCTATATTATACAATTATCAGACAGTGTGGTTTTCTAGGTGGTTTTCTAGGTCTACAAAAAAATATATATTTGCACTAGGTTAAAATGTTCATGTCTTGTGTTTTCTAGGTGTGCCCAAGGGTCCAAGATTTGAACCCATGGCTCTGATACCAAGTGTAATGCCCACAAAAAATGATGTTCTAGGAACACGCTAAAACCCTAAACACTTAACCCAAAAGATTGCGACTAATTTTTTTTTTTTTTTTTAAGTTGAAAGGTTACAAGGGTGTCAACCCTTAGTGTGCATTAAATTTATTTTCACCAATAATCTTTACTTTACAAGGATGAACCAAGTCTAAGTTAAATGATTAAATATTCTTAATTTATCTCTAAGGTCAATTTATTAACATTCAACTAGGAAGGTGCCATAATTTAATTTACTTGGTTTAATGTTTTATTCCTCCACAACTAACATTCACACCCTAAAACTTTACCTTATATTTAGTTACTATAGTTCCATTATTTAATAACTTAAATGTCCATTTCATTATTTTCTAAAACATGCTAGGAACTAGATTAGAGACTTTGCACACCAAGGTAATTAAATGGCCCCATTCACCCATCTACACATACCTTTAATTTTTATTTAAAACATCTATAAAATATATTCCTACCAAACAAAAAATGTAGGGTTGATCCTCAACCCTTGGATCAATTCAATTGTGGCCACTAGATCCTAGGGTTCCAAACTAACCCTAAATATCCTTATGAATTTTTATTTAATCTCTTTCTTTACCCAAGTCTCCTCATTTGGTCACTTTTCCTTTGTTTAATTTGTAGGTTGGAGAGAAGGAAGCCATGGGAGCAAAGAAAGGAAGAACTATGGAGGAGTCTACAAAGAAATCAAGCTTAGATTAGTTTAGATTGTAGATTTATCATTGTAATGTCTTTCATTCAAGGATTGAAGGGATTTCCTTTTAAAATCTGGTTTTATTACAAAACTATTTGTATTTGGAGTTCTCCATTTGGGGCAAACCCTACCTCTATTAATATATATAAGTTTTAGCACTTCTAGTTTACCATTTGAAGATTTATGTGCTTTAAACAATGAGATTTAGCCATTATTTGTTTGTTGGAGGTTTCCTCTAAATTTTTACATGCTTATAATTTTGTTTTTACAAGTTAAAATTTACACAAGGCATGGATTTATGTTTTCCACAAAAAGTGATAGAACCACCACCCAGAGTAGGCCGGTGGTCTTGGGACCACCACCCCACCTGGGTGACGATTCACAACCACCACCTTGCCGAGCGGTGGTTTCTAAGACCACCACCTTTCCTGAGTGCGGTGGTTATGAGACCACCGCTCTCTGCACAGGGCAGCGGTCCTATTTTTCTTAGAAATAAAACCTTAAAATCCAAGATTTTTCAAAAAAAAAGTTACTAAAGTGTTTAAAATTCATTCTGAACTTAATTTATATGCCTAAAGTTTCCAGTTGTAAGATTTAGTTCCATTTATTCATTCTATAGTTAAAATTACTCATTTTAAAGCATTTTCTATTCAATAATAAGTAACAACAACTACAAGATCATTTTCATTTTGTTCAATAAATTTTCTTTCAAAGTCCAAAAGTAAAAGGATCTAAATCTACTTCTAATATTGTTATTTTTCCTTACTACAAAATGCAACATTTCAATATAACAATATACTTCAAATTTGTTGCCTCTTTCCATTTCCACTACAACTTATATGTTCAAAATAACTATAACAACTTTGTTCTACATTCAAGTTTACTATGCATACATTTTTGCATCTTACAACTTCTATATTTCTTCTTTCTCATTTACAATAATACAACTTCAAAAATGAAAGTAAACTTTCTTTTCCCATTGAGCATAGCTCATTTCTTTTAAAACAAAGAACTTCTTTTCTCACAATACAAACTAAAACTAAGCTTTTAAGCATGATTTACATTTTGATTCTTTTCTTTCCATACTACAACTTAAAGAGAAGGAAATTTTACAACTCTTCAATGAACTTCTTCAAATAATATTACAACTTACAATACAACATTTCCTTTAAAAAAAACACAATATTACAAATCTTCCACCTTGAGTGGGAATAACAAGAAGGTTTTATCACAAGGAAGGATTTCTTGAGGACACCAACAATGCTCCATGTTTCACATCACCAACAAGAGAGCTCCACCATGCTTCATTTGATCACAACAAAAAAAGGGGGAGAGGCAACACTCTCCACCCAACCAAGAATTCCAATGAGGAGAAGAAGCCATCCTCCTCATTGGCCCCGAGCCCCAACCACATTGCAATGAAAAATGGATCCAACTCATGGAAAAAAAAAAGCTTCCACATCACAAACAAGATTTTACAACCATACCAAAACACAAACAACTCAAACTACAATCACAAGAAGAAAAAAAAAAAATATACAAGGCTTCAAAATGCAAAAGCCAAAGGAGAAGATCTATGGGGAGGTCACTTATGCCTCCCAATGGGAAATGGGTGCCCACCTTAAACCCTCCAATAAACATCTCAAAACCCCTACACACTCTTATGCCTCCCTCAAGAACCTCTTATGCCTCCCATTCTCTTATGCCTCCCTAAAATCTCTTATGGCTCCCTCAACAAAATAACCAAGTAAGAAATGCAAAGCAATTTCTTGTCCAAGGTGGGGCACCCAACCCAAATCCCTCCAAAACATGAAATAAACTCTTATGCCTCCCCATGTAAGATCCCCATAGTCCCCTCCTACACCACACTTAGGAAATCTACCCAAGCACCCAACAAGCATACAAAACACTCAAAAACACACACATATGTATACAAAATAAAAGAAAACATTTAACAAGAGTTTAGCTCCTACCTTTCCATGGTAGAGCTTGATCCAAGAGCCACACACCAAGCTTCTTCAAGCCCAAAAATCACCAAGAAGCTCCAAAAAATCCACAAGCACTCCAAAATCCTCTAACTCCCAAAAATGCAAGAGCACAAAATAATGAAGTAACCCCAAACAAGCAAAAGAACTTGAATAAATAGAAAAGGGAGAGAGGAGGGTGAGGTGGCTCCATGTAGGATGCCACATCACTCATCCTCAACTCCACCTCACAAGTCAAACCTCAACCCCAATGCACCATAAATTGGTGGGTGAGAGGAATGACAAATTTACTTACACACACAATCCAAGCCCACACCCCCTAAGGACAAACTTTAATTACATGAAAGAAAGTGCAATAAAATTTTACCTTTTTGTCTTCCCAAAACACATAATGGGGTCTATTTTTGACCCCCAACCCATAGGTAGGGTTGGTATAGCAATTTAAGAGGTGTGGGACAAGTTTGACTTGTCCCACAAGCCTCCAAAATTGGCCCTTAAGGCCAAATTCAATTTCCATGAAGGGGTAGAGTGTACAACACTCAAGATCACAAGCACTCAACTTACAACACATAATCCAAGAGCCATCTAATCTAATAAATGAATTCTTTTGACCCATTCAAAATTAATTTAGTAAAAATATTAATTTACTAATCTAGACACAAATCAAGTAATTAATTAAAGGAGAATACATCACTATAAATCACATACTAAAATCAAATAAAGGAAACTAATAAAAGAGATAACACACAACCCCTTGGTCACAATTGGAGGTGATTCCCCCATGGGAACCCCCTAACAACAATTCAAACACACACACATAACAAAATACATGTTGTCATGGTGACCCTTGTTGAATTCATCTAGCATTCCAATGTGGTTGGTCTCCAATCCCCATTTGTTTGTTGTGACATGTTTACCTGCAAAACACATAACACCTCCTTCACCTCGTGGCCACATCAAAAACATCTAGGATAAAATATACAATATAAATCCACAATCATCTATATATGAATCAAAAAAACATCTAGGAAAGTAACGATATCATTTACAATTTCTAACAACATCTCGATTCCACATTCATATATTTAAGATAACTAGAAAAATTGAGCCGGACATGTGAAGCCAATTATGTCAATTACGCCATAAATGTGAAGTCATATGTAACAATTGAGGCTGCTATGTGAAGCCACCTTGTGTGTATTTGAGTTTTACCACATAGCCAATTTGTGTACATTTGCACTGTCATGGGGTCAATTTGCATACGATCATGTAAATGCCATAAAGCTATGTAAATGTCATGATTCAACACATATTATCTAGTGTATTAGTTAACATGGTAACAATGTGTATAAGCTGGTAAGATATAAACATTTAATTTACAAGGAATGTGTAGAATTCAATAGTTACTAGCATTTTAAGCACAAATTTTTATGTATCTTCAAAATAGAGAAACATGTGATATGAGTGTTTTAAAAAAATAGGAAAGATAACATAACAATGATAGAATGGGTAGCATTATCAAAACACATGAATCAACACATAATGGATATTTAGTGACATGTGACAAACAATGATTCAACATCACATGACATACCCATCAAAAGAGACATAAGCGACAAGACATGAAAAACTTGACCCGTTTTAAAGTGCTAGTTGCTAGCTCATATGTGCAAGAACAAGTATGCAACACACATTGATATAAAGCTAACTATGTAGGAAGTAATGATATAATTGTGATGGTATAACAAACAACTAGTCTAGAGCCAACATAAAGAAAATAGTGTAATAATTGATGATCCGTAAATTGGTTAATTTTTTTCCTCGACCAATGGATCTGATAGGAAATTTATTTTAATTCCAATTTTACCCGAAAATAAATAAATGCAATGCAAGAAAAATAAGCGATAGTGCACATGAGTTGACGGTGGAGTTAGACAATTGCCTACATCTCTGGGTTCACTAAACGTTGAACCGATTCATTATAACATTCTGATCATAAGTACAAATAAACTTACAATACTATAATGAATATTCCATCTTAACCTGAAATTTGGTGCTAATCGGTCCTATAGAACCCGAAATGGTCTTGAAAGGATGCTCGGTGTTTTGGCATTGCTTTCCATGATTACACTTCTCATTGAATTCTCCTTTGGTACATGCCCTCCATACTCTACACGAGCTAAGTCGGATAGTGTCTGGTGTTGATGAGTTCCACCCTATTGTTTACTTCTCTTATCTTTGAATGGTTTCCTACCTCTACATAGAGCTAAGTGAGATCTTAGTGTTGTCAATGGGCTCATCAATATGACTCTCCTTTGCGTCCTCCAAGAAATATGAACATTGCTATATGCCTAGCATATGAAGAATTAGATTTCCATAATATTTTTCTCTAGTGCTATATCACATCCTTTTGGCTCCATGATCGAGCTTTAGGCTTGCATGAGAAGATTAAGGCGTTAAATGGACGTTATAAGTGATGACGAGTTAAAAATAATTAACTCCCATGCTTAAATTTCCTATCAGAATAGGTCTTTAATTATTCGTGACTATAAAAATAGGTCTTTCAATGGCTTAGCCTAATCTCCTAAGGCTTCCCAAGCTTCACTCCTTCACACTTTGAATTGGGAAGTGCTTGTGTTGTATAAGAGGGGTGGGGGCGGAGGCGGGGGGGTGGCGGGGGAATTATACACTTCACCCTACACTAAAAACCTTGTATAAGGCCCCTATCTACATTCTCATTACCATTGAGGCGAGTTGAGTGGGTTGGTTGAGCCGTTTGGTTCCATATGAAGCGAGTACGGATAAATCCCACCCCATATATTTTTCTCTAGTAGTTGCACCCATTTGGCAACTCACTTGCCACGTGTCACGATTATGTGCCCTCCAAGTCTATACGAGTGTGCCACGTTGATGCCATCAAGTTGTTGCCACATCACCTCACTACCACGATTCATGAACCGGTTGATGAGTCCATCGCTATTTCCCACATCCTCACTCACACTACCATGTTGGTATCCTACTTTCCTAAGTTTTTAATGCTTCCACATGGCTGTTGTAGGTGCTTGGGGTTTTTATCTCATGCACTAACTCCTCTCATTCTTCCCTCTCTTGTGCCTCGAGTCACAAAATTTTCTTACTTTTAGAGTTAATGCACTCAAAACCTTCTCCCCAAAAGATGGCACCATTGGATAGAGCTCTTTCTTAGCTTTCCAGAAAGGTAAAGTTTTCCTCCTAACTCATGTATTTTTCAAGTTATGGCTCGGTGGAGTTTTTGTGGGAAATTTTCCCCTAGAAGGCCCACAGCCAATCAGAACTCGCCACGTGTCCAGGCCAAAAATATCAAAGCGACCCGATTTGGCCCTGTTTTGCCCTAAAACTTCAAATCGCCATATCTTTCGATCCAGAGCTCGGTTTTTCACGTTCTTTATATCAATGGAAAGCTGGTGAAATTATCTACAAGATTCAGGGTCAATTTTGCATTTTGGTGGAGTTTGGAGAGAGAAAATCAAAAAACACTTCTGGCACGTGGTCATGAACAGAAATGACGTTTCAACCACCGATTTTAATGAAGAATGGCTCGCATTCTCTCCCAGCATGGTTAAAAATGTCAGGGAATGGGTCTGTCAGGTCACCCATGCTGTTTTGATGGCATTTTGGTCAATGGTTGAATCCCTTCCACGTTTTCCGTTTTTCTCTCTCTGGGCTCGTCCCTTGCACTGTAAAAGCTAGATTTGGCTCATTTTTCAAAGGGTTGAACATTTTTTGTGTATGGCAAGCTCCCTTTTTCACCTTGGAAGTGATTTAGTGGAATAACAGACCTTTTCTAGAAACTGTAACTATATTTTTGCCTTTCAGGTGTTTGAATGCAAGTGATTTTGATGTTAAAATAACAATACAGGCCCTGTGATTAGTTTTTATCCTCTGCTGGTGTTGTTTGCCTAATTTCTAACACTTTACATTATCAGCTTCGTTTGTGCATGTTTTTTTGTTGCATTTTATGAACTGTGTCAATTTGTAGAAGTAAAAAATGCTCACCACTCCTTTGGTGCATCACCTATTAGCATTAGTTTTAGTTCTTTCTTTTTGCATTTTCTATCCTTGTCCCTTTGAAATTTAGAGTAGATTTAGGAGTTTAAACCTCTGAATTGTGCAAGTAAAATAGCTTTGATCGGAGGAGTTGAGGAACCAGCCTCTAATCTGGAGATTCCTCTCTCATTTTGCAAGTCCCACACTTGGGAAGAGGATTCATGTTGTGCAATCACACTGCTGGATGCTAGTATGAAACATCAAACTAGAAATCTGATCAACATCCAGGGGGTTTGCTGATTTGCAACAATAGTTTTGGCACGCCCGGTGGGACCTTAGAGGTCTTCCACTTTATCTTTGATAGGTTGGTGTGTTCCTGTTAAAGATTCAGCCTTTTGGAGGCACTTTCAAAAGCACATCTGGCGACTCCATCAGGTAAACAACTCATTCTCTAAGTTGCAGACCTATTTTCCATTCATTTCCATCCATTCTTCTTTCCATCATTTTCATTCTTTTCCATTCCATGAAGTTGTGCAATCATGACTTCATTTCCATCATGGAATTCACATTTACAACAGCAGTATATCACACCTCCAACATGTTTTACAAATCCTCCAAATCAGCATTTTGATCAAATTCAAAATCAGCATGTCTACCCATATGAGCAGCAGTGCCAAAGTCAGTTTGGATATGAAGCATGTCAAGCACAAGGGTATGCTGGTTGTGAGGGCAGTCAAGAAGAAAATGCAGATCTGCTGGAACAAATCCAAAAGATGGAGGTAAACATGGTGCAATCCAGGGCTCAAGCACAAATGAAAGCATTTAGAATCGGTTGTAGAGCACCTTGTCCATGGGTGGGACCTTTTCCAGAGGCATTCTTCAGCCCTCGAAGAAGCTAGACTTCATGATTACAAGACTACCATTGCTTTGCAAATGGACAAGGAATAAAGAGGTATGAGAGGTATTGAACAACCTTGTCAATGGGTAAGCACACCATCATCATGCCTTTTCTCTCCCTCTTTCCCAATCTGCATTTATCTCATTTGAAATTTCAAATTTTAAACTCTCCATCTATTGTCCCAGTGTTAAATCCATTTCTCCATTCCTAGTCTTCCACCCCATCTCAATTTCTTCCAAAAGTTTTCCCTTCCAAAAGCTATTACCCTCTCCTCCAAAAGAAACAAGAGTTCCTACCTCCTCCACCACCACAAAAATTGCAAAATCAATTGAGTTACAATCCACTTCTCCTCTTGCATTCCCAAATCCATGTTGGGAGGATAAAAATCAGAATGCCAATCAAGGAAAACAACAAAAAAGAAAAGCCAAACAAGGATGAAGAAATTCAAAGTCTCAAGAGTTGGGCTCTTAAATTTGGGATGACAAAGATCCCCTTGATGGTTAAGCCTTTAGAAAAGGTTGGAGTTGGAAAACAAGTGGTGGTTAGGACTGAATTTGCTGCATGAAGAAGAAGAGCAAAAAGAAGAAGCAGATCAGCAATCAGTTTGCTCAGAAAGTAGTTTCCATGTTAGCATTCTATTTGAAGAGAATGCTGATTCAATTCAAGTTGCACAATCAGCCATGGAGGAAGAAAGCTCTGAAGAAGATCCTACAGTCCCAACTTGTCCTCTAGAGCAGCAGATCGAAGAGTTTGACTTAACGAACTTCGTGCTAGAGGAAGAGTTCTATCAAGAACAAGATTGTCTTCAAGTAGTAGAAGAGGGAGAAGCTGCTCCAAATCCAAAAGAAGAGGAGCACATTCTAGTTGTGGAGGAGAAAATTGCAGATCCAAGGGCTTTGAACACAAGGCAGGCTACAGGAGAACCTTCAGTTCTTCTTTCTACTTCATCCCTCTCGTGTTCTAGTGCTGAAGAAAAGTTTGATCTTTCAAACTCAATGTTGGAGGATGAAAGAAACCATGATGATCAAGTTACAGATCAAGAGGACACTATGGAGGAAGTTGAGCATTTGCATCGGGACAACCATGAGGTAGTGTATCTGCATCGGTTTGGAGGATTTTTTTGATGAAGAAGAACCGGTTGAGTTTCCACCATTCTCTCTTTCATCTTCCACGTCCCAAATACTTGAGCCTGCTGTCATGAAGGAGAGCATTCATTTGCAGCAGCCTGCATCTTATAGCAGCTCTTTGGAACCAAGATTGGAAGATTTTAATCTTTCATGTTCTTCATTGGAGGAAGAGAAAGGGCAAAAAGTCCTACCATTGCTTCCACATCACCCACCCAAGAAGGTCTACAAGAAGACTCCATTTTTGGAGTTGAAAATCAGGGCAATGGGTATACTCAAAGGACCATACCTTGCCCAATCAGGTATCTGGCTTCATTGGAACCAAAGGAGAAGTCACAATCAGTCATGCTTGCTCCTAAGCATGAGGATGAGCTACAAAGAACCAAGGATCAGCTGTCATACCTCTCCAATCCAAATGCAGAACAACTAAAAGAGGTATTGAATTTTCCTTCACCTGATACCTTGATGATTTGGGTGGAAGACCAACTTCTTGTTGATTTTCCATTCATCCAATCAGCCATGTTCAATGCCAAATCAGTTGCATGGTTGCCAATTTTGAAGAAAGGAAGCTATTTTGCACAACCAGTTGCAGGGTTTGTTTAGCCCACTTTTGCTTCCAGTTAGAGTAGGATAGGTAGTTTTGCTTTCAGTAAAAGAAGTGCTTGTGCACACTCTGCATGTTCCATTTTGGAGCATGTATGACCCTTTAGTTTTGTACATAGTTTTGTGGTGCTGGTTTTGCTCTTGCGCAGTCCATTTCAGTGGGTTTCCAAGTGGCTCAGAGAGGAGGTTTTCAAAGTTCAGATCAGTTTGCAGGCTACAACTCATGACTCCATGCCCAATGGATGCTTCAAGCAACTGGTAACTTCATCCAGCAGGTAGATGACCCCTCTGAGTCACCAAAATTGTTATCCAAAATGTGCCCCTGCTCATTTTGTGGCTAACTCCTCTCATTCTTCCCTCTCTTGTGCCTCAATCACAAAATTTTTCTTTTCAGGCACTCAAAACCTTTTGGAAATGGCACCATTGGATAGAGCTCTTTCTTAGCTTTCCAGAAAGGTAAAGTTTTCCTCCTAACTCATGTATTTTTCAAGTTATGGCTCGGCGGAGTTTTTGTGGGAAATTTTCCCCTAGAAGGCCCACAGCCAATCAGAACTCGCCACGTGTCCAGGCCAAAAATATCAAAGCGACCCGATTTGGCCTTTTTTTGCCCTAAAACTTCAAATCGCCATATCTTTCGATCCAGAGCTCGGTTTTTCACGTTCTTTATATCAATGGAAAGCTGGTGAAATTCTCTACAAGATTCCAGGTCAATTTTGCATTTTGGTGGAGTTTGGAGAGAGAAAATCAAAAATGCTTCTGGCACGTGGTCATGAACAGAAATGACGTTTCAACCACCGATTTTAATGAAGAATGGCTCGCATTCTCTCCCAGCATGGTTAAAAATGTCAGGGAATGGGTCTATCAGGTCACCCATGTTGTTTTGATGGCATTTTGGTCAATGGTTGAATCCCTTCCATGTTTTCCCATGTTTCTCTCTCCTGGGCTCGTCCCTTGCACTGTAAAAGCCAGATTTGGCTCATTTTTCAAAGGGTTGAACATTTTTTGTGTATGGAAAGCTCCCTTTTTCACCTTGGAAGTGATTTAGTGGAATAACAGACCTTTTCTAGAAACTACAACTATATTTTTGCCTTTTAGGTGTTTGAATGCAAGTGATTTTGATGTTAAAATAACAATACAGGCCCTGTGATTAGTTTTTATCCTCTGCTGGTGTTGTTTGCCTAATTTCTAACACTTCATTACAGCTATCAGTTTGTGCATGTTGTTTTTGTTGCATTTTATGAACTGTGTCAATTTGCAGAAGTAAAAAATGCTCACCACTCCTTTGGTGCATCACCTATTAGCATTAGTTTTAGTTCTTTCTTTTTGCATTTTCTATCCTTGTCCCTTTGAAATTTAGAGTAGATTTAGGAGTTTAAACCTCTGCAATTGTGCAAGTAAAATAGCTGATCAGAGGAGTTGAGGAACCAGCCTCTAATCTGGAGATTTCTCTTCCATTTTTGCAAGTCCCACACTTGGGAAGAGGATTCAATGTTGTGCAATCACACTGGATGCTAGTATGATCAAACTAGAAATCTGATCAACATCCGAGGGTGTTGCTGATTTGCAACAATAGTTTTGGCACGCCGGTGGGACCTTAGAGGTCTTCCACTTTATCTTTGATAGGTTGGTGTGTTCCTGTTAAAGATCCGCCTTTTGGAGGCACTTTCAAAAGCACATCTGGCGACTCCATCTGGTAAACAACTCATTCTCTAAGTTGCAGACCTATTTTCCATTCATTTCCATCCATTCTTCTTTCCATCATTTTCATTCTTTTCCATTCCATGAAGTTGTGCAATCATGACTTCATTTCCATCATGGAATTCACATTTACAACAGCAGTATATCACACCTCCAACATGTTTTACAAATCCTCCAAATCAGCATTTTGATCAAATTCAAAATCAGCATGTCTACCCATATGAGCAGCAGTGCCAAAGTCAGTTTGGATATGAAGCATGTCAAGCACAAGGGTATGTTGGTTGTGAGGGCGATCAAGAAAATGCAGATCTGCTGGAACAAATCCAAAAGATGGAGGTAAACATGGTGCAATCCAGGGCTCAAGCACAAATGAAAGCATTTAGAATCGGTTGTAGAGCACCTTGTCCATGGGTGGGACCTTTTCCAAGGCATTCAGCCCCTCAAGAGAAGCTAGACTTCATGATTACAACACTACCATTGCTTGCAAAAGTGGATGAAGGAATAAAGGTGTATGAGAGGAGTATTGAACAACCTTGTCAATGGGTAAGCACACCATCTCATGCCTTTTCTCTCCCTCTTTCCCAATCTGTTTTATCTCATTTGGAATGTCAAGTTTTAAACTCTCCATCTGCCCCAAGTGTTGAATCCATTTCTCCATTCCCTAGTCTTCCACCCCATCTCAATTCTTCCTTCCCCTCCTTTTCCCTTCCAAACAGCCATTCCCTCCAAAGAAACAAGAGTTCCTACCTCCTCCACCACCACAAAAAAATTGCAAAATCAATTGAGTTACAATCCACTTCTCCTCTTGCATTCCCAAATCCATGTTGGGAGGATAAAAATCAGAATGCCAATCAAGGAAAACAACAGCAAAAAGAAAAGAGCCAAACAAGGATGAAGAAATTCAAAGTCTCGAGTTGGGCTCTTAAATTTGGGATGAAAAAGATCCCCTTGATGGTTAAGCCTTTAGAAAAGGTTGGAGTTGGAAAACAAGTGGTGGTTAGGACTGAATTTGCTTTGCAGGAAGAGAAGAGCAAAAAGAAGAAGCAGATCAGCAATCAGTTTGCTCAGAAAGTAGTTTCCATGTTAGCATTCTATTTGAAGAGAATGCTGATTCAATTCAAGTTGCACAATCAGCCATGGAGGAAGAAAGCTCTGAAGAAGATCCTACAGTCCCAACTTGTCCTCTAGAGCGGCAGATCGAAGAGTTTGACTTAACGAACTTCGTGCTAGAGGAAGAGTTCTATCAAGAACAAGATTGTCTTCAAGTAGTAGAAGAGGGAGAAGCTGCTCCAAATCCAAAAGAAGAGGAGCACATTCTAGTTGTGGAGGAGAAAATTGCAGATCCAAGGCTTTGAACACAAGGCGGGCTACGGAGAACCTTCGATTCTTCTTTCTACTTCATCCCTCTCGTGTTCTAGTCTTTGAAGAAAAGTTTTGATCTTTCAAACTCAATGTTGGAGGATGAAAGAAACCATGATGATCAAGTTCTGAGATCAAGAGGACACTATGGAGGAAGTTGAGCATTTGCATCGGGACAACCATGAGGTAGTGTATCATCCGATTTGGAGGACTTTTTTTGATGAAGAAGAACCGGTTGAGTTTCCACCATTCTCTCTTTCATCTTCCACGTCCCAAATACTTGAGCCTACTGTCATGAAGGAGAGCATTCATTTGCAGCAGCTTTGCATCTTATAGCAGCTCTTTGGAACCAAGATTAGAAGATTTTAATCTTTCATGTTCTTCATTGGAGGAAGAGAAAGGGCGAAAAAGTCCTACCATTGCTTCCACATCACCCACCCAAAAGGTCTACAAGAAGACTCCATTTTGGAGTTGAAAATCGAGCAATGGGTATACTCAAAGGACCATACCTTGCCCAATCAGGTATCTGGCTTCATTGGAACCAAAGGAGAAGTCACAATCAGTCATGCTTGCTCCTAAGCATGAGGATGAGCTCTGAAAAGAACCAAGGATCAGCTGTCATACCTCTCGATCCAAATGCGAGAACAACTAAAAGAGGTATTGAATTTTCCTTCACACGATACCTTGATGATTTGGGTGGAAGACCAACTTCTTGTTGATTTTCCATTCATCCAATCAGCCATGTTCAATGCCAAATCAGTTGCATGGTTGCCAATTTTGAAGAAAGGAAGCTATTTTGCACAACCAGTTGCAGGGTTTGTTTAGCCCACTTTTGCTTCCAGTTAGAGTAGGATAGGTAGTTTTGCTTTCAGTAAAAGAAGTGCTTGTGCACACTCTGCATGTTCCATTTTGGAGCATGTATGACCCTTTAGTTTTGTACATAGTTTTTGTGGTGCTGGTTTTGCTCTTGCAGTCCATTTCAGTGGGTTTCCAAGTGGCTCAGAGAGGAGGTTTTCAAAGTTCAGATCAGTTTGCAGGCTATAACTCATGACTCCATGCCCAATGGATGCTTCAGGAAACTGGTAACTTCATCCAGCAGGTAGATGACCCCTCTGAGTCACCAAAATTGTTATCCAAAATGTGCCCCCTACTCATTTTGTGGCTAACTCCTCTCATTCTTCCCTCTCTTGTGCCTCAGTCACAAAATTTTGCTTTTTAGGCACTCAAAACCTTCTGGAAATGGCACCATTGGATAGAGCTCTTTCTTAGCTTTCCAGAAAGGTAAATTTTCCTCCTAACTCATGTATTTTTCAAGTTATGGCTCGGCAGAGTTTTTGTGGGAAATTTTCCCCTAGAAGGCCCACAGCCAATCAGAACTCGCCACGTGTCCAGGCCAAAAATATCAAAGCGACCCGATTTGGCCCTGTTTTGCCCTAAAACTTCAAATCGCCATATCTTTCGATCCAGAGCTCGGTTTTTCACGTTCTTTATATCAATGGAAAGCTGGTGAAATTCTCTACAAGATTCTAGGGTCAATTTTGCATTTTGGTGGAGTTTGGAGAGAAAAATCAAAAAAATGCTTCTAGCACGTGGTCATGAATAGAAATGACGTTTCAACCACCGATTTTAATGAAGAATGGCTCGCATTCTCTCCCAGCATGGTTAAAAATGTCAGGGAATGGGTCTGTCAGGTCACCCATGCTATTTTGATGGCATTTTGGTCAATGGTTGAATCCCTTCCACGTTTTCCCGTGTTTCTCTCTCCTGGGCTCGTCCCTTGCACTGTAAAAGCCAGATTTGGCTCATTTTTCAAAGGGTTGAACATTTTTTGTGTATGGAAAGCTCCCTTTTTCACCTTGGAAGTGATTTAGTGGAATAACAGACCTTTTCTAGAAACTACAACTATATTTTTGCCTTTCAGGTGTTTGAATGCAAGTGATTTTGATGTTAAAATAACAATACAGGCCCTGTGATTAGTTTTTATCCTCTGCTGGTGTTGTTTGCCTAATTTCTAACACTTCATTACAGCTATCAGTTTGTGCATGTTGTTTTTGTTGCATTTTATGAACTGTGTCAATTTGCAGAAGTAAAAAATGCTCACCACTCCTTTGGTGCATCACCTATTAGCATTAGTTTTAGTTCTTTCTTTTTGCATTTTCTATCCTTGTCCCTTTGAAATTTAGAGTAGATTTAGGAGTTTAAACCTCTGCAATTGTGCAAGTAAAATAGCTGATCAGAGGAGTTGAGGAACCAGCCTCTAATCTGGAGATTTCTCTTCCATTTTGCAAGTCCCACACTTGGGAAGAGGATTCAATGTTGTGCAATCACACTGGATGCTAGTATGATCAAACTAGAAATCTGATCAACATCCAGGGGGTGCTGCTGATTTGCAACAACAGTTTTGGCATGCCCGGTGGGACCTTAGAGGTCTTCCACTTTATCTTTGATAGGTTGGTGTGTTCCTGTTAAAGATCCAGCCTTTTGGAGGCACTTTCAAAAGCACATCTGGCGACTCCATCTGGTAAACAACTCATTCTCTAAGTTGCAGACCTATTTTCCATTCATTTCCATCCATTCTTCTTTCCATCATTTTCATTCTTTTCCATTCCATGAAGTTGTGCAATCATGACTTCATTTCCATCATGGAATTCACATTTACAACAGCAGTATATCACACCTCCAACATGTTTTACAAATCCTCCAAATCAGCATTTTGATCAAATTCAAAATCAGCATGTCTACCCATATGAGCAGCAGTGCCAAAGTCAGTTTGGATATGAAGCATGTCAAGCACAAGGGTATGCTGGTTGTGAGGGCAATCAAGAAGAAAATGCAGATCTGCTGGAACAAATCCAAAAGATGGAGGTAAACATGGTGCAATCCAGGGCTCAAGCACAAATGAAAGCATTTAGAATCGGTTGTAGAGCACCTTGTCCATGGGTGGGACCTTTTCCAAGGCATTACAGCCCTCAAGAGAAGCTAGACTTCATGATTACAACACTACCATTGCTTGCAAAAGTGGACAAGGAATAAAGGTGTATGAGAGGAGTATTCAACAACCTTGTCAATAGGTAAGCACACCATCTCATGCCTTTTCTCTCCCTCTTTCCCAATCTATTTTATCTCAGCAATGTCAAGTTTTAAACTCTCCATCTATTGTCCCAAGTGTTGAATCCATTTCTCCATTCCCTAGTCTTCCACCCCATCTCAATTCTTCTATCCTTTTCCCTTCCAAACAGCCATTCCCTCCAAAGAAACAAGAGTTCCTACCTCCTCCACCACCACAAAAAATTGCAAAATCAATTGAGTTACAATCCACTTCTCCTCTTGCATTCCCAAATCCATGTTGGGAGGATAAAAATCAGAATGCCAATCAAGGAAAACAACAGCAAAAAGAAGAGCCAAACAAGGATGAAGAAATTCAAAGTCTGAAGAGTTGGGCTCTTAAATTTGGGATGACAAAGATCCCCTTGATGGTTAAGCCTTTAGAAAAGGTTGGAGTTGGAAAACAAGTGGTGGTTAGGACTGAATTTGCTGCAGGAAGAGAAGAGCAAAAAGAAGAAGCAGATCAGCAATCAGTTTGCTCAGAAAGTAGTTTCCATGTTAGCATTCTATTTGAAGAGAATGCTGATTCAATTCAAGTTGCACAATCAGCCATGGAGGAAGAAAGCTCTGAAGAAGATCCTACAGTCCCAACTTGTCCTCTAGAGCAGTAGATCGAAGAGTTTGACTTAACGAACTTCGTGCTAGAGGAAGAGTTCTATCAAGAACAAGATTGTCTTCAAGTAGTAGAAGAGGGAGAAGCTGCTCCAAATCCAAAAGAAGAGGAGCACATTCTAGTTGTGGAGGAGAAAATTGCAGATCCAAGGGCTTTGAACACAAGGCAGGCTACAGGAGAACCTTCAGTTCTTCTTTCTACTTCATCCCTCTCGTGTTCTAGTGCTGAAGAAAAGTTTGATCTTTCAAACTCAATGTTGGAGGATGAAAGAAACCATGATGATCAAGTTACAGATCAAGAGGACACTATGGAGGAAGTTGAGCATTTGCATCAGGACAACCATGAGGTAGTGTATCTGTCAGATTTGGAGGACTGTTTTGATGAAGAAGAACCGGTTGAGTTTCCACCATTCTCTCTTTCATCTTCCACGTCCCAAATACTTGAGCCTGTTGTCATGAAGGAGAGCATTCATTTGCAGCAGCCTGCATCTTATAGCAGCTCTTTGGAACCAAGATTGGAAGATTTTAATCTTTCATGTTCTTCATTGGAGGAAGAGAAAGGGCAGAAAAGTCCTACCATTGCTTCCACATCACCCACCCAAGAAGGTCTACAAGAAGACTCCATTTTTGGAGTTGAAAATCAGGGCAATGGGTATACTCAAAGGACCATACCTTGCCCAATCAGGTATCTGCTTCATTGGAACCAAAGGAGAAGTCACAATCAGTCATGCTTGCTCCTAAGCATGAGGATGAGCTCTGAAAGAACCAAGGATCATTGTCATACCTCTCCAATCCAAATGCAAAACAACTAAAAGAGGTATTGAATTTTCCTTCACTGATACCTTGATGATTTGGGTGGAAGACCAGCTTCTTGTTGATTTTCCATTCATCCAATCAGCCATGTTCAATGCCAAATCAGTTGCATGGTTGCCAATTTTGAAGAAAGGAAGCTATTTTGCACAACCAGTTGCAGGGTTTGTTTAGCCCACTTTTGCTTCCAGTTAGAGTAGGATAGGTAGTTTTGCTTTTAGTAAAAGAAGTGCTTGTGCACACTCTGCATGTTCCATTTTGGAGCATGTATGACCCTTTAGTTTTGTACATAGTTTTTGTGGTGCTGGTTTTGCTCTTGCGCAGTCCATTTTAGTGGGTTTCCAAGTGGCTCAGAGAGGAGGTTTTCAAAGTTCGAGATCGGTTTGCGAGGCTCTGACTCATGACTCCATGCCCAATGGATGCTTGAGGCAAATGGTAACTTCATCCAGTAGGTAGATGACCCCTCTGAGTCACCAAAATTGTTATCCAAAATGTGCCCCCTGCTCATTTTGTGGCTAACTCCTCTCATTCTTCCCTCTCTTGTGCCTCAGTCACAAAAATTTTTCTTTAGCACTCAAAACCTTCTAAAATGGCACCATTGGATAGAGCTCTTTCTTAGCTTTCCGAGAAGGTAAAGTTTTCCTCCTAACTCATGTATTTTTCAAGTTATGGCTCGGTGGAGTTTTTGGGAAATTTTCCCCTAGAAGGCCCGCAGCCAATCAGAACTCGCCACGTGTCCAGGCCAAAAATATCAAAGCGACCCGATTTGGCCCTGTTTTGCCCTAAAACTTCAAATCGCCATATCTTTCGATCCAGAGCTCGGTTTTTCACGTTCTTTATATCAATGGAAAGCTGGTGAAATTCTCTACAAGATTCCAAGGTCAATTTTGCATTTTGGTGGATTTTGGAGAGAGAAAATAAAAAAACACTTCTGGCACGTGGTCATGAACAGAAATGACGTTTCAACCACCGATTTTAATGAAGAATGGCTCGCATTCTCTCCCAGCATGGTTAAAAATGTCAGGGAATGGGTCTGTCAGGTCACCCATGCTATTTTGATGGCATTTTGGTCAATGGTTGAATCCCTTCCATGTTTTCCCGTGTTTCTCTCTCCTGGGCTCGTCCCTTGCACTGTAAAAGCCAGATTTGGCTCATTTTTCAAAGGGTTGAACATTTTTTGTGTATGGAAAGCTCCCTTTTTCACCTTGGAAGTGATTTAGTGGAATAACAGACCTTTTCTAGAAACTACAACTGTATTTTTGCCTTTCAGGTGTTTGAATGCAAGTGATTTTGATGTTAAAATAACAATACAGGCCCTGTGATTAGTTTTTATCCTCTGCTGGTGTTGTTTGCCTAATTTCTAACACTTCATTACAGCTATCAGTTTGTGCATGTTGTTTTTGTTGCATTTTATGAACTGTGTCAATTTGTAGAAGTAAAAAATGCTCACCACTCCTTTGGTGCATCACCTATTAGCATTAGTTTTAGTTCTTTCTTTTTTTGCATTTTCTATCCTTGTCCCTTTGAAATTTAGAGTAGATTTAGGAGTTTAAACCTCTGCAATTGTGCAAGTAAAATATTGATTAGAGGAGTTGAGGAACCAGCCTCTAATCTGGAGATTTCTCTTCCATTTTTGCAAGTCCCACACTTGGGAAGAGGATTGATGTTGTGCAATCACACTTTGGACAAGTGTATGCTAGTTCTGGAAGTGTGATACTTCCTAGATGGATGTCAATCCATTTTTTAAAACAATTCAATGCGACAAGATAAATAAAGTCCTATTGTATTTGATATGATTTAGGTATCTCATTCAAGTACAATAAGCAAATCTAATCACAACAGGATAGGGTATAGTTAGATCTAAAGGATGAGGTGTTTGTCAAGTGCGGGAGTAGTCAAGGTCCGATTCTAGGTTGTTTAGGTCAAATGGTAAGAGGTTTTTGGCTCCTTCTTGGGTAGGGTATAAAACATAGAAATCGATGTCGGTTGGGTATAACCAACGATGGTTAAGGAAGACCTGACGATGGTTATGGGTAACCAGCGTTAAGTACATGACAAGGTGACAATAATTGAATTCAATGAAAAATTTATTATAGAGTTTAGGTGAGGTTAGACAAGGCTAAAGAAGGAGGTGACGAGGTCTATGGGAATATTGAGAACACCCAAAGAGGTGGAAGGGTCGGATAGATGATATGATAAACAGGGTGGATGAAGTTTTGGGTTTGTCGAACTATAGCTATGGAGGAATGTGAATGTTAATAGAAGAATGGTAACATAAGTGATAACAACTCTATGAATAGAATAAGAATGGAAATAATTAATGATAAAAAACTTACCAATGTTATAGGTCCAATGGTTGGGTGGTGGTGATGATTGGTTGATGGAATGGATCTTGGGGCAACAATGACACTTAAAATGTTACGGCAAGTGCCAATGCTTCGAATTTTCTCAGGTCGTGGTTATGGATATCCAGGTGCATGAGGAAGACTTTGGTTCCACTTGCATACAACTCTCTTCTCATGCTCTTGCTCTAAAAAATGTGCCAACCCAAAAACAAGGTTGTTTAGGTGAATAAATGGTAACCGACGATGGTTCTTGGTTGGTGACATGGGTTTAGGGTTGACTGCTAGCGTGGTTAAGGTGAGATTCCCAAGTTTACTAAAATGGGAAAATCTTTGTAATTTCTTGGGCCTAGTTAGTTTGTTCTCATGGATTAGAATGAAAACTTCCCTTTTAATGGGTGGGAATGTGGTTAGAGAGATTTTAGGGATTGATTTTAGGTTTAGACCAAATCTTAGCCCATTAAGGCAAGTAAGACTTAGTTATTGTTTATTATGGAAACATGCCAAGAATAGGTCTAGGGTGAGGTGGTTGGATGAGGTGTCTAGGTGAGGTGGTGGGTTAGAAATTAGGATAATTAGATAATGAATATTATGAGGATATATATTAATTTAATTAAATAAATTAAATTAATAGTCATGTGGGGTGGAAGGGGCCTTGGTTAGGTGAGTATGTTTGAGCCAATTATTTGATTAGGGACCAAGGAGAGTGTGATCCAATTTTGGTTTCTACATTTTCCCTGTTTTTTACGTAGCTTGTATTAGTAATCAAAGCTAACAAAAATAAGATGTGATTACCCCATGTGTGGGTGAAGGTGATCCCCTCAAACTAAGAATTGATTAGGTAGAACACAAAATCAGTGAGTGGTTTGATAAAGGGTGGATGTGATTAAGAGGAAGGTGGAAAATGGGGTAATGGGTTAAAGGTCTAATCGGGTAATGAAGGTAATGGGCCAGGGGTCAAAGGTAGTGACAGATACTTTAACGCATGCACATTTATAAACCGTGACATGGTACCAGGTTGAAGAGCATGTAAACTCTACATCATCTAAGGTCAACAGGATTATCCAAACAAGGTTGAGGTGATTCAAGTATCCTAGGTATATGATGTGGTGTATAACTACATCGCAGTCAGTGCAGAACGTGTAGGTATGTTCCAGTACACCAAAGGTTGGGTTAGGATAAATGACATGAAAATATGAAAGGTAAGGTCATTAGGTCAAACAACACATAAATTTCTGAATGTTGCAAGGTATAACGATAAAATGAGTTCATAGGTCATTAACAATGTTTGAGTCCAAGTAAAGTGAGGTCACGACATGGGTAGGGCTGAGGTACAAGTAAAATAACAAGTTCCTAAATGTAATGAAGGAAAGGTATAAGTAAGGTAGGTGTGTAGGTTGGTTTACAATAAGGGTGGGTAAGGTCAAACAATGGCTGGGTTAGTTAACATTCGTTGGAAATGGGTAAAGGGTATGGACAAGAGTATGATAGGTAACGATGCGAGTCATACGTAATCTATGATGGTCTAGTTAAGCTTCTAACATGATTTATTAGGGAAATGACTGATGTCGGTTTGGGTACAACCGACCACGATTTTACTCTTGTCCATCAACAAGAGTAAAATCACAACCGACGTTAGTTAGGTCGATGTCATGTATTATTAGTGTGAAATCACAACACCCCTAAATGAGTTATGTATCTTCTTTTCTAAGGCAGGGTCATTTGGTGTGGTTTGCATAACATGGGACCATCTCTCAAGTTGTGGGACTTGCGGACTTGAGATGGCCCTCTGAAGAAAGACAACTTCTTCTTCCTGATCCTAATGCTAAACTACTCCTAATGTAGAAATGACGTCTAACTACACCTATTCTAACAATGCCAAGGAGACAGGGAGAGAGAAAGTGCATAAAGAGGGAAATCCTACACTAACAAGGTAATAGCACCAAGAAAAGGGAAGTGCTGGTCACAATCTCAGGTTGCTGAAGTAGAGAGAGGTGAGTAGAGGAGAGGGTGGATAAGATGCACCACAAACTAGAGATAGATTTTACATAGAACACCACTTCAAAACCATTAAACACACGGCTCCCAAGGGACCTCGTAACAAACATCGAAATATGAAAATATACCCTACAATGACGAGAGGTGAGGAGAGACAATAAAATAAGCGAAGGATGGACAGATGCATCACAAAATAGAATTTATTGCTCCAAAAGTTCACACGGTACATCATTAGTGGACAAGTGGTAAGAGAATTCCATTACAGAGACGTGAAAGGAGGTTCAAACACCATTATCGACCACAGGGACAAAAAGAAGAGGGGAGGTAGAGAAGAAGAATGAACAACAACTTTAGAATGAGCCCTGACCATTATTTTATAGATGTAGCAAAGAGAGGAGACTTGATTGAAGCTCATCTCTTAATGGCCGATAATTCCCCTACAAATCCTACCCACGATCCATCAAGCCTAGTTCCCCATGCTTATTTTTCATATGAGAGAGGATGGTAGACCAAAATCTCAATATCCGGGTAGTGGAAGCCATCGGATCCCACACTAACGGAGTGGAAGAGTCGAAGACACTTTCCAGACTTTCTCTTTATTCTACTCTTGATTTAGCATCGTGCCGACACATGGAGGCTTCCACTTGATCTCTATACTTAGTCATTTTTTAGCCTTTTCGAGCCGTTTTTAAGCCTGAAGACTTCAAATCTTCACCCCTTTCTTTTCCTTCTTGCTCCTGGCTCTTTTGACACTGCTCCTCCTTCCTGACCCTACTATTCTATTTCCAAGCCCGCATGTAGCCCGTTAAATAGATTAAGGCTCAGATTCGCTCGATAGAGCGGTTTATTCTCTACTTCATGCACAGGTGGTGGTAAACTTTACGCAAGCCCCGACATTCCATTATAGAGTCTCCCCACAACCTTGTTTGTCATCTTGGAATGTGAACACGGGTCTGAGTCATTTCCTTCATAATTTCCTTATGTGCAGGAGTTGTCTTGACCAAATTTTCCAGGGGGGAATTTGGGATAACAATTTAAAGAACTCACGGGGACATCTACCTGTTAGATGAAGAGACCAATTGCCTTGAAGCATCCATTGGGCATGGAGTCAAGCCTAATAAACATGAATCTGATCTGAACCTTTGAAGATCCA
This sequence comes from Taxus wallichiana var. yunnanensis, assembly GCA_018340775.1. Taxonomy (NCBI): domain Eukaryota; kingdom Viridiplantae; phylum Streptophyta; class Pinopsida; order Cupressales; family Taxaceae; genus Taxus; species Taxus wallichiana. The sequence goes on along the minus strand of CM031241.1, from coordinate 605,105,567 downwards.
ACCTCGAGCCTCTTGGAAATGCACTAAACTTAGAGTTGAACTTCACCAAAGCCAATAGAAATGGGTGTGCAAGAAGCAAAACAAACAAAGACACCAAAAACTATGTACAAACTGAAAATCATAGATGCTCCAAATGGAACATGCAGTGTGCAAAAGCACTTTTCTGAAAACAAATCTACCTACTCTACTCTAACCAAGAGAAAAGAATGTTAAACAAAGCCTACTACATAGGCGGGGAGAAGTAGCTTCCTTTTCTAAAAATGGCAGCCATGCAACTGATTTGGCACTGAACATGGTTGATTGGATGAGTGAAAAACTTACAATAAGCCGGTCCTCCACCCAAATCATCAAGGTATCAACATTAATGGAAAATACCTCCTTAAGTTGACTTACATCGAACTTTTGGAGGTGTTGATGGTGACCCTTGGTACTTTGATGCTCATCCTCATGCCACAAGTAAGCATGACTAGTTTTGGTTTCTCCTTTGGCTCCAATGAAGCCAAGTACCTGATTAGGCATGGTCTAATCCTTTGATGTGCCCATTTCTCTAAAATTCAACTCCAAAAATGGAGTCTTCTTGTGGACCTTCTTGGGTGGATGGTGTGAGAGAGATGATGATATCCTCCTGCCTTTTCTCTTCCTCCTCCTTTGAAGAACATGGAAGATCAAGATCTTCCAACCTTGGTTCCAGAGGGCTGTTATGAAGTGTAGGTTGTTGTTTCGAATGTTCTCCTCCATGGTAGTAGGCTCATGTGCTTGGGATGTTGAATATGGAGGAAAAAATGATGTTATCTCCTCGGGATCCTCTTCATTAAAGTGTAATCTTCCAAGTCTACGACAGAAGTCTGCCTCCTTGTTATCTTGTTGCATGTGCTCTACCTCCTCCATGGTGCTTTCCTGATCTGCAACTTGATCACCATGGCTCCCTTCATCCTCAAACATGATTTTGAAAGCTCAAACTCTTCCTCAACATCATATCTTGAAGGGGATGAAGTGGGAGGAAGAAATGAAGGTTATTCTGGCCTGCTCCCACACTTGAGCCTATGAAACCGTATGGGTCCTCCTCTACCGCAAACTCACCTCGCCACCATTAGGAGTTCTTCAACCTTGACCTCCTCTATTGACTTGACCATCAAGGAATATTTGTAAACCCAAATTTGGCAGCCCAACTCTTTAGATTGTATGTTATTTCTTTTCTATTGGGATCCTCTTCTTTCTGTCCTTGATTGGATTCTTGAGTATCTTCCCAACATGGACGTAGGAAAGTAAGAGGAGTGGCGAGTTAGGGTTCAACCAACTTTGTAATTTTTTGTGGTGGGAAGGAGGTGGAAATTATTGTTTATTTAGATGGGATGACTGTTTTGGGAAAGGAAAGGGGTGGGAATGGAGAAATGGAATCAACACTTGGGGCAAATTGGGAAGCTTGGAAATTAGAGCTTGGGTTGAGAGGGTGTTGCTTGAGAAAGAAAAAAGAAAATATATGAGATGTTGGACTTGCCCATTGACAAGGTTGTCTTGACTCCAACTCATAAGCCCCGATCTCCTCAACCCACTATGTAAGTTGAGGCAACACTTCAACCATGAAGTCAAGCTTCTCCTGAGGGCTGTAATGTCTTGGAAAAGGGCCTTCCCATGGACAAGGTGCCCTACAACCAATTTTGAAAGCCCACATTTGAGTTGTTGCCCTTAATTGAACCATGCCAACCTCCATTTTTTGAATCTTCTCCAGTAGACCAACATCCTCTGCATAACTATCGCCATCATATGCGTCCCCTTGTCCTTGATAAGCTTCATAGTCAAACTGGTTTTGACACTGCTCATATGGGTAAGCATAATGGTTCTAGATCTGATCATAATGTTGATCTGGAGGAGTTGGGAAATACATTGGAGGTGGATTGTATTGTTGTAAGTGTGAGTTCCATGAAGGGAATGAAGTCATGATTGCACAACCTCATGGAATGGGAGAAAATGAAAGAGATGGAAGAATAAAATGGATTAAATGAGTGGAAATGGATGGAGAAGGTCTGAACTAAGAGAATGGGTTTTGACTAGACTGAGTCACCAGATCTGCTTGTATGTGCCTCCAAAGGCTAAAATATTCACTAAGAGCACATCATACTTGATGAAGTGAATTGGTAAGGTGCTTGAGACCTATCGCACCGGCATACCAAAACTATTAGTGTGAAATCATAGCACCCTCAAAATGAGTTATGGGTCTTCTTTTTCTAAGGCGGGGTCATTTGGTGTGATTTGCATAACATGGGACCAACTCTTAAGGGTTGTGGACTTGCAGACTTGAGATGGCCCTCCGGAGAAATCGCTTCTTCTTCCTAATCCTAATGCATAAATGACGCCTAACTACACCTATCTTAATAATGCCAGGAGACACAGAGAGAGAAAGTGCATAGAGAGGAAATCCTACACTAATGAGGTGCTAAAACCAAGAAAAGGGAAGTGATGGTCACAATCTCATTTGTGCCTGAAGTGGAGAGAACTGAGCGGAGGAGAGGGTGCACAAGATGCACCACGCACTGAGATAGATTTCACACGAACACCACTTCAAAACCCATTAAAAACATCTCTCGGGACTGCAGCAAAAACATCGAATATGCACATTATACCCTACAATGATGAGAGGTGAGGAGAGACGATAAAATAAGTAAAGGATGGATAAATGCATCACAAAATATAATTTATTGCTCCAAAAGTTCACACAAGTACATAGTTAGTGGGAAAGAGGCAATAGAATGCCATTATAGAGCCATGAAAGGAGATTCAAACTCCATTTTTGACCCAGGGGATGAAAAGAAGAGGGGAGGTAGAGAAGAAGAATGAACAACAACTTTACAATGAGCCCTGACCCTTCTTTTATAGATGTAGCGAAGAGGGAAGAAGAAAAAGGTGGGAGACTTGATTCGAAGCTCAGCTATTGGCCAATAATTCCCCCAAAATCCTACCCATGATCCGTCGATCCTGGTTCCCCATGCCTGTTTGTCATATGAGAGAGGATGGCAGACAAAAATCTCAATATCCGAGTAGTGGAAGCCATCGGATCCCACACTAACGAGTGGAAGAGTGGAAGATGCTTTCCAGAATTTCTCTTTATTCTACTCTTGATTTAGTGTCATGCCGACACGTGGAGGCTTCCGCTTGATCTCTATACTTAGTCATATTTAGATCCTGTTCTGAGCCATTTTTAAGCCTGAAGACTTTGAATCTTCGTCCCTATATTGAATCTTCACGCCTATAATTTAGATGATGCGTCGGAAGGAGGAGCAATGTCAAAAGATCCAGGAGTAAGAAGGAACATGATTGTCTTGATCCATTATAGGGTCGTAAACTTTATGAAGCCTCGCCATTCCATTATAGAGTCTCCCAATAACCTTGTTTGTCATCCTGGAATGTGAACGCATAGGTTTGAGTCATTTCCTTCATAATTTCCTTATGTGCAGGAGTTGTCTTGACCAAATTTTCTGGGTGGAAAATTTGGGATAATAGGTATATAAAAAGAAAAAAACCATATAATACGGATTCATTTGTACATTTTGGCTTTTGTGAAAATGAAGAGAGCACGATACTTTTGTGGCTTAGTGAGAGGAAAGTATGTGGGACCATACCAAGGTGAGGTGGAGAGATCCGGGTGGGGAGAGGAGTTAGGTGGACGGGCCCACAAGATCAGGTAGAGTGAGTGGATTGGTGGAGAGGTTAGAGGGAGAGTTTGGCATGGCAGAGGTAGGGGAGGGCTCGGGTGGACCACCAACATAGCGGCCAGATGTGCCCCCATGGAGGCGATGTCGAGATGAGGTAAGATCTGATCTATTCATTGTTTTTGATATAAGAAGAAGGAATGGGTAGGTCAGTTTGGGCAAGGTAGAGAATTTGAAATGTGTGGTTAAAATTTTGAGGAATGACGGGGTGGGAAAGGTCATAGGTAGAGGAAATAGGGTTGGGGAGGGATTTGGGGTAGGTTTGGGTAGGTGTGTAGGGGAAATGGGAAAGAAATGGGGGGAAGAAAATCGTGGATTCGTGGATTTGAGCATGGTAACAAAGTGACTAACACTAGTCAATTTATGGTCAACATCGGTCTTAATATGTTGACATCGGTCAGGTAGTGGGGAACTGATGCTTGTTTAGCATGGACCGGTGTCATTCGGGCTAATTTAGGGTGTAGGTTAGTTAGTGTTTGGGGTTTGGCGTTTAGGGTTTAGGTAGGAAGGGTTTTAGGTTTAGGTGGGGTTATATTGGGGTTTGGGGTTGAGGGTTTAGGTTGGAGGGTTGAGGTTTGGGGTAGAGGGAAATATTGGTTAAAGCCAAGTTGAATAATGTTTTTGTTTTGTTAAATGCAAGCTAGAGAGCAGATACATATGAGATGCTTTAAGTACTGCTCCTATTCATCGAGGTACTTGGAGTGTGATAGATGATGAGTGGAGGAATGTGACAGATGTCGGCTTGATAGGCATGAGATTTTACATGCATATAGTATGAGAGCCTATCCTTATGGTCACACTCATCGATAGATGGGATATAATGACCAACACATTTCATTTGTTTGATGGATGAGTTCACAGTCACCCTGAGGATGTCTATCGGATCTGCGCTGCGAGATAGTGGGGTAACAAGTGTATTTTATCTCCTTAGAGGCTTTCGAGGAGTTGATGGTGATATTTTTGGTGAGGTAATGGCAGAGATAAGGTTCCATAGTGCCGATCCGAGCTATGGTGAGATGTATATAGCCCATCCGAGGAAATAAGGCTAGTAGTTTTGATTATGGAGGCGGTGTGTTGTTTTACAATCGCTTTGATGTAGAGGGTTGGAGATTCCGAGTGGGTGCTGATGGGGGTCATCCATGACATGATGGAGGAGAGAGGAGCCACTTTTCTTGGGCACCAACATACTTGGTACATTTGTATAGGGAGTTTTGGGCATATAGGATATTACGTCGATTCAACCTATGTTATACATTTCTTCTCCATTGTTGGGCATACAAGCACATTGTATGTGTGAGGCCAGTAGGTATGCCACGGGCTGATGCATTCGAGCCGCGTTTTGTTTGAGTGGGCTACAAGCACTAGGTGATGGTTACTGGAGTGAGAAGATCTATCAGGGCTACACGCGATGTAGGCTATTATAGGCGCCTCTGAGGGGTTGTCCGGCATGGACATTATTTGGAGGCCCTATGTGGGTTTTCCATCATATGGGTGGATGAACATGGAGTTAGACCAGTTCTGGTACCTGGTTAGATGGATAGAGGGAACCATGTAGGGAGCATGAGCTAATACCCATAGATAGGGTCAGACAACAGTTTGGGCTATTGTAGGATGTACCACCTCCCTTCCCACAGTATAGGAGGGATGATGTGGAGAGGCCGATGTCCCCTCCACAACTTACCATGTCGGCCCAGGTTGGAGGAGGCACCGGTGGGCTAACACATTAATGATGTCGGTGTAGTGATAGATATAGACAATGGCGGGTAACTCAAAGCAAGTGCCACCCAAACTAGGATAGCCAGATGTGGCCACCCTCATAGTCTAGAGGGACATGTTACAAGGACAAGTGGCCACCTTACAGGGCCAGGTTATAGGTTTACAGGGATAGTTGATGGGGTCATAGTTAGAGGTGGCCACATTGCAGGCACAAGTGGTGTCCCTTCAGGGCCATGTCATAGTTTTATATGGGCGGTGTACTTGCACGGGGTGGGTCAAGAGATGGGGAGCAAGTGGCCACCCTACAAGCACAAGTGACAGGGTTGCGGTCGATTGGCCATTGCATAGGCACATATTGTGGCCTTATAGGCCCATATTACTACGCAGCACCGGCACCGTGAGAGGCAACAAGACAGTTCGGGACATGGTCCCATGGTAGAGGTACATGCATAGGGTCAGAGACCCTTATTGATAGGGAAGAGTACACAGGGTGTTGTGAGACCCATGACACCTCCTCAGACAATGCCCATGGTGAGATTCAGGGATGCCCTGGGTGAGGTGAGGTACTATTAGGATCATTTGGTAGCAATGGGAATAGATGTCCCATCATATGCGAGAATACCGAATGTAACAAGCCTCAAGTGAGAGGACCTGAACCCGCACTCACGTTATGGAGATCACAGGGGCATAAGTGAGCCCAGCCCAGAGAGCGGGGAGTGAGGCCACCAAAGTGTATGGAGGACAGATCTAGGCCCATAAAGCAGGTGATGAGGTGAGCACAAGGCACCACACAAGAGTGACAGAGGAGTCGGGAGAGACCGACGTAGAGATCCGAGGAGTACATGAGGGATATCGTTGTTTTGGATAGTATAGGGATTATTTGTGATATGGACCAGCTTGCGTGCCGATGATTTTTGTATATAATATCGGCTTGTGTGTTGATGATTTTTTGTATATGATACCATGCTCATGTGCCGATGATGTTTTGTATGTAATGATAATGGCCTATGTGCTGATGATGTTTCATATATGATATCGAGTCATCAGTGTGCTAATGATGTTTGGTATATGAGACCGACCAGCGCGCCGATAATTTTGAGACATTTGTATTAGAGACATTGTATATTGGAGACATTGTATATTGGAGATATTTGAGCAGATAGGTAGAGATGTTGATGATTTATATATATATGGTGATGATGATGTTTATGGCATGATGTGTATATGTACTTTCAATGATGATATTGTACATGTGATGGAAACAAGGTAAGTTAGGCATGATAGAGTCAGGTCATAGGCATGGATTGAGTTAGGTTAGTTTAGGCATGATAGAGTCAGGTTCTAGGCATGGATTGAGTCAGGTTAGTTTAGGCATGGATCGAGTCGGTCCTGGCATGGATCGAGTCAGGTCCTAGGCATGGATTGAGTTAGGTTTTGTGGTTGATTGAATTTCTAATTCATTAATGTGTGTAATTTGTGATGGTATGGATCATGTTAAGATGATTTGTAGGAAAATTTATGATTATGGTAGAGAAATGGTAGATGTAATGAAATTATTATGTAAATAATGATGGTAAAGATGTTTAGTAATTGTTACTTGTGTTATTTAATTTCCGATTATTGATAGAAAAGAAACTAACTAGGGTAGAATGTGAATAGGAAAAGGAAAGGGAAAGGAGGAATTGTTTAAGGTAGAGTAGGCCGAGCTGAGCTAACCTCCAAGGGCCCCGTGCCCTCGAAGTGCTTGCCTACATAGTCCCGACGAAAAGGGACCTCATGTCGATGTAGTTCTTGTTATCCAAAATTCACCCCCAAGGTAATTTTGATAACATGCATCAGATTCTTGAGTCTCGAGCAAGTAGATTGATTCAATGCCCAAAATCATGTTTTTTGGGGGCCCCATGGCTTCTCTCTAGCAAAAAACCCAAGAAGTTAGAAAAATTTGAAAAAATGCAAAAATGAAGTCGCAGGCTTGTTTTAAAGCATTGCGGGTCTGAAGGCTGTGGGTCATACCAGTGTGGATCATACCAAGGTTCATCGTACCAAGTTTGTGGCCGAAATACAAAGAAATCGCAAAGTCAAAACTTTTTGTCCCAGGCGGTCCAGCAGACAATCGGGACATCGGGATGTGCTGGACGCGAAAAGCCAAAATGGCCAGCAGAAAGCGGTGAAAATTAGCAAGTTTTGTTTTGCACAATTTGGGACAACCGGGAGAAAAGTACGCATGGGATGTGAATCGGCTGATTTGCCGCAAGTCGGTTCATGACGGTGGTGCGGAGATCTTCGCCTGGGACGGCGGGACAAAAGCACGCGCGAATGTGAAAAGGTGAAAAGGTCGCAAAAGGGGACAAGGAAGCCCGAATCATCCGATGTGGAAGAATGTTTCTGGGACAGCGGGACACGCGGACCCGATTTTTCCGCAATATCCGCAACTCAAAGGAAAAGTCAACGTTTGACTCCAAAACTTCAAACGGCCATAACTTTTGACTCCGAGCTCCGATTTTCACAAAATTGGACTTTCTGGAATGAGCACGATGTAATTCAGTTACTGAGAACAATGATAGATATATTTAAATAAAATAAACATATTTATCTCAAGTCAGTTAATGCTCCTTCCCGTCAAATGACGAAAAACACCAGTAGACCCAAAATAGCTGCCCGCACTCAGAAGGCCATAAATTTTGCATATCTAAACGAAATAACACAAAATTTGTACCATTGGAATCATGGCTCTGAGCACTCGATGCATAGAAATCAAGAAATTATAGATTTTATGAGAAATATATGGGAATTTTTTATAAAACGTGGCCGGGTTCATAACAGTGTTTTATCTGGTAGTTGGGAATGCAATTAAGATGCATGGTCATCATTCCTTCTCTGCTACAGCACTTGGGACAGTATGGGGAGCCTTTTGTAAGTAATATACAATCATTTTACTCAATTTAATGGCTCTTATAAGTGGTTGAAGGACAGATTTAGGGATTTCCATTTTCCTTTCTCTCTCTCTTCTCATTTTTCTATAAATTGGAGTGTTGGGCTCATTGTAAAAAAAAAGAGTTTTTCTAGTAGCAAAGCTCCGTCAAAATTTCTTTGTGAAGCCAATGTACTGCAGGACCTTGTAGTGGACTCCTTACATGGTGATCCATGCCCTCATCTTGTAATAGATTGAATCGTTCGTATCATGAAGCAATAAAATACAAGTTTGTGGATGCATCTTCCTGTTGTGTTTTCTTGCATTCTTCTTGGCCCTCCAATCTTTATTACAGGGAATATTGTGTCCATTTTTATGTTTTTTTAGGGATCCATTATCATTGTGTAAGTTTGAAATGTTATTGTGAATGCATTTTGATAGATTGTGGAGAACTTTCATCACCCCTTCTAGTGTGCACATTGTACATATCTAACACATTGGAAGAATACTCTCACACCCCCTCCTTTTCCGGTGTAGCACCTATTTAGTGTAGGATTTTTATTTTATGCATTCTCTCTCCTTGGTCCCTTGGAAAGTTAGATTAGAATAGTTAGTTTCCCTTGCATTAGAGTATATTGTGGCGGGTAGATTGGGAGCAAGAACCAAATTTCTCTGGAGATCTATCTCGGTAGCGATTCTCACAACTTGGAGATAGTACCCATGTTATCCAATCACACCATGAGGTCAAGTATATGCAATTATGTAAACATAAGGGTGTTGTGATTCGGTGATAATAGTTCTCCCATAAGCTAGGAAAGATTAGGGTGAAATAGCAGAATGGGTTGATGGGTGCTTTGGCGCATGGTAAATGTTGGTCATATGCATGATTGATTTTAGATCGTAGGTGTGGTTGAGTGGTTTTTAAGTATAGGTGTTGATGATATAACCCCGTATAGGATAGTCAACAAGTAATGAGGAAGGGGAATGGTAAGAGGTGGTAAAAAGAGCCACTTAATTGATAAGAACCCTAATGAGTCGATCATACCTAAGAGAGGCTCATGAACAAAAGACCCTAAAGGCATTACATAATGGATAGTTCTAAGGGTGAAAAAGTCACATAATCACAAAATGTCATGTTTTAAGCGACAAGTCACTTGAATAACGAGGAAATTAGGTGAAAACGAGAAGGAGGTGAGAATCGGTGGTTAAGCATAACTCGATTGTATGACAATGTATTTCTGCAACAAGAAACTTGTGATCAAGAATAGGCAAGTCCATGACGAAAATTTCATCTCCTTTTTTTTTTATAGATTGATCAACGTGGGAAGTCTATATGGGCTGAATATATTATCTCCTTAAGGTCTTTGTGAATTTGATCGATGCGGGAAGCTTCTCGATATTTATTACATTTTTGTAATGACCTTATATAACCATCCTTCAAGGGAGCAATCTATTTATGGTGGTGGAATTGGCATGAAGAGATGTCTCGTTTGAGGGAATCATCTTTTCTGGAAGTTTGAGTCAAGGAGTTGTATCAATTTTTATTTTTAGATGTTTAATTCATGGAAAAGACTATAAAGGAAGATTAGGTTCTCATTTAGAAGACAAGACCGTAGCACACAAAGATTAACTATGAAAGAGGTTGTTTTTCAGGTGATGGGCGACCATGGGATTCCATCTTGAATAAGATGAAAAGTATCCATGAGAATCATGCTATGAGTAGATCCATGGTACTCATATTGAAGACAAGGCTAAAAAGGTGACGGGTAATCACATGATTCTTGTTTAGTCATGGATCCCCAAAATGGGTAATATGGAAGGTGAACAATGCTCAAGGGACAAGCGATCAAATGACAAAAAATGATATATGAATCGATATCAACAATAGAATGGTCAAAGATGTAAGGCATTAAGGGGCTCAAGTTCGGGTTTACCTTCGAGTGAAGACAAATGATAAGCACCTAATCCATAGGCATGGGTAACGATATAGGGTCCAAGCCAATTAGGAGAAACTTTTCCTATTTACTTTTCTCCTCTTTGATTACATGTTTATTTTTCTTGAAGACGGGGTCATCGATATGAAAGGTTCATTCGTGAACACGTTTTTCATCGGAATGTTTGATATGTGTTTGGTGGATTTGGTGATGTTCAAGAGTATTAAGACAACACTCATCTAATAACTCAAGTTGCACACAAAAAGATTATCCTAGAAAGTCATCGTCATTGAGCATGTCTTGTAGTGAGATGCGAGAGATGGAATCTGGAATTCGAGAGGTAAGAAAACCTTAGTTCTATAGACCAGAGAAAAAGGGGTGGCAACAGTCAAAGTGTGAATACTAGTGCAATAAGCCCACAAGGTGAAACGAATGTGAGTATGCTAATCTTTCCCAGATTATTGTGAACTACCTTCATAAGAATTTTGTTAAAAGTTTTATTGGTGGATTCAACTTGGCCATTGGTTTGTGGGTAATAAGGTGATGAGAATCGAGTTGGATGCCAAAAGCATCACATAGTTTGTAGGGGTTTTGTTTTTGATTTTTTTCCGTTATCGGTGATAATGCGGTGAGGACACCAAAATGACAAATGATGTGATGGTTTATGAATTCACATATCTTCTCGGGATTTGGTAAAAATGAGGCAAATGTCTTCTACCCATTTAGTGTAGTATTTGGTAGCGGTTATGATCCATTGGTTGAGTTGTGAAGAATGGGGTTGATTTCGCCAACATGATCCAAACCCCATTGAGAGAAAGGCCAAAGGTCTCGTGTGAACTGTAAGGCATGACTAGGTGTGTGATGGAGATTAGCATGTTGCTGGAATTTCATGCAACATTTGACATAATCAAAATAGTCACGGTTTAGGGTTGGCCAGTGATAGCCTAAGCAGAGGATGACTTTAGCGACGTCCAAACCACTAAAGTGACCTCCACAAATTCCATCAACGACTTCCTTAATGGTGTAAGTAATTTTGGAGCTTGTAAGGCAACATAAGAGAATGCCGTCAAAACCATGCTTAAAATAACACCACCCATGATGGCATAATAGGACACTTTTAAGAAAGGCACATTGTCCATTACAAGTAAGATCGGTGGGTAGAATGGAAAGGAAAGATAGTCTACATATTGCTTATACCAAAGGTCAAGTGGGTGGGGAAATGGTTACGATAGAGTAAACTTCACTGGGTAAATAAGAGGGTGATTTTAGCCTTTATATGGTGACAAATATTTTGGAGTCGAGTGGGTGAAGCAAGTATCCGAGAAGCAAAATAGGCCATGGTATCCACAAATTTATTAGTAGAATGTGGGGTGGTTTGAAGAGTTTAACGGGCAAAGGTGTGCAAAGTGTTTAACAGGCAAGGTGGTCAAAAGTATGTCTATGTGATACTTATACTTTTGAATTATCTCATTACGACACTATTATAGACCATTGACTTGGTTTATGACCAACTAAGAATCACCAAATATGTTGATTGACTTAACATCTAAGACATAAGCCATCTAGAGAGCCAATATGAGTGCTTCATATTCAGTGAATATTACTTATACAATCAAAATCGAGTTTGAAAGACAAAGGCATAGGTTCACCATCAATCGAATGAGGATAACACCAGCCCCATCCCCACGCGACACTTAGATCCATCGAAGAAGAGTGTCATTTAGTAAGTGGAGTTCGTTCAAGGAAAGGGTAGCTATAAACTCATCTGGGAAGTCAAAGTTAGAGGGTTGATTCCTAGAAATAGGTGCATCAGCCAATTGGTGGGTGATATCCTAACCCTTGATGGAATTTTGATGGATGAATTTGAGGTTGAGGTTGGACAGAACCATAAGCCAACGTGTGACACATTAATGTTTATAAGGTTTGGCATACATATAGTGTAATGGGTCAGTATTAGTAATGATGAAGGTTTTGTGGTTGAGTAGGTAATGGCGGAGTTTGGTGGCGATGGAAACTAAGGCTAGGAAAAAATTTCGGTGTGGCTATATCTAGTTACGTACTCAAGAATGGTATGACTTATATAATAAAATTCTTGCTCTTGGTGTTTGTCATCGTGATAGCGAGCATGGCACCTAGAGAATGGTCGATGGTGAAATATATAGGTAGAAGGGCTGGTCATCCTTAGGAGAAATGAGCACCGATGGTTTGAAGGAGGTATTGTTTCAAGGCTTTGAAGGCTTTATGGCATTCATCATCCCATTTGAATGGAATGCCTTTCTTGAGAAGATGATGGAATGGTTGACATCGGTTGGAAAGCTGGAGATAAAATGACAAATTTATTACAACTTTCCTTGTAGAGGGTCAGTGAAGTTGACCAAGATTAGTGGGTGGCAGCATTTCAAGAATAGCCTTGACTTTAGTTGGATCGACGTCTATGCCACGTAAAGAAATGATGAAACCTAGGATTTTTCCACAAAGTACCGCAAAAGATGCACTTCTTTCGTTGAATATGAACACAATACTTGATGAGGCGGTCAAGGATGACTTTAATAATGGGTAGGTGTTTTGCTTGATGCTTGGATTTGGAAAGCGAAATCATTGACATAATATTCCAATATGCAACGCATGATGTCATGGAAGATGTAAGTCATGGCTCATTGATATGTAGCACTAATAATTTTAGGCGAAAGGCATGACTCAATACTAGAAAGTCCCCAAGGGGTGATGAAGGTAGTCTTGTGTTGATCCTCGGGAGCTAGTAATATTTGATTGTATCCCGAGAAACCATCCATGAGTGATAACATTTCATGGCTAGCGGTGAGATCAACTAGTTGGTCAATTCTTGTAGTGGGAAATCGTCTTTGGGATAGACGAGGTTGAGGTCATGGAAATCTAAGCAAATGCGGAGTCCCCCTATCACTTTTGTGATAGTAATGTTGTTAGAAATCCATTAGGGATAATCAATGGGTAGAATGAAGGAAACTAAGAGAAGGCATTGAAGCTATTCTTTGACCAAAAGAGCAATGCGAGGATGTATTTTCTGTAAATTTTGTTTGATGGGTTTGGCATTAGGAATGGTTACGATATTGTGAACCATGATTTTTGGGTCAATACCGGGCATATCGGCATAGGACCAGGAAAACACATTGTTATGGTCCCAAAGGAAAGAGGTGAAGGCTTCCTATTCAGTAGCATCTAAGGATTGGTTGATCTTTAGAATGTGTGGGTCGTCCTGAGTATTAATGTTGATTTTGATGGTTGATTCATTCAACATGGTTTACATCTCAGAGGGTAATGAATGATGAATATAAGAGTCTTCTGCACCAAGGTAGGTGAGGATGGACTCATCGTCCTGACATTGAATGGCATTAATTGAAGGTGTATTGTCATCGATCATGTCGGATACATGAATGGGAGAGAAGATGGAGCCTCCCCATCATGTTGATAGGTTAATAGTCCCAGGAAATGGTTTTGACGGAATTTTTTTTTAGGAGGAATAGATTCGGATCTATGGACTCGTGGGTGAAGATGGTAATGTGGGTGAATGAGAGGGGGAATATTTCTTGTCATCTTGGATAAGGTCAACATGAACCTTCTTGGAGGGTGAAGCTTCAAAACCAATGCCACTTCTGATCATTATGTTGACGAGAGTACAGAAAAGACATTATGGCAGGATTTTTCATAAAAACTGAAGCCAAATCCTTTCCACGTGCACTTTAGTGGAGGAAAGTGCGAGTGAAGCAACGGGTTATTGAGGAGTGTAGGTCGGATGAAAATGGTTGGGCTTGGGATGGAGGTTTGGGTTATATAGGTGGAAATATCAAGTCCCCCCATACGTTAGGTTGGTGTGAAGGTGGGGAGGGCCATAAGGAAAAACATCACCAATGTAGATGTCGTAGCTGGGGTGTTGACACAGATTCCCATACTCTTGTGGGGTGAGGAAGGTATCGATATTGTATAGGTGGTATTCCCCCAAAGTGAGGCGTTGAAATACACCTTCTAAGGGATCAATAGTTGGTATGTGGGTAGCGGGTATAGATGGATCACTAGATGTTGGGGAAAAGTAAGTCAGTAGTAGAGAGGTACAACTACTGATGGGGATAACAAGGTTAGATGCAACGAGAGTAGTGGCAATTTTGGTGGATGGGCTCATGGGTGAAGGTGAAGTTGTGGCGGTGGTAGATGCCTTGACCTATAAAATCACATCATTGGGCTGATATAGCATGTTACGGTCTTGAAAGGTAATGGAGTCGGTAGGGATGGTGTAATTATGTCCCTCGTGTTCAAATTTGAGCCATCGATGGTAAAGTTGAAGAGACCTGACCCATCACATGGATCCAAGGTCAGCCCGAGCAGCAAATTATATTGAACTCTCCTTCTAGAACATAGAAAAGTTCTAGGACAGTGACGGGGCCCATACGGACATGGAGAACAATGGCACCCAGGGTATAGTTCATGACATCATTGAATGGCGCAACATAATAGGGTTACCATGCATGCAATTGGTAGGTATCTGCATTTGGTCGTATGCATGGGAGGAGATGATATTAATGCTAGCACCACCATCGATCATAACATGTCGTATGCGTATATTATCGATAAAGATGGAGATGAAAAGAGCAGGGTTGGGGTTGTCATGGACTAGAAGGGAGCAATCTCTCCATTTGAAAAGTTGAGGGCTGCCACTTGGTGAGTAGGTGGAGGTGTAGGGGAAGGTGAAGATCTAGTGAGAGAGGCTATGTGGTGAGGGGTAATGATGGAGGCAATGGGTGTGGGGTCATTTGGTAAGACTTCAATAGATTGAAGGACCACCATGAGGGCTTGATGATGTGACTCGAGCTTTGGACAAGGTCATATAAAGAATTTTTAGGGGAGATTGGTGTAGTTATTTTAGCATTGTGTGATGTGTGACCCCATCGAAATAGGATATGTAGGACCTCGAATGATGAATTTGGGTATGGAGTGCGAGATGGTATGTTGGGTACACGGTTGGTTGATGGGCCAGTTGACTTTTTCCTTTCCTTTTCCTTCGAACATGGGTGGCAATGTTGATCATGTTAATCTAAGGGAGGTGGATGAAGAGGGTGTGTCATAGAAGGTATAGCGGCATGAGGATAAAACCTAGTGGGGATACGATCGTTGTGAAATTAGTAGGGCGCATTAGCATTTTGGTGGTGGTTTGGCCAACTCTCTTATACGAACCATGTTGATCTCAATCTCGGGGTGG
This sequence comes from Taxus wallichiana var. yunnanensis, assembly GCA_018340775.1. Classification (NCBI taxonomy): domain Eukaryota; kingdom Viridiplantae; phylum Streptophyta; class Pinopsida; order Cupressales; family Taxaceae; genus Taxus; species Taxus wallichiana. The sequence continues at coordinate 605,090,072 of CM031241.1, read as the reverse complement.
ATCGAAGAGTTGTGGGGTGGAGATTTTGGTCGTTGAGTAGGTAATGGGGAAGATCTGTGGAAATTAGTGAAGGTGAAATGGATTCCTCATCAAGAAGATCATCATCATCAAAATTTTCTTCAGGAGGACACAATTGGACAAGAGAAATTTTAAAGCCTTACATTTCTCTACATCGTGTCTGACACACACGATGGTAGGTGTAAATTTTGGTTTCGTCAAACCCTTTTGGTTTGGATTTGATTGGGTCGTAAGGTCTAAGAGGTGGTAATGTGATGACAAAATTTTCAAGGAGATTGGTTAGTATTTTAGCATAGGACCTACTAGTGGATCACGATGGGAGGTGAATGTGGGTTTGGGTATAGGTATGGATGATTGTGGAGGAAGATTCTTTGCAAGAGGGGAGTAGGTTGGTCTACTAGTTTGGTTTGTGGTATGGTCTTAGGTGTTGGTCGTATCTACTTGGGTAGGGGCATGGTAAGAAGCGCGATCGAAGGTTTGATTGGTTTAACTACCTTATTGGAAGGTAGTGGATTTTAGCTTTAGGTTGCATCCTTTTTGGGAAAGGTGATACGGGTGTATGAGATGTGGAGGGAAAATTTAATGGTGGAAGAGGGTGGGTTACCCATGGGGGTAACGAGGTGCTTATGGAGGTAGGTGGTGTGGGTTGGGCGGAGGCATGAGTGAAAGGAAGAAATTATAATGGGTAGTGAAAGAATTTATTGACGGTAGTGGAGGTATGGGTGGTAAGAAGGTTACAGTGAGGTGGAAGTTGTGTGGGTAGTTTGGGTATATTATAGGTCTATGATAGGGAAATGGATTGCTGCATTTTTGGTTTACCGGTGGATGGGGGTTTCTTGGTTAGGGTCAAGGGGTGAGGTCCTAGGATGGACGAAAGGGGTGAAGATGAGAATGGGGTGGTAGGTGAGGTTGGTGTATGAGGTCTAGGAGGTTGGATCTTTTTTTTAGGGTCCGAGGTTAAGTTTAGTGTTAGTTTTGGAAGATGTGGCTAAATCTATTTTGATGGGTGGGTGAGTAAGGCTAGATGTCGATATGACCCCTAAGGTAGTGATAGGTTTAGGTAAGGGAGATGATATAGGTGTGGGTAGGTGTTTAGGTGTAGATTTATGTTGGGATTATAGACAGAGAGGTGTGAGTTGGGCCATGGGTGGTGACATGGAAGGTGTTGCAATAGTTGTGGTTTTGTTTGGTTTGGTCACTTGAAACACTTTTGGATAGAAAGTGGAGGTGGTAGCATGTGACAACTGCATTTGTGTTGAAACAGAAGTAGAAGGCATCCCCAAAATAAGGCTCTATCGAAATAGTCTGGCGATTGGAGAAACATGAAAATGGTGGTGCGGGATCAAGTGGAAATCCCATAAAATGTGTTTGAGATACGGGCTCCTTGGACTCGTGTGGTAAGAGAGCCGAAAGTAGATCAGCGGGATCTTGAAGGTTTGATGGTGAATGGTCATCTAAAGGTAGTGTTACTTCTATATTATCCTCCATTGGTAGAGGAGAGGATGGGCTAGATGAAGTGGACTCTCCTTGTGTTGGTGTAGGTAGTGGACCTGCATCTTTTATGAGTAGGAGAGGTGCCACTGACATTTTTTTGGAAATTTGAGGGGTCAAAGGTGGAATGCTAATTATAGGCTCTTCCATGGGTGAAGAAGAAAATGAAGGGGGTTCCTCTGTGGGTGGAGGAGTAGATGAAATAGGCTCTTGTGCAGGTAGGGGAGCTTGGGCTAAGATTTCATCTATGGAAGGCACATGAGGTAATTGGGAAGTAAATGCTATGTCATCAAAATAGCGTGGACCTCGTGGACATTGCTATCATTTTTAAAGGTATCACTAAATTGGTTGGAAGATGGGGCATGATTAGGAATGGCTTTTGAATATGTGTAGGTTTTGGTTAGTGGTGTATTCGGGCTATCCAAGACTAGATCAACATTGTCTAACATTTCTTTGGATGATATTTTTTGAAGGTGATGTAGTTATTGTCGCTATGAACTTTGACACGATGATAGTTTGAAAGTCATATTCGTTATATCATGCGAGCATGGTCGCTCGGGATCAAAACCAATATGTTGTTTTAGAGGTGGAAGGGTAACGACACCGGCCTTAACAAGATTTTCCAAAACAAAAGAATAAGTGTTATCCAAAATTCACCTCAAGGTAATTTTGATAACATGCATCAAATTCTCTAGTCCCAAGCAATTATATTGAGTCTGGACAAAATGGTCGTGTTTCTAGGGTCCCCTCATATTTTTTGGCATCTCCCTGTCCAAGAAGAAGAGAGCAAGTTACGAGAAAATGTGAAAAAATTGCAAAAATTTGCTCGGGCCGTAAAAATTGCAGAAAATGGCTAAGTCCTAGTCCTCGCATGATATTCGAGACATGAGGGACATCCAGGCGCGAAGAATGCCTTGTCAAAGGTGCAAAAGGTTTGCAAATCTGGTTCAAGGTGAGATTTGGGACATCCAAGCCAAAGGGACGCGCGGGCTCGAAATCAGGTCAGGCCGAAAAGTTGAAAAATTAATTGACTAAAGCTGTTAAAGTCAGGCTGATGCAGGGCCTTGTGGGACAAAAGTACGCGAACCACATGGCAAGCAGGTGAAATGAGTCAAGCGCCCAAATAATATCTGGGGCGCTGATGGGGACAAAAAATAGCTTACTAGCTTAGGGCTGAAACAGGGAACTTCAGCAATGATCAAATGGGACAAAGGGACACGTGGGATGCGAAAAGCCACAGCGGCCAAAGGCAGAGAAGAAAAGTCAACATTTGACCCGTGGAACTTCAAAGTAAAGCCATAACTTTTGACTCCGAGCTCCGATTTTCACAAAATTGGACTTTCTAGAAAGCAATTGACGTCCTCTATGCCACAAAAACTGGATTTCTTATTTTTAATGAGGGTAGATATATTTAAATAAAGGAAACGTGTTCGGCTCCCATCGTTAATGATCATTCATCAAATGACAAGAAAACCTGCCGAGCCCAAAATAGCACGCCTGCTTCGAGAAGGCCATAACTTTTGCATTTCTCAACAAAATCGCACAAAATTGGTACCGTTGGAATCGTGGTTCGAGTCCGATGCACATAAATCAAGAAATTCTATATTTGATTAGACATTGATTGAGTTTTTAAGAAAACGTGGCCGGGTTTAGAAATGGTGTTTTATTTGGTAGTTGGGAGTGCAATTAAGAGGCATGGTCATCCTTCTTTCTCTGTTTGCTGCAATCACGTGACATGTAGTATGGGACAGTATGGGGAGCCTTTTGCAAGTAATGTATAATCATTTCACTCAATTTAATGCCTCTTACAGTGGTTGAAGGACAGATTTCAGGGATTTCCATTTTCCCTTCTCTTTTCCTTCTCATTTTTTTCTATAAATTGGAGTGTTGGGCTCATTGTAAAGAGAGAGTTTTGGGTAGCAAAGCTCTAAAATGCCAAAATTGCTTTTTGAAGCTAGTGTGTCCTGTAGAGTCCTTGTAGTGGACTCCTTGCATGAGTGATCCAAAATCCCTTATCTTGTAATAGATTGAAAGGATGCATATCATGAAGCAATAAAATACCAGTTTATGGATGTATCTTCCCATGGAGTGTTTTCTTGCATTCTTCTTGCCCTTTAATCTTTCTATAAGAATATTGTGTCTATTTATTATGTTCTTGCAGGATTCATTAACATTGTGTATGCTTGAAATATTGTTGTGAATGCATTTTGCTAGATTATGGAGAAAACTCATCACCTCTTCTAGTGTGCACTTTGCCTCATGTATTTCACACATTTGGAGATTACTCTCACACCTCCTTTTACGATGTATCACCGCTTTAGTGTAGGCTTCCATTTTATGTATTCTCTCCCTGGCCCCTTGAAATTTAGATTAGAACAGGGATTAGCTTATCTCTGCATTAGAGTAGATTGTGGCAGGTAGTTTAGGAGCAAGAACCAGCTTTCTCTGGAGGTCTATCTCAAGTAGCAAGTCCCACAACTTGGAGATAGTACCCATGTTATCCAATCACACCGTGAGTTCAAGTATATCTCCAGGGGTGCTGTGATTCGGTGATAACAATAAGATTCTCCTATGGAAGTGTACTTTTATTACTCTTATCAATCACTGAAAGCTTAGACAGGAGAGATATTAGAAGGATTGGTTTGGATTTGATTGATGAGGGGGCCAACTTTGAGAATTATGGCATTGGCAGATCCTTTGGGTTTTGAATAGTTATTTTGGGGTTTCAAGATAATGAAGCATCATTTGATTTGAACGTGATGTGCTTGTTACAAAAATGAATCTTATTTTCTTTGATAGCACGAATTTCCAATTTTCATGTCATGGTGAATGCCTCATCAAAAGTGTGAAAGGTTTGCACTTGTAGGGTTAGTGAGATGTATCTAGCATCAAATCAAGCCCATGTAAATAGCTCTATAATCTTAGTCTAAGTTAGCTGGAATGTGAGCTGATTAATTAAACTGCTGCCAACAAGTGACAAACTTAGTGATAGACTTGTCATCATACTGTCGAGTGGAATAAAGATCAATCATGGTAACCTTCTTGACAATATTAATCAAAAAGTGGTCTAAGAAGGCTTGGGCTAGTTGATTGAATAAGTAGATGGAATGTCTTGGTAGCCCAATGGAGGTCCTAACAGGGACATTGGGAAAGTCCTTAGAATTAAAGTGTCATCATGGGAAATCAGGTAACACCCATGTTTAAAGGACCGCAAATGTTGTTGTGGGTCCTCTTTGCTATTAAAGCGGTTGAATTTTGGCATTTCCCAATGTACGGGGTATGGTTGAATAGGAATGGATGGGTGAATAGGCTCATTACAAATTTCATCATAGGTGAGGGAATTGCGTGAGCTGGAAACCGATGCTTCTAGTGTCTACATATTTTCCATCATTAACTTGATGAGGTCATTGGTAGGTTGTGGTGGAAGGGCTCCTCTTGTGGCATAAGGGGGATAGTATTGAACCTATGATGTGGAGGTATCCCATTGTATGGTGATGCCAAAGAGGGAGGTTGAGAATAGGGGACCAATATAGAGGGTATGTATCCATAATGTGTGACAAACAAGATAGGGGGTTGTTGATAGTATGTGTATGTAGGTGGGACGATCGTAGTGACTCTACTAGTAATTGGGGGCAGTGTTTGTGGGATGGAGATGACAAGATGTTGGAATGGATTAGGGGTCACCGACACCATGGGAGGTTGTGTTGAAATGGGTATTTGTGAGACAATGGATGTAGATGAGGTTATGGTCTTGGTGGTTGATGAGGGGATAAAGCTTGATATTACGGGTGCAACTGATCTGCAGACACATCGGTCATAGCGGGTATGGGTCCTAGCTGTGAAACCACTGGGGGTGAAGTAGGTGAAGGTAACGCCACATTATTAGGGACTAATGTGAAAGAGAGAATAAGGGTAAGAGAGATGGATATATGCATGCCATATATCAACCCGACTGAGGAGTCCCGGTGGAAGAGTGGGAAGGTATAATGCAAGGCCACAGGATTCTAATCAAAAAGTTGTGTAAATTCTTCGTCCCTGCGAAATGGTGATAGGATGAGTAGGATCCATGGGTGACAAGATGGAATGTGATGAGGGACTAAGTGGGAGTTGTTGGCGACTATCGTGGAATATGAGGGCGTTAGTTTGGGCTGCAGCAAGTCGAACCATGTGAACAAGTGTTAAAATGGTAAGATTTGAATTCTATAGATGACAAAGAAAGCAACAGGACAAAAAATTATGAGGCAAGGAGAGTGAGTTTATTCAAAATTTGGATCTGGAAAACCAATATAGACAGAACGATGATCAGTTAGTTGACCAGTGATGGTTGTAGGAAAATCGATGTTGGTCACATAAAATCGATGCCGACTATCTGCGAGAAAATCCCTTGTTTCAAAATGAAACAAGGTTAATAGACAGTACAAGGAGATGTTTTATGTATGATGGTAATATCAACAGTAGAATAGAGTATCAATAAAATATGTTAGTGCCCAAAGGGCCAAAAATGAGAACAAAATGATGAATGAAGACTGTCCCAGGCCAAAGTACCCAGAAAGTCAGGAGCCGACACGGTTAGGTTGAACCGATGATGGTAAGATGAAAACCGATGATGGTCTTGGAACCAACACCGTCTTGTGAAATTGAGACAGAAATGAAGAAAACTAGGTTGTGATTTAAATCAAGTGAAGAATCAAACTCAGGAATTTGAGAATGAGAAGTTGGGGAGGCCGGCACACTCGAGAAAGTTGGAATACTCCAACTATGATGGGGAGTTTGCGAGAAAAAAAAAAAATGTGGAATCGTGTCCTCACACCTCAAAATGTAAAGCAATAAGAACGCTAAGAAAAATCTGATCCTAAGAGTAGTTTTCTTTATTTGTGTTCAACTTACACTATTTAGAACTGATTGTGTGTATTTAGAACATAATTTTTTTGGTTAGGAAGGTGTCCTACGAAGAAGGATATATAAAAGGAGAGGTTTCATGTATGTTATGGCGGGGGTGGGTCGTCCTCTGAGATGATGAATCGATAGAGGCAATGAGCTGGGGAATACCTACCAATCTGATCGTGTGATCATGGATACAGTGTTCCTAGGTAAGATGTTATTTAAGAAAGATGTGTATATTTCAATTTTTGCAAGTTTGGTAAGACACAAAGAGAGAGAGAGAGAGAATGTGCTTTCTATGATTCTTTGTGTCAACCATCAGTTGGGCATGACTTCCAACATATAGGTTTCCCTCATTTTAATGTGAGCTAAATGCAGTAAATCAGAATGTAATGCAACCAATTTTAAGCCCAAATCGAAAGATTATGTTTGATGACACAAATGGTGAATAGGAGAGGGTATGCTCTTTCACTAAATGTAAAAAGCAAGAAGAATGGTTCTTTTTAAATGCACAAAAATAAAATGTATCCTTTAGAGAAATTAGAAAGAAGAGAAGATTACCAAGGAAGAACATTAATGTGTAAGCTTTTTGAAGGGAAAAAAACACACAAATTTTTCCTAGGAATGAAGAAAATGTAATAGAACCCTTGATGGGTCCTACTGGGGGTGCCAAAATGTTTAGCCGTTTTCTTTACGTTTTGAATGATGAAACAGATAAGGGTAATGGGCTAGGAGGAATACTTGTTAAATGGGTTGGTTGATGGTTGATGCGTGTATTCAAACTTCTCGATCCAATGCCGATTGTGAGAGCTTCCTTTTGGCTAGGATGAATTAACTATAATAGAAAACAAGACCACAAAAGAGAAGTTAAATGATAAATGAGAGTGGAATGCCTAGCGTATGCTAGTTCTAGGAAGTGTGATACTTCCTAGATGGCTATCAATCCACTGTTTAAAACAAATCAATGTGACAAATAAATAAAGTCCTACTGTAGTTGATATGATTTAGGTATCTCATTCAAGTACAATAAGCAAATATAATCACAACAGGCTAGGTTATAGTTAGATCTAAAGGATGAGGTGTCTCATCAAGGTACTAGGGACTAGTTAGGTCAGTTCTCGGTTGTTTAGGTCAACCGGTAAGAGGTTGTTTGGCTCTCTATTCTTGGGAAGGGTATAAAAATATAGAAACGATTTCGGTTGGGTATAACCGACGACGTTTAAGGGAGACCTATAATGTTTATGGGTAACCGGCGTCGGATGTATGAGTGAGGTGACAATAATTCAATGAAAACCTTATTGTAGAGTTTAGGTGAGGTTAGATGCGGGGCTAAGGAAGGAGATGGAGTGGTCAGTGGGAATATTGAGAACACCCGAGAGAGGTGGAAGGGTCGGGATAGATGATATGATAAATAGGTGGATGAGGTTTTGGGTTTTTCAGAAAGATGGCTATGGAGGAATGGGAATGTTAATAAAGAATGGTAACATAAGTGATAAGCAACTCTATGAATAGATTAGGAATGGAAATGATTAATGATGAAACACTTACCAATGTTGCGAGTCCAATGGTTGGGTGGTGGTGATGATCGGTTGATGGAATTGAGCTTGGTGCAATAGCGATGCTTAAAATGTTACCATGAAAACCAATTCTTCTAGATCTGTCTTGGTGCTGGTTATGGATGTCTGCTGCGTGAAGAAGACTGCTGGTTCTACTTGCATATAACTCTCTTCTCATCCTCTTGGTATCGAAATGTGCCAACCCAAAAATAAGGTTATTTAGGTGAATAAATGGTAATCGATGACAGTTCCAGGGTTTGATCGGCATCGGTTTAGGGGTGACCGATGTCGGTTAAGGTGGGATTCCTAGGTTTACTAAAATGGGCGAGATATTTCTAATTTATTGGGCCCAGTTTAGTTTGTTCTCACGGATTGAATGGAAACTTCCCTTCTAATGGGCGGGAATGTTGTTAAAGATATTTTAGGGATTGATTTTAGGGTTAGAACAAATCTTAGCTCATTAAGGAAAGTAACACTTAGTTATTATTAGTAATGGAAACTTGTCGAGAATTGGCCTAGGGTGAGGTGGTTGATGAGGTGTCTAGGTGAGGTGGTGGGTTAGAAATTAAGATAATTAGATAATAAATATTGTGTGGATATATGTTAGTTTAATTAAATCAATTAAATTAATAGTGGTGTGGGGTGGAAGGGGCCTTGGTTAGGTGAGTATGTTTGAGTCGGTTATTTGACTAGGGACCAAGAAGAGTGTGACCCAATTTTTGTGTCTACACCTTCATTTGGTATTACTGATGAGGTGACTGATATGATATTTTCTGGTCTTATTCATAATTTTTAGATTCAAGCACTAAAGACCATGTGCTTTGAAGCTAACGTTTGATAGACCATTTATTTATTGATTAGTAGATGTGTTGTACAGGACACGAGAAAATTTGGTGTCATTTATTTATCAAATATATTTTCTTGTTTAGTGTAGCAATACGTTCAAAATATAATAGTGTGTTTTATTTTTCATAATATATTTGTAGAAATTAAACACTTCTCGACCTATCTACGATTTTAGCAATCTGAATATTTTGCAAGCTACCAAAATAATAACGATATTACACAGTTTATCAAGAAATTTTGTAATCATTATTACTTTTCTCAACACGTGTCCATTCTGTGCAACCTAGTAAGCATAAGGTGTTGAATAAATTTCTTTCAACTTGCTTGATAAAAAATTATTTTATTAAGACTCTATTTTTTGGGTGTCGTTGCCTTTTTAGATCAAGGTAAGCGAGCTACGGTTTGGCATCTATCGTTGTCACTACTATCAACCAGTCTTCTACACGTTTTGTATGTTGTCTTTTTTTCTCTATTTTGACTTGGCCTTATCTAGAGCATCTGAATTCTCCTCCACTCATCAATAACAATCCAATAGTCCATCAATTCTATTTTTCATACTATGAGATTAGTTATTTAGATTGTTCGTTAGTGTTTATTAAAAATAGTTCAAGTTACATTTCCTTCTAATATTGTAATCAAATTAGTTTCTAGGTCAAAAATTGAGTCAACCCTTGTTAAATATTGTAAGGATGTATTATCAGGTTGAATTTGACATCCACCAAGTCATTTAAAAATGTGGGGAAATATGGAAAGGTCAATTTCCATTGAAAATTTTGAAGGAAAAGACTTTCATACCTAACAACTTCAGACTCAATTGATTTTAATTGAAAGAAATCTCTGGGATGTTGTTGACGACACCACTACCCGACCGACAGGTGGTGACAAGCTCAAAAATGGAGGATCAAAGATAAAAAGGCATTAGCCACCATTGGCTTAGGGATTTCAAATCCATATTTACATCATATCGATCTAAAGAAATATTCTAAATATATTTGGGATACATTGAACACACTCTTTGTTTTGAAAATGACAATACAAAGATAACTATGAAGTAGAAATTTTTTGGGTTGAAAATGGAAGAAGGAGAAGATATAGTTTCCCATGTCAGCAAGTTCCAATTGATAATAACACAACTAGCAGGGATAAATGAAGCTATTAAAGATAATGATGCAAAAGCAATACTATTGAACAACATGCCCAATAATATGTCAAATGTGGTGTTCACTTTAAGTAAGTTAAATCCACCTCTGGGATAAAAATATTTATACATTAATTGAAGAGGGAAATAAGAAAAAAACTATGGATTCATAAAAAAATAAATTAGTGGCTATAATGACAAAGCACAACACTTCTTACCAGAATCCTAAACATGGAAAAACTAAAGGTACATGTTTTTATTGTAAAAAGCAAGGGCATGTGCTTATGAATTGTAAACAATGAGCATGAGATCTCCTTGATGGAAAGTTGACAAACATGGCAATGACAATTGGAGAAACTCGATTGAAGCGGAAGATTATGAGAAAGAATCGGACAATCATACCAATGAATATGTTTTATATTAAGGTATGTCATTATAATTTTCTACTCCATATTCACACTAAAGGGGGAATTTTAGGAATAATATTTTAGTGTGAATATTATGTGGTAAATAAATAACAACTTCTATAAGTTTTTATTTATTTGGTTAATTAGTTTTATGTAATAGCATGGTGGTTTGAACCACACACATAAATAGGGAGATTGGTTACCTATTATTTAGGAGAGTGAGCCTTATTTATATGATGGTTGCAAATAATAATACTACCTTATGATTTTATTAAAATTGGCTACATTTGAATCTTCACTTTCAAATGGTCTTCAAAAAGATACTCCTTTAATCGAAAAATCACATATGGTTAGATCCTGTGACCTTTCGAACATGGGTCTATTACCTTTTTCTTTACCACTCGATGTTGGAATTTCCAAATCGGGATAGATAATATCCATTTGGTCTTTATGAGGACTTCATAATAGAGATTTGATTACCAATTTTTGCAAGAAAACACTAGGTATGATAAACCTATCACGAAGTGTTCCCTTACTTGGTGGCTCTAGTCTCGTGTCTTCTCCTTAAGACGAGGTGGATTTTCCCTTGTATTCAATAACCAAAACCCTCTTGGCATGTTTTATATTATTTTCCACACCAAATCAAAAAATTGTTAATGGATCCATGGTAAGCTCATGGATATGTCCACAATAAATCTGGGATATAATATGATGCTTTTTGTAATCAAAGAAGACAGAATCATACCTCTATTGACTATCAAATTTTTATTCTCTCACCATTCTTTAGAGAGTCTTATTTTTTCCATGTTGTAGGCTGCTTTAGGAGGCCCGATGGATCTCTACGCTCAATACTTCGGTTGTCTCGAAGATTTCCACTGAATCATTTTTCTCTACTGTTGTAATGTAGACCTATATATTGAGGTATTTCCTCAATCTGGATAGGGTTAACAATTCCTTAGATATTCACAATAAGGCCTTTTCCTTTATATCCCATTTTAAAAATCAATTTTGATCCTATACCTCTAGTGTACTTTTCAAATTCACAAAAAGTAGGATTTCTAGTTTCATGGGAAGGAAAATTTAATGAATCACTTACATTTTTTTATTAGTGGACGTAACTTTCTTTACCACCTCTTTACCATCTTGCAATGTTTCTAGGAGCTCTTCCTTAACTTACGATTCACCCTTTAGTTTTATGATCAGTTCTCCAAATAATTATTCATGAGACTCAACCCTATCTTGAATCTCTTTCTTCTCTAATTCCACGAGTTGTAGACATTTCCTCAATTAAGAATCCTTCTTTGGAATATGGTGTCTCGATCTTGATATATATCTATAATAGGTTAGATGCTACTGGTATTTGTTAAGGCCTTTCTATGTTCCACCATTCAACATTGGAACCACCACCGTGCACATATCGAGGACCATTCTATGCTTCTTTGCACCCTTGGTGATGACATTCTTCTGTAATGTAGACTCTAGGAGGTCCATGCTCTATCTCAATTCAAAAATATGATGTTCTTGATATTATTGATGTAAAATCACCATGTGCAACATAATACCCAATATGATGAGTATAACGAGGCCATCAAATGAACTAGTATAAGTCCATTTCAATGCAAGCGCGAGTGACAAACAATTATGATATCAAATTTTCTTGAGAGATAGTAAGTTTATAGGAAAGATAACCTGCTCCACTACCAAACTTGATCAAGTCTGATGGTAAGAAAAATTCCTCAACCAATGAATCCTTATAGGAAAATTATTTTAATTCCAATTTTATCCCAAAAATAAATCAATTTTTAAGTAAATGTAATAAAAGAAAAATAAGCGACACCAGACAGAGTTGATAACGTAGTTCCTAAATCACCCACGTCTCTCGGGTTCACTAAAGGCTGAACGGATTCATTATAACATTCCAATCATAAGTACAAATAAAATTTCAATACTATAATGAATGTTCCATCTCAACACAAACTCTGTACTAATCGGTCATGTAGAATCCAGAATGGTCTAGGAAAGTTGCTTATTTATCCAAAATTTCTTTCTAGCTTTACAATTTTTGATGACTTCTCCTCTTATACGACGTCCAACCTCTACATAGAGCTAAGTCAATTTGGTGTCTTGTGTTGACAATTTCCACCTTCCTATTGAATTATCCTATGCTACATAGTCTCATATCTCTACAAAAATATAAGTCATATTTTAGTCTAAGAAACGATATCGATGTCTGAATCTTCTCCATGGCCTTTAAGAAATAAGAGCTTGGCTATACACCTAGTGTATGAAAACTAAGAGCTCCATAATGTGCTTCTCTAGTGCTTATATATCCCATCCCTCTAGCTCCACATTCAAACTCTAGGATCACATGAGAATATTAACGAGTCAAATAGCCCTTAAAAGTGATGGTGAGTTAAAAATAATCAACTCCTAGTTGACATTTCTCACACATCAGCCATGATGTGCGAGAGGTCAACTCGAAACTTTTGTTTCTTAGATTGGAGGGGTTAAGTGTTGTCTATTTTAGTCAATCATCAAAAGGGGCTAAAAAGATTTCATTATTGCTTGGTTTTGGATAGTTTTAGGGATAAAATGCAAGAAAACTAATAACTTTATGTGTTGTTCTAGGATCTAATGCTTGACATATATATCCCCTCCAAGATGTCTTCTTCGCAAAAACCATATCCAACATTTATTTTCAATGACCACGTATATACTAACTTTTCAAGTTGCAAGTAGCGAGAATGAGTAAAATGGATTTTGGAAATCTAAATTTAATGTTTATTATTATGAATATGTAATCTAGATGGAATTATAAGATTCATATATTTTAGTAATAGTACTTGGTGTATTATTAATGTAGAATATCTCCTCTTATTGCATACATGTGTTAAATGTAGTGATGGTATAATTTTGCTTGTAACCTTAAAATTCAATTGTATCGTAGAGTAACGTATTTAGTTAACTAGGGTTAATCTTCATAGTTTTGTATATTGGTATGAAAGTGAGATAAAACTTTAAAATTATATTTTTCGTAAGCATGTAAGGAAAAGACTAGTCATTGATAGTATGACTTGTGAACATTTCGTGAAACCTTTTTACATCTTGAATAAGTAATCATATTATTTCAACATAATGTACTTAGTTTAATTAACATCTCGCATGATGTTTTTAATAGTAATTAGTGTATAAGAAGGTAAATATTTGACTGATATATGTTGCGATGACATTCGATATGTATTTGGTCATGGCTGTCTTATAATACAAAAAGTCTTGTTCCTTTGATAAAATAGCTATGGTAAACCCTTCCTCTTCCCAAGGTAAAATATGTTTCCTCTAGGTTACTTGGACATCTTGGTTGTACACGAGTGATTAAAATTTTAAGAAGGAAAATGGTTACTCCATTGGAGGGTGCTATAAGTCCATTTGAAATGTAAGTGTGCTTGGTTATATTATTTTTCCACTTAAAAAAAAATTGCCTACCCACCATGGCCATGAAAAAATCCCAACCTTCTCGAAATAAACCACTTTCAACTCTGGAGAAGGATAGTTGCGAGTTATAGGTGTTCGGAGAAAAATGTAATATTTGTATACATTTGACTATAAGAAACAATAGGTGAAGAGTTAAATCCTATGGGCCATTTGTATCTTCAAATAATTAATAAAGGACAACCATTAGGTGTGAATCCTTCATAAGGTTAAAATGCAATTTATGCCCTATTACTTACCCATGGAGGGTCATGTTACTTTTGAATCAAGATGAATTATTCCCATGACCTCCTAAAAGGATTTCGTGGATAAAAACTTGATGTATATTTCCTATGAGTTGGAATGGTGTCCTCACGAAACCTTAGATTGTTGTAGGCTGATTGTTTTCTCAATTATATTATGCCTTCTACTTAGGTGGTCAAATATTAATGAAAATGCTTTCTTATGTGGGACTTTTCCCTTTGGAGCTCCTAAATATCTAAACAGGAAACTAAAGATTCATCACTTTGCACTTGTCTTTTAATCAATGTTAATGGGAGACTTAACTACTCAATGTAAATGTAGAAATAATACAAGTTAAAGAGAATAAACTTGGAAATGTATGGTCTCTTAGAACATAAGCACCCTAATTTTTATCAAGTGAATAAAATGTAAACATGATTGTAATACGAATAAAAGTAAAGGAAATTACTCTTGATGAGCTAACACAAAGATGAGGAAACTCATAAATTTTAAATGATGGTGGATGGTTTGATGATCATTATAAGTGAAACAACACGATGTATTTACACAAGGAAATATAAGGAAAAATATAAATCTTGAGACCTATGTGAATGATTGTTAAGAATTCAATATTTTCTTCTTGTAGTCCTCTTTACTTGTGTTAGACTATGTTGGTATGAATGACCGTGGTTGTCAAGGTCATCTTGTTTGTGGAATGAATGTGCTCATGAGGCTTGGTTAGCATTAACCCCTTTTATTTACAAATGGAGTAGAATAATAAATTATTACTCATGAACAAATAATGTGTGATGCATAAAAATTATGATGGTAAACCTTGGGTACATTAATTTTTGCAAAGGAAATTTTTATGTTATTAGGTATACGTGAGTTGGGCCAATATTTTTGGTGTTGCGTTTATTTTTATAAAAACAATTGGTAGTTTTTTTGTGAAATTTTGAGTGGTAAAATAGTGGGCATTATACTTATTTTTGAGCTTCATCTTGTCAACCGAGTGGGATGAGTGAGAATGTGGAAGATATGGTAAATGATACTACCATGCTAGAATTAGATTTGAATAATACATCTCCATATTGTTAATACAATCATGAAATTCTAATATCGTTTGCACTTATCCTAATATCTTCTCGTTATATAGAGATGTCCGTAGTAGAAGACGATCCCAATTTTCCTCTTTCCTTACTTCATTTCTGCATTTCTAATTCGTATTCTTCTTCTTTTAAGGTATGCTAGACCATGGTAATTGTCTATTTTGAGAAATTTCATATGGTGAGAGATCGATATAGATATATAGATCTCTTTACAAAGTTGAACATGCAATGTCATTAAATGATGTGATAAACATGTTGATTTTATTTCATTATAAAATGAAAATATTATTACATTGAATATTATAATGAATATGGAAAAAGAAAAATATAAAATAGGGGCAAAATTTTAAAAAAATTACTTACAAAGCTATATAAATGACAGATATACAATACGAACATGGTATAAAACTAAATTATGTTATTTTTAAAGATATTATAGTATATAAGTTACTTGAGGAAATCCCAAGCTCATAACAATGTTATGATTATGTGTAGGAAAGATTTCGGAAATGACACATAAATTATGGTATAAATCTAAATTATATGTTATTTTTAAAGATAGTATAGCACAATTACTTTGAAGAAATCAAAAGTTCATAACAATTTGATGATAATATCTAGTGGAAAGAACAAAGATTATAATTTAACAACGCACACACGAAAGGTACAATATTGAGTTCTACTTCAAAATTGAGAACAAATATATAAAATGCTCTCAATTTCAGTTTTCAATGGAATTTTATAAGATTTTTACAAGTGTGTTTGTTTAAGTTTAGGTAAGATGACCTTCGATAGTATCTATTATTCTAATTAAAAATTATGTTCCCTTTATTATTATTTAAATTAGATATTAAATTTACACAATTTCACATTTGTTGAATATTTTAACAAAAATACATCTAATTTGTTTTTTATATTATAAAATTATTATTACAATATTATTTCAATTTAATTTTTATAAATTGATATTTATTTCATAATTTGTAACATTGAATGAATATTAGTAATTAAATTTTGAATACACGTGTCTAAAAGATATTGATTGATACGAATTTAGAGCTTGCATAAGTTAGATAGATATCTTAAGATTGATATCTCTTGGTGTCTTTTAAATAGATGTATCTAATATAATATCTATACAATTTATTTATTTGATTAATTTATTTTTTATTTTAAATGTTTGTAATGAGCTAAACATATTTTGTATTTCTTTTTAAATATAGAGTTATATTTATAAAATTTTAATTATAAATAAAAAATATTCACTGGATAGATATATATTACATTTATAATATCTTAAACTTAGATTCTACGAAGTCAAAAGTACCTAAATATCTTACCTTGATGCATCTAAAATACATCTAAAATATCATAACATAAAATCTATATAAATAAAAATAATAATTTAAATATTTTATGTGATAAATGCAAATATCTATCACGTATGGCTTGAGTTAGGGGGCTACTCCGAAAGGCAAATCCCTCACTAACATATAGCTCGAAAGAGACCCCTCGTGATGTAGAACACGATAGAATCTATAGAGAAGGGAGGGGTAGAACATAACATCAATAGACTGAAATCTATTATTTGATCTCCCTAGGGCGATCCCTCTCTATTATATCGATTGACCATAAATACTTCCTCCCTATAGATACAGATGTGAAAACAACATCATCCCTAGAGAATATATAAGGACAATGACAACCATATAGAGTATATATTTGTCACCGTGATAGATCCCCTAAAATTTGAAGGGCCATATCTATATATATCTCATAAATGAAAGATAAAATATAAAGATGAGCCCACCGGGTGCCCAACATATGGATAGCGCCTATATCCATATTCATTTGTTTGGGTCCCTATGTAGTTACGTATGTAAGGAAGGGGACCCAGAGATATGTATGTGTGTGTGTGTATATATATATATATATATATATATATATATATATATATATATATATATATATATATATATATATATATATAAGGGGGTATATGTGCCATGCCTAGTCGGGGACTCGATCTCTATATGGAGGTATTATCGGGGTGACATTTCTCTCTAGAAAGACAAGGCCGACTTGGTATATATGTGTGTGTGTTTGTGTTTGTTTGTTATGTGATATATATATGCATTATTACTATATATATTATTTTAATCATTAAACACATTAGTAAGCAAATAAAGTTTTTTTCAAACAACACCGCATTACACTCCTTAGATATCAATGTAAAAAAATTATGGATGTAATTATTTTATTAATAGGTTTTTAAAATATGTGATTATTATGAATTATTTTGTTTTTTTTATTAAAGGTCAATAGTTTTTTGAAAGGGACTATACCCTTGTATAGCAGCGCTCAAACGCCAGATTTGACAAAATCAGTATTTCAAAGAGAGATCAAAATCAAGATAAAATGACAAAGCCCAACATAGAGAAGAATCGCCAAGTACACAGCCAAAAACCAGCAAACTTTTAGCTAAAAAGTAGTTGCTCTGTAGCAGGCTGCAACAGCCAGCGACCCAGGATGTAGTGATGATAACCCATAACAGGACAAGACTCATGTCTTGTCCGAGACAATGAAGGGTTTAGATTGAGATCCCTTCTTTTTCCTATCCACTACCTTCCATTCCTCATTTCCTTCTTCCACTGAGATTGGAAGAACCACTTCAATTGACTTGATAGGGATGTGGCCCATAACAAGGAGAGCATCCGAGGAGAGGAAGCTTGAGGTTTCTTCTCAGAAGTGTTCTTAGCTTGTGGGAGTTCCACAATCGGGTCGGTATGGGGATTTATTGTTAGATGTTCAGGTAGAGAATCCTTCCACCATGTAGGTTTTCCTTTGTGTTTGGAATATTCACAATCCTCTGAAATATGACCAATTTGAAAGCAACGTCGACATCTGAAAGCAAGACCTTCATAGTCCAATCTCTGTTCCCAAATTCTATCCCCAATTTGCAGTTTGATTTCTGCTTTGGTAGATCTTGAGAGGTATCAAGATCTACGAGGATTCGAGCATAAGTAGTATGTACCTGAATAGAGGTCTTATCATCAACTTTTACACATGATCCTAGAGCATCACCTATGGCAAGCAAACACGATCTATTCCAGAGTTGAAGTGGGAGTCCTGGCAAATGAACCCAAACAGGGTAGGTATCAAAGGAATATTTTAAGGGATCAAAAGACGGATACCATGGCTTGAACATGAGCCCATGTTCACCCCAAACCCAATATTGTTTGAAAATCAAATCCCTATCTTCAGGGGTTTCAAAGACAACAATAAAATATGCTTTGGCACAAGGATAAAGCTCAATCTTACCTTGTGTTTTTTCTCTCCATCTTTGTGTGATCCAGTCATGTAGCTGAGAGAGTTTAGGCCAAAACTTGTTAAACCTACAAATGAGGCCAAGTTGAGTAAGATTTTCCTCCTCCTTTAACACCTTGTGAAGCAGATCTTCCTCTATCTTTAGCATCGGTATCGTCTGAGAGGGTTTCAGGGGTTTCTCCATATTCCTACCTCTAGCCTAGGAAGCAACTTCAGCAAAGGAAGGGCTTCCATTCCTCTATCCCTTGGTATTCCCATTCCCTTTCTCCCTCTAGCCGACCTTTGCTTCCTTCCCATTAAAAGATCTGAAACCAGCATCATGAAGGGTATGGTCTTTGGCTTCACTCCCTATCTGATCTGTTGTTCCATCATTACCAGGAGTCTTCTTATTATTGCCAGCAATCACCCTGTCCCTAGCAATCTGTGGATCCATTCTGCCATCAATCTTAATATTTTCACTAGTCCTGGGACTCCCATTTCCGTTTCCAAATGCCAGGTTTATCCACGAAATGGTCTCGATCCTGCTCGACTCTTTGCCGCCGCTATGGATAGGGCTGCGTTGTGGAGAAATGGAGTGCGGAGCGTGATTATTGCCGCCGCCATGGATTTTAGGGTTAGGGCTACGCCGTGAGAGGGGGAGTGTGGAGCCATGGCATTTGCTCTTAGAATATGTTTGTTGTTTTATTATTTTTTAGTAATTTATTATAAATTAATTTATATTATTATATTACTAAGTGATAATAAAATTTAGTTATTAATTATTTAATATAGTTTAATTTATATTGTAAATATTTGATGCCTAACTAATATTTTGAAATTATTAATTATTAACAATTAATTAATAATAACTATTTGTTATGTTCAATAATTAATTCGAATTAATATATTTTATTAATGGTTAATAATGAAATAATATTAAAATTTAGAGATTCTAAATATCATATTATTATTATTTATATGAAGTATATCTAAAAATCAGTCAAAGATCGGGATATTTCGGTCGAGGACTCAAACCCAAGATCATTTACTCGACTATTGCAATTGGTGGTAAAAATGGCTTCCAAGTGCATGCGAAAGTTTGTTCTTAAAGTCTACTGACGAGAATAATAGACAAACTAAACAAATTTCCATGGAGTTTGCTTATTTACAAGAGTTTCTCACACATCGAGGAGTGCACCATGCACTATGACTTAGGACCCCGAATCCATTGCCGTGGCCAAATCAAGCATCTCCACCTCGCGATCGCCACCTACAAGACCGTGTCACGAAGCCACTCTCATGACCATTGCTCTGTCTCCTCTCGGGGTCTCTCTTTAGCTTCGTCCTCCTTTGGGGTGGGTTGGATCCCTCCTCCTAGGGGAGGGGGCATTGCTAGTTCTCCACGGTGGGGCTCTTCGTAAATCTAGCAGCGAGATTATGGTCGGTTCTTCACCCCTTAATTGGAACATTATTGTTCCTTTGCGAGATGCGGATGCTTGACAATGATGGTTGGCAAGTGGATCCTCCCTCGGCCGAGCCGAACAATGGAGTGTTTATCTCTCCTTAGGATGACCCTCCTCCTCCTCTCAAACGATAACATGTACCTAGTTTTAAGATTTGATGTAGCTCTTATGCTCTCTCGATTTCTCTTTGAGCCTTTTGTTATTCCCTACGTTAAAACCGTGAGTTTTCTAGCTGCCCTTATTAATCTAACTCTCTTTTATCAATTTTAATATAATGGCTGTTCCAATAATAAAACCATTTAGTCACTATACATTAATCATGTGATTGTTTGACTATTCGTAAAGGAGAGACTATCTTATTATTTACTATTAGAAATTATAAAGTATTGATTTTTAAAACGAAAGTACAAGTTGCCACATTGAACAATTCAATGCACATGCGCGATCTTCAATTCCGTCGTTTAGCACTAAAAAAGAAACGCGGAATTCTGGTCAAAGAGGACAATTATAATCTGTAATGTCTGGTCAAAGAGAATAGATTAAACAATTCTGGTTTGAATTCATCCAAAGGGATCGCGCCATCTCCCATTCCCCTTAAAATGCGATGTATTCTCTGCGTTTCGATGCAAAGCAATTAACATGGTATCTTCCAAAATGTGTAAAACAATAGTTCTGTGTATGTTTGTTTTCATTCTGGTTTCTGTTGTTGTATTAGTTCAAGTGGAAGGTAGACCTATTTCCAACCACAAGATGGAAGGTAAGTGTTTACATTCTTTTCTCAGGAGAAGTTAGTAGTTTTATAATTTAAATTTGAGCCTAACTATATGTAAACTTGTATTTCAGAAGGTGCAGGACTGCGGAGATTTTGGGTGAAATTAAGAGGTGCTGCCCTCGGGCGTGCTGTGCTCTTCCTGCGAAGGGGAAAGATGTTGCGATCCAGTGTAGTCTATGTTTTCGGGATAATAAGAAAGGCTAACTTAGTCTTTCATGGACGCTGAAATTAGGCTGATTAATTCAGAAGACATTTAGTAGGTGCAAACTTTGAATATACGAGATGTAAGAATTCTTATTTAGTGAACTATTATGGAAAAAATAGGTTTCCAGTTTCAGATGTTCTAAAATTTATCTCCAAACAGTCGAGTAGAAAGTCAGCGGCACAATTGCAATCATGTCAATACTCGAGAATGATTAGTTAATAATATTATAAATGATATAAGTGGATATGTTTTCTTCTTTACTATTAGTCCTTCAATGTTATTATACAATTCAGTTATTATTAAACATGTTTTTTTGTGGGGTAAAAGTAAAGGTGCTGAGTACCACCCCTTTCACAGAAGACAATCAATACGGAAAAATAGAGATGAAGAAATCAACCGGAACACAATGATACTACCTAAAAATAAACAAACCACATTCAACAAACTTAATTACAACAGCCTTTAAACTATCGGTTTGTCCATCCACTCAGATTTTTGGGAATCGGGATGCTTTCTTCCTTGGTGTGAATGTAAACCATTCGTTAAAGACATTTGTAGTATCATAGTCATAAAGAATACAAACTTTCAATGACTCAATTTTTATAACTTACTCAACCAAAATAATAACTCCGCTTGCCAACAACATATTCTCTGCATCTCACCCATTTGGGTGCGGTGGTTGCAACAAGAAACACTTTCTTGTCAAGCATCATGCCACGAGACTTGAAATTTGAATCTTTCTCAATGGAATTTATCTCACCTTTATGGCTTTGTGGGTCGTCCCAATTTGCAAAAAAAAATTGATATAGGATAAAAAGGAAGGTTTTGGTATTGTCCCTTCCCTTTTACAAAGATGGTCTACTAACCAGATAAAGCATTGAGGAATAAAAGAAGCTAGAATCTATAAATTATAAACTACCATTCTAGAAGTGGTCTAAAATCATAAAAGAACTAGAAAAGATCCAAGAGTTGATCGAAGATGAAATTAGAGCCAAAAAGGCTAGACAACTAGAATTACCCCTAAACCGTTTAGAGGATGTCTAGAAATACAATTTTACGTAGTGACAACGACTCGAGTCTAGAAATGGCTTAAAACCGGGAAGAAACCAAAGTAAGAATCCTGCAATAGATCAACAAGTAACCAAACTAGAATTTCATAATGAGACCGCGATCGATGGTCACGGCGGGAATTTTCTTTTTACTCTAGTCCATCCATCGTCGCCCTCTTTGGTATCTGTCTTTCCCAATGGTTTAGTCATATCGGATCTTTTATTTAATTCTCCACCAAATTTTCCGTAGTTTGCTTTAGTCACGAGGCTCATTAATGCTATGCTCAACTAACACATCATCATATTTAGGCATTTTTGAATTTGTTGGTTGTTGCTCCATTAAGTCTTTGTTGAGTGGTCTCCTCATGCAATTTGAATTGTCTTTGGCGGTGAGCCATTAATGGGGAGTCTTGCTCCACACAATCGAGTCACCTTTTCTCTATCTTTGCATTGGTTTGAATTAGATGTGCTCGGTGGAATGCATCGGCTCTAACCGACTACTATGAACTACCACCTATATTTTAAAAGATTGAAGACGCCTCCATGTTATCGATTTGCGGGATAGGGGCAACAAACCATTTTCCACAACAAACAAGATAAAAGAAATAAACAGAATACTTAAATAACTTGCATAAACATATGAATATTCGAACCAAAGATCAACTGCTTGCATATAATCTCCATTAATAAAAGCTTCATCATACTCGGAGCTTCAGCTCTTTACAATCAAGTCATGCGTGCGGCAAACAGGTGTGCTTTCAATGCACATCCTTCCTTGTGCAAATTTCACACCTTTGTGTGTGCATACAAAGCAATTACAATTGCTGTTATTTAAATAGAATAACTCACCCACTAACAGCTCTTCAACTGAGCATTCTAAATCTAAACTCATGCTTTAAAACAGTTGCATGCTATGCATGATTTAAAACAGATTTATTTGATTTAAATCTAATGATAAAAATAAGATAAAGCTAACTTAACTAAAGCAAACTAAAGCAAGACTAAAGCTAAAATTAGCTTTCCTAAAAAAGCTATAGTTGGAATTAAATATGCATCACATGCATATTTCCAACACTCCCCCTTAATTTCAAACTGTAGCTTTCACTCTTCTAGAGTTGTGTTTGCTTTTTCAGATCTGCCATGTGCAGGATCACATACTCCCAAACAATCTCTCAAATATTCAAAAACTTCTTTTGCTAAAGCTTTTGTAAAAATGTCTGCAAACTGATCTTCAGATCTACAAAATTCAAGATGAATTTCCTTGTTGTTTACCAGCTCCCTGATGAAATGATACCTCGTATCAATATGCTTGCTCCTCTTATGAAAAACATGATTTTTGGACAACGCTATGGCTGAGTTGTTGTCACAAAAAATCTGTGTAGCTTCCACTTGTTTCGTTGTAAATCACAACACTCTTCTCATCCAAACAGCTTGACATGCTCTGTTCTTCTTTACATACTGCCTACCTGCTGAAGATAACGTGACAATGGGCTGCTTCTTTGATGCCCATGAAACCACTCCTGTTCCAAAGTGAAAAGTATAGCCGGATGTACTTTTCCGATCATCTATACTTCCAGCATTGTCACTATCTGTAAAACCAATGAGTTTGAACTCATCTGAACTTGAATAAAGAATTCCATAATTTCTTGTTCCACGTACATACCTCAAAATTCTTTTTCCAGCTTGCCAATGTGAATCTTTTGGAGATTCCATGAACCTTGATATGAGGCTTACACCATACATGATATCAGGCCTTGTGGCCGTCAAATACATAAGACTTCCAACCAACTTTTTAAACAATGTTGGATCCACAAATGATCCTTCATCCTCTTTGCTCAACTTCAAACCTACTGCAACTGGTGTTGGTGCTGGCTTACAATTCAACATGTTAAACCTTTTCAAAACGTCACTTGCATACTTTGCTTGTGAGATAAAAACTTTACCTTCTGATTGTTGAACTTCAATACCCAAAAAGTAATGCATAAGACCAAGATCTGTCATCTCAAACTCCTTCTTCATGGCTGATTTGAATGACTCTGTAGATAGATTTCCAGTAATGATCAAATCATCTACATATAAACAAACAATTAAAATTTTACCTTGCTCATTTATCTTGGTGTATAAGGTAGGCTCACTTTGTTGCTCCTACTAAAACCATTCACAATCAAATAAGAATGAATTCTATTGTACCAAGCTCTAGGTGCTTGCTTGAGACCATAGAGCGCTTTCTTCAATCTGTATACTTTTCCTTCATGACCTTCAATCTCATAACCTTTTGGCTGATTTACATAAACTTCCTCTTCAAGGAATCCATTTAAGAATGCTGATTTAACATCCATCTGATAAATAGGCCATTTGTTTTGAGCTGCAATTGCTAAAACCATTCTTACTGTATCCAAACGTGCTACTGGTGCAAATGTTTCGTTGTAGTCAACTCCATATTGCTGCGTAAAACCTCTTGCAACCAGCCTTGCTTTGTGCTTCTGTACTTTTCCATCAGCATTGTATTTTGTCTTGTAGACCCACTTGACTCCTATCACGTCCTTTCCTTTTGGAAGATCCATTAGCTCCCACGTTTGATTCTTCTCTATAGCATCAATCTCATCATCCATGGCTTTTTCCCAAACTTCATTCTTTATAGCCTCTTCGTAATATCTTTGGATCTGCAACTTGAGAAAATAATGCAAAAACTGAAAATGAATTAGTTGTATCAACATTATAAATCTCACTTAGACTTCTTGTTTTCCATGCATAGGAGTATTCGATGCGGGACTACTTTCCCGTGATGGAGTAACCACGGTGTTCCCTGGTGTCTCTTGCATGACTGAAGATGGTTGAAATCTTGGAGACCTCTGAACTGTAGATGGAGGTGTACCTTGTGCTACGACTTGTGGTGCATGTCCAAGATTTGTAGATACTGTAGAGCTTGTTGCTCTAAAGTTTCATCTGCCATATCATCATGTGGAATAGATGTTGCTATACTCACTTTTTTCTCTATACTTCCATCCCATGCTTCATTCTCAATAAACTGTACATCCTGCTAATCACAACCTTTCCAGTGACCGGATTGTACAACTTGTATGCTTTTGTATTCTCTGAATACCCAACAAAAATACATTTTTCTCCTTTGTTGTCTAACTTCTTCCTTAGTTCATCAGGTACATGTGCATATGCTACACAACCAAAAACTTTGAAATGTGAAACACTGTGTTTCCTATTAGTCCATGCTTGTTGAGGAACCATGTTCCTAACAAGTTTTGTTGGACACCTGTTCAAAATATAAACAGAAGTTGCTACTGCTTCTGCCCAATACTCATTTGGAAGATGTTTTGCCTTCAACATGCTTCTCGCCATCTCCATGATGGTTCTATTTTTCCTCTCTGCCACACCGTTCTGTTGTGGTGTATACCTGGTAGTAAACTGCTTGTGTATACCATGATATCTGCAAAAATTCATAAACTCATTAGAAACATACTCACCTCCTCTGTCCGTTCTGAGAACTTTGATGTAGTATCCACTTTGCTTCTCCACTAATGCCTTGAACTGCTGAAATGTATCAAAGGCATTTGATTTATTTCTTAGGAAATAAACCCATGTCTTCCTTGTGTAATCATCAATGAATGTCATAAAATAAATAGAACCTCCAATAGAAGCTGTTTGCATAGGTCCACATAAATCTGAATGTACAATCTCAAGTGGTGCACTTGCTCTTGCTGTTTTGCCAACTGGGAATGAATCTCTGTGTTGCTTTCCCAAAATACAACCTTCACATACCCTTTCAGGTTTCTGAATCAATGGCAAACCTTTAACCATATTTTTTCTATATAATAAATTCAAACCTCCAAAATTCAAATGTCCATACCTTAGATGCCAAAGCCATGTTTCATCCTTCATAACTGAATGAAAAGATGATTGTGTTCCTTCAGCGCAGACTTGATTTTCATTGGCGCAGGACTCATCTGTTTGAGCGCAGGACTCAACAAAAGACTCATTTGGCTTAACACATGACTTTGCTGCAAACAGATCTGATTTCTTCTTCTTTCCAGGTTTCAAAATCAATGGAAACATCCTATTGCTGCTCATCTTCACTTTTGCAATCAACTGAGTGCTAGGAGCTTTGTCCACAATCACGCACTCATTGTCTTCCATATAGACTCGGTATCCTTTCTGTACCAGTTGTCCAATACTCATAAGGTTATGTTTCAAACCTGCAACATAGTAAACATCTTGCATACTTGTTTGCTCCCCCTGTCTTGTTAGAATACTAACCGTGCCTTTTCCTTTCACAGACACAATATTATTATTTCCAAGAGTTACATCACTCTTAACTGAATCATCCAAACTAGAAAACAAATCTAGATTACCTGTCATGTGATTACTGCAACCTGAATCTAAATACCATACATCACATGGACTCTCTTTTGACAAATTACATTCAATAGGGGATAAAGAAGGTATTGCTTCAGCAATCCTTGTGCATGCAATAAACATAGGTTTAGAAATAGAACTTCCAACCTGATTTTGATTTTGTCTCTCTTGATCATATTGCTTTTTCTTGCAATCATAAGCATAGTGCCCGTACTTCTTGCAATAATGACACTGAACATGAGACTTATCTTGTCTCTGACCATAACTCTGTTCTTGATTATGTCCTCTTCCACTTGAGTATGATGAACTGCTGCCACGTCCTCTGGATGGACTTCTTCCTCTGCCTCTTGGGCTGAAACTTCCTCTTCTTTTGCCACGACTACCTGCTGTCTGAGATGCAAAAGCCTGATCTACACTTGCATGTGATCTATTCATCCTCTGTTCATGATTGATTAGTGATGCATGCAACTCATCAATAGAAAACTGACTCAGATCCTTAGTTTCTTCAATAGCAACAACTAAAGGATCAAATTTCGTAGGCAAACTTCTAAGCAATTTTTCAATAATCCTTTTGTCCTCAAGAGTCTCACCATGAGATTTGATTTGATTGACTAAGCCAACTACATAAGTAAAAATGATTCTACAGAATCTGAATCTTTCATTGCTAAATTCTCAAAATCTCTACGAAGCTAACAGTAGCTTAGCGTTTTACTTTCTCTTTACCTTGATATGCAACTTGTAAAGTATCCCATGCAGTCTTTGCTTGACTGGCTGCTGCCACTCTTGGAAGAATGCTTTCATGCATTGCCTGATGAATATAGAAAAGAGCTTTGCCATCCTTCTTTCGTAACTCCTTCAAAGTATCTTTCTCTGCTTGAGAAAGTGCAATATATGCTGCTGCATTTGCAGGGCTCTGTGTACCCATCTTCAACGATCTCCCACACGTCTTGAGATCTGAATAGCGCCTTCATGGTCAACGACCAGTATTCATAATTCTTTCCATTAAATTGCGGCGTCTGCATGCCGGATGTAGAAGCCATAGCTTGCTACCAATTTAATAAGCTGCTGGAATAACCTTGCTCTGATACCAATTTGTAGAAAATCTGCAGTCTTATACAACAAACAAGATAAAAGAAATAAACAGAATACTTAAATAACTTGCATAAACATATGAATATTCGAACCAGCACTGCTGTGCATAATCTCCATTAATAAAAGCTTCATCATACTCAGAGCTTCAGCTCTTTACAATCAAGCTGTGCGTGCAGCTGTGTGCTTTCAATGCACATCCTTCCTTGTGCAAATTTCACACCTTTGTGTGTGCATACAAAGCAATTACAATTGCTGTTATTTAAATAGAATAACTCACCCACTAACAGCTCTTCAACTGAGCATTCTAAATCTAAACTCATGCTTTAAAACAGTTGCATGCTATGCATGATTTAAAACAGATTTATTTGATTTAAATCTAATGATAAAAATAAGATAAAGCTAACTTAACTAAAGCAAACTAAAGCAAGACTAAAGCTAAAATTAGCTTTCCTAAAAAAGCTATAGTTGGAATTAAATATGCATCACATGCATATTTCCAAATGAAATGGCTTAAAACCAGGAAGAAACCAAAGAAGAATCCTGCATAGATCAACAAGTAACCAAACTAGAATTTCATAATGAGACCGCGGTGATGGTCAACAAGGGGAATTTTCTTTTTTTACTCTAGTCCA
The DNA here is from genome assembly GCA_018340775.1 of Taxus wallichiana var. yunnanensis. Taxonomy (NCBI): domain Eukaryota; kingdom Viridiplantae; phylum Streptophyta; class Pinopsida; order Cupressales; family Taxaceae; genus Taxus; species Taxus wallichiana. Next base: position 605,062,028 of record CM031241.1, on the reverse strand, counting down.
TCCATCGTCGCCCTCTTTGGTATCTGTCTTTCCCAATGGTTTAGTCATATCGGATCTATCATTTAATTCTCCACCAAATTTTCCGTAGTTTGCTTTAGTCACGAGACTGTTAATGCTATGCTCAACTAACACATCATCATATTTAGGCATTTTTGAATTTGTTGGTTGTTGCTCCATTAAGTCTTTGTTGAGTGGTCTCCTCATGCAATTTGAATTGTCTTTGGCGGTGAGCCATTAATGGGGAGTACTGCTCCACACAATCAGTCACCTTTTCTCTATCTTTGCATTGGTTTGAATTAGATGTGCTCGGTGGAATGCATCAGCTCTAACTGACTACTGCAACTACCACCTATATTTTAAAAGATTGAAGACGCCTCCATGTTATCGATTTGCAGGATAGGGGCAACAAACCATTTTCCGCTGCATTCAATGCTTCCTGAAAGCGAGTCAAATCTTCTCCTGCCTCCTTTGATTTTAAATCTTGTGCCACGTCTTTGATATGGTGGACCACATGCGCAGGGGTGTTGAGAGCCACCTCATCCACAAGGGACTGTGCAACAGTCATCCGTTCAGCAGTAGAAACCAACGAATTAGGTTCGACTCCAAGATCAACAATGAGCTTGCCTCTCTGTGCAACCACATGGGTTGGCTTTATCTCGTGTTCATTTTGATGTTCTCTTCCATTCATTATGCAAACTACCTGCTATTAGCGTTTATCCTTGCATCCATAGGCCCCATGGCCCATTTTTCCGGAGCTACCACAATAAACTGGGGAGCATTCACATCTACTAATTTTTGTTTCTAAACCCCCTTTCGAGACACCCAGTTGATATTTTTCAGGTGAGGAAAGCCATTAAAAGCATTTACACATAACCTCATAGCTCTGAACCTGGATCTGGTGGCTGTGGCCGGGTCAAGAGCGATCAGGTCTCTAATAACTTTTGCTATCCCCGCCAACACAGCAACTTCCCAAAACTCAAGGGGAATCCTAGAAGCCTAACCCAAATAGGACTCACAGAGGGGGTGTGAGATTTTTCTCTCGTCTTCCATCTAACAATGGAGAGGGGTTTCCTCCCGTAGAACCGCATACCACCCTACACAACTTGAACTAGATCTTATTCTAGATTGAAAACAAACAAGAAACTTCTTTCTGAGAGGGCAAAGATGTTAACTTTTTCTACAATCTTCCATTTCTATCTTCCCCAAATTCTCACCTGATCGATATTTCGCCTGATCTTGAAATAAAATTCTATCAAGGCTGAATTAAATATACCATAGTCTTTTTCCACCACTGAATCTGGTACATTTAGCCATGGTGAATCCTGCTTCCATTCCTATTAGAGCTTCTCCAGTAATTATATCTCATGTTTTTGAACATCTTGGTCACCCGTGTACTACCTTTCTCTGGGGTCTACAATGTCTCTTGTAGCCTCTCCTCATAGGGCTCCTCTGTCGGTTCCACAGATGGTTCCATAGTCAGTTCACCATGCTCTCGACCATGCCTCACTGACATAACTTACTTTTATTGAATAGATTCAAAATCACCGTACTAGATCGTTTGAATCCTAAATAATATCAACTTTTCCTTCCATGATAAGATGGTTTGGAAAGGAATCCTTTCACCATGAAACATGATCAAGTCATTTACGTTTTAATCTCATGCAATTTGAAGCCAAGTGACCTAGCTTAAAACAATTTTGACGTCTAAAGGGAAACCAAATTGACGTCCAAAGGGAAACCATCATATCTGAGAGAATGAAGTAGAGAATAACTAAGAATTTTGATTTCAATATCAGCCTAGAGGGCCTTTGATATTTCCAAATTGAATAAATTACAGCACATGTAGGGTGGAATGCCAGCTCAATCTCAAAGTTTATCACAAGAAAATGACCGAAAGAGTTACCGATGGCTATAAACTAATATTTTCCCCAAAAATGCAATGGAAGGTGTTGGAATTTTACCCAAAATAGATTTGACCTAGAAGTCTTTGTTAATAGTTTTAAATGACGGATGCCAAAGTTTCAATAGTAAATGGCAATATAAGTAAACGTTCCAGAGGTTGTCAAAGAGAGTGTTCCTATCCTGAATTTGATCAAAAATCATGATGATGAAGCCCCTCGCTCAATGATAAATTTCTTTATTTCCACTCATCATGATGATGAAGCACCCCGCCAATGCTTGGAGATCAGGTATGTCAGTCTTCTTAGAAAGCATTCGTTATCCAAAAGCTCTTTGAACATAGCTAGCACTGGATAAGATGCCTAAAGTCTCTTTTCAATGATTTTCCCACTACAAACGACCAGAATGATCCAATTGCGTGAGCCAATATCAACAGATTCCACTAGTGAGGAAGGGTTTGTGGGAAACAAAACCCATGTCCAAATTTGGACATATCCAGGTGTGGCCACTTCTATCACCCTCTCTGTTCTCAACCAACGACTTGTAACATTTCAGTCTCGAAGTCACTACGACTATTTAACATGTTTTCAACTAATAATAAATTAGTCTTATATTTTATATGTATTCAAAATTGGGCAGGAAAAACCTTTATTTTTATGGTTAGAAGCAACCGCTAATTGAAAACTTAGGTCTGCACAGATAAAGAATGTTGTCATGTCCACATGTGCTGCATTATGGATATAATACATATCCAAAAGCTTTTAGATGGATTATTAGAGTATCTCTTAATAGGTTTTTTCTGAAGTGCTTGTTGAGATATCAGTGTGCAGCTGAGATAAATATTACAAAAATTGTTTACTTTCTACAAAAAAGGAAATTCTTATTCGATTGTATATATATATATTTTTTAAATATTAATGTTCTGCAAAGACCGATATTAACTAATCGGTTTGTGAAAAATATGTTGTAAACATGATAAATAATATCTAAAAAACAACTTAATATAAAATATGTAATTACAAAGTAACAATTTAATATAATAGAATATTAATAATGTTGTTGTCTTGGGTTCGAAACTAGGCACATGTGATAGTTGCTTTTGGGGAAATTTTCTAGCAATATATACAATGGTGTATAATTATTTTTACAAGTTTAGAATAAATTTAGGCCACTTTGAACATTGCTTCTCTATGTTCAATTCGGATATTACCGCTAACTCTACGAAAGGAGGCCTTGGCTGATGCTACGTGGTCCACACATCTTGTTATTGCTTCTACGACTCAAACACTCCCGATTCAGTCACAAAATAAATCCCACCTAGCTTAGATCACCTTTCCCGTTATAATATGTTATGTTTAATATGCAAATTATAGGGATAATATAGAAGTGTAGGCAACCCTCTTACTTACATGATATTTGAATGGTTTTGGGACACTTATGATTGTTACCTTGCTACTCACGTCAAATATGCATCTTCAATGCATATTGGAATTGCATCAAAACTATAAACTTTAAGTACAATACTATTAAGAACAAACATACCACTCTTTTATTGTATTCACCGAATCACGCAATCACTATGTACATATAGCCTCTAAATATATCATTTATGTGCATCATTCCTAAGTAAGAGAATTACTCATTAAGACCGCTTTACATTTCTTTGACATTGGTCTTATCCTGTTAATTTTATCTCTTGTTGTTGATGATTGAAAACTTAAATTTTTGTTTACTAGCTGAAATATTACTCGAATATGACTCCATTATTTTATCCTTCGCAGATCTTTTTATAGGACTTCCCATTAGGGACCGAGTTCCCAGGTGCTACTATACAATTTGTGTGTTTTTTCCTCTTTCATTCTCTTTCCTATGTTTTAGATGTTAATTCTTTATTGTCTTCTCTTATCACCCTTTTAGACCTTTAACTTGTTAATGATGAAACCAAAAAATGAATGATATATATACATGTCTTATTAACCTCATCACGAGGAAAACACTCAAGACTCAAGAGGCACATACATCAAAGATTGAATTTTTAATGCAACACTCACCGCACAGGGGAAATTATACTTGAATTCCACACCACACATTTGCATTTGGAAAAATTATTTATAACCCACTATCACTTTATGTAGTGGAACTAGGGAAACTTAGCTCAACGAAACACACACACACACACACACACACACACCCAAGAACTACATAATATTTAATGTAGTGCAACAATTAGTGACTATTACATTTAGGTGACGTCTCGAGGTCATTTTGAATCATGCATATAAGCATATTTTTAATCATCTAATGTGTTCTTGAGTATTGTGTAGATATGTCGGGTTTATTCTTGGTCTGAAGTCTATCAAAGTGAATATAATACATTACACAAAAATAACGAGTAATACTAAGAAACTTTAAAAGCACAAGATTTTGAGCCATTCAATAAACACAAGGGCCAAGGAGGCCTTATCCCAATCTAGGTTCTCATGTCCGGAGATTCGTAGATCATAGTTATAGTTCTGAGCCTTAAAAATCCTAGAATCTACCGTTCTTGATAATCCTCCAGTCCAAATTCATCTAGACACATATAGATAAAAGAGGGATCATTCTAAAAACCATATCTATCACTCTTTCTTTCACTTACTTTTGTTCATCTTGTTTACTTATTTTTTATCTATTTGAACACTCCTTCTTTATGTTTAGTTCGGGTAATACCGCTTAACTCTATGGAAGGATACCTTGGCTGATGCTACGGGCTCCACACATCTTTTTTGCTTCTATGACTCAAGCACTCACCATTCAGTCAAATAAGATATCCCACCTAGCTTGGATCACCTTGCCCATTATAATATGTTACGTTTAGTATGAAAATTATAGGGGTAATATAGCGATGTAGGTAACCCTATTACTTACATAATATTTGATTGGTTGTGGGATACTTATGATTGTTACCTTCTACTCACATCAAATTTTCATCTTCAATACATATTGGAATTACATTGTCAACCCTATAAACCTTAAGTACAATACTATTAATACAAAAATCACACAATTTTTGTATTCACTAAATCACACAATCATTATGTACATCTTGCCTCTAAATATATCATTTGTATGGTGATTCCTAAGTAGGAGAATTACTCATTAAGATTTGTTTACATTAATTTGACATTGGTCTTATCCTTTTCATTTTTATCTTTTTGTTGTTTATGATTGAAAAATTAAATATTTTCTTACTAGAAGAAATATTACTCAAATATGACTTCATTATTTTATCATTCTAAGTTTTTTTATAGGATTTCCAATGAGGGACCAGAGTTCTTGGATTCTACTATCCCATATACATGCATTTTTACTCTTTCTTTATCTTTCCTATGTTTCAGGATGTTATTTCTTTATTGTCTTCTCTTATCACCGTATTTTGACCTTTAACTTGTTAATTGTCAAACCCAAAATAATGAATCATATATATATATATATATATATACACATACATGTCTTATTAACCTCATGAGGAGAAATCACTCAACACTCAAGAGGCACATACATCAAAGAGTGAATTTTTGACTACATTACTCTTTGGATGGGGAAATTATCTTTGAATTCCATACCACACATTTATGTTTGAAAAAAATAGTTATAGCTCATTATCACTTTGTGTGACCTTGGCACTAGGAAAACTTAGCTCAAGGGACATTATTCCAATAACTCATACACACAAACACACACACACACACACACACACACACACACACACACACACACACACACACACACACACACACACACACACACACACACACACACACACACACACACACACACATGAACTACATGGTCTTGAATGTAGTGCAACACTTAGTGACAATCACATTTAGGTGACCTCTTAGGTCATTTTGAATCATGCATATATGCATATTTTTATTCATCTTATGTGTTATTGATTATTGTGTAGATATATATGGTTTATTTTTCATGTATAGGTCTAACAAAGTGAATCTAATAAAAACACAAAAATAAGGAGTAATACTAATAAACATCGAAAGCACAAGATTCTAAGAAAATAAATAGACATAAGGGCCTAGGAGGCCTTGTCCCAATATAGGTGCTCTTGGACTTGAGATTTGTAGATCATAGTTGCAATTACAAACCTTAAAATCCTAGAATCGAGCCTTCTAGATAAATCTCCACCCAAAATAAGTTTAGACCTATAGATAGAAGTGAGATTATTCTCAACAACATATGTATTGATTAACTAAAACGTGATTTAATGGTATTTAATCTAACTAGGAACAAAATTCCTCTAAAAATACTAAAATGATGTAAATAACAACTAAATAAATATGAAAAGTGACCCAAACAACTAGGCTAATGAAAATAGAAACCCTAATATGTAAAGAAGGGTTGGAATGAGCTTAGTTGATTTGGTGAACTTGTTAGACAGTGTTAGAGAGATGACTCGAAAAATAGGAGGAAATGACTATGTTGAGGCCAATAAACTTGCAGATCTAGGCAATGCCGAGTAGACTTGGATGCACCGGGAGAGTATCGTGGGAATGTGTGGGTGCCTAGTCTACATTGTGTGTGCCACAGGTCCTGCAGGCGGAGGTCTAAAAACTAGATTTGCGGGGTCACTATATGATCTAAATCTTGCCACATGTCGACTAACTTCACTACATTACGTTGTATGTTGTTGATAATCATTGATGAAGAAGAGAATTGCAAAACCACAAGATAAGTATCAAACCGTAAAAAATAAAGATGCATATGAAGGGGTCAGACTTACCTTAGCTACCACAATGGTGGAATTACTAATTAAGTGATGCACTACATCTCGGAACCAATGTAGTTTTATGTGCAAGTATTTGTAATCATACCCTATGTGCTTTTGTGCTAGTCACACTTTGTGAAAATAGTGAGCAATAACTATATGTAGAAAATGTAATCGAATTGTGGATGGGATAGAATAAACTTCCCTCCTATGCTTGTGTGATACAAATGAACTAGCCTTGTTCCTTGTGATGGAGCTAGGTGGATGAAAATGGAGCTTTTGATGGATGCAACCTTAGGTGATGATAGTAGTGACTAGTTCTTGGTCACTCATTTTGGTCAATTAACTTTATATTATTATGGTTCTCTTGTTTTAATTTCATAATTAACCCTGAAATGGAGGACCATAAGAAATAAGAAATGTCCAAATAGATAGAAAGTGCCTAAAAAGTGGTGCGAAAAAAGGGAAAAAGATCGGGACATCCCGACCGAGACTAGGGTGCCTTCCAGCGCCACAAGTATAAGCATGAGCACCATATTTGAGGCTAAAATGATGGAAAATAACAAAAATAGACTAGGGAAAGTGTGTATGGGAGGTCGGAAGTAATGACAGAAATAAAAATAAAATGGCTAAACAATGGTGGTTAATTAGTACTTTTTTCACTCAAAAACCATATGAATAGTAGTTTGAGACTAGGAATAAATAATGTCTGAAGTGTGTGATTTTGAGAAAAAAAATTTCCCCCACTTTTGTTGGCAATCGGAAAGCTCGGGAACTTAAAGTAGATAGAGATGCATACCTGATAATCCATGTATAGTGATGCAGAAACACACTAAAGGACTAGACAAAGTGTGGAGTTAATGTTGACCAAAATGAGCTCACACTTCATTTTAGGAAACTAGTATCGATTTCCTCTTGAAGTGCTTATTTTTATTTTTTTACATTTTTAAGCACTTGGGAACCTTTGAATCCATAAAAATCACTTGTTTTAATCATATTTGGGTTCACTTCTCTGAAAATCCCTTCACTTGGTTGGAAAAATCCCCTTTTCCCAAAAAAACTTTAAAAATCATTCCAAATTTGCTTTTTTTGCATTTTTCCCAAAGTCCTTAGAACTTTTTTGAAAAGTGCACAAATTTCGGGCCGTGGAACCTTTTTATAAAGTGCACATTTCGAACATGGGGATTTTTTTTGTGTACATCACATGATTTTAATGTGCAATCTTCAAACGCTTATAACTTTTTATTTGGGTAATGAAATAAGGTAAACTTTATATCACCAGAAAGGTATTGAAGAGCACTACATGATTAATGCATTTATTTTCCACATTAAATTTCTTTAATGGTGCTAAATTTCAAAAAAATATAATGGGTCAGTTTTCAAGAACAAGATCTGCAAAATTTAATGATGCCCATGTTGGGTCTACAAACTTCAATGTTGATTGGTCCTGGGTGGTTGAAGAAGTGGTTGGGATATTTAATTTCAGATTTACTCTCTCTTTCTTTCTCACTTCTTCTATATATTGTAAAAAACTTCTCATTTGAGAGGTGTTAGGGGGATATTTTGGGCATGGGAAACTATGTCAATTTGTTTTCTCAAATTCCTTGAGCTGCAAGCCTTCTCATGGGCTCTGTAAATGAAATTGTGCTTATTTTATAAAATGTAATGGACTATGTATATTCATGGAGCAATAAAATTTGTGTTTGTGGTGTTCTCTCAACCCTTGCATTTATTTTCTTGCATTCTCTTACCTCTCCATTGTTGTTGTTCTATTATGTGCATGCTTCCTTTCATTTGTAGGTTTATGATGTTGTGTTTCATGGAGATTATGTTGGTGAATGAAGATTGGTTTGTGTCACATTGTTTTGGCCTTCCATTTCATTTTCCACTCCTTCTTCCCTCAAGTAGGATATTTCCACCCCTTTTCTTGGTGCTATCACCTCTCTTTATCTTAGGATTTTCCTTTTATGCATCTTTCTACCCTCTCTCTCTCTCCCTTGGTCCCTTGGAATGGTTAGTTTAGGATTAGTTAGTTGCATTTCCTTCTTAGGAGTAGTTTTAGCATTAGGATTAGGTAGAGGAACCAGCCTTCTCTGGAGGTCCATCTCAAGTAGTGAGAGATCGTCCCAAAACTTGAAGATAAATATCCAATGTTACGTTGTTGTGATAACAATTAGACACGCTTGATGGGACAAGCAAGTGAAATCTCTAGGGTATTTCAGGGGTATTCCATTGTAATATCTTAGTGATAACTAATTTCTTACACGCTTGTGGGACAAGATTTGAGGAGATTTACATCTTCATTTCAACAAGGTTGATGTGTTCTTGTTGAAATTTCAGCCTTTGGAGGCACATTCTAAGCACATATGGTGACTCCACTAATCCAAAATAACCCATTTTTCGAGTTGTGAGACCTTTTCATACCTTCCATCTATTTTTATTTCATAGATTTTCATTTTTCTTCCATCCATGAAGTTGTGCAATCATGACTTCATTCCCATAATGGAATTCTATTTACCGAAGCATCGTTCCATTCAAATCCACCTCCAGTGTTTCTATAATACACCTCTAGATCATGTTATGATCGGATTCAAAATCCACTATGCATTACTCCATATGAGAAAATTATAAAATGAAATTTGGTTATTCACTGGAATTTTGAAGTTATTCAAGAGTAGGAGCATGCATATTTTGAGGCCATTCCATACCTGGAGATGACTTGGAGGATAAAATTCAAATAATGGAGTAGAGGCTAATAGCTATTAAGAGGATCATAAGTAAAGATTATAAACTAGACAACTGGTTGGTTTCAAGCATCCTTGTCCATGGAGGTCCCATACCCTTTTTTTAGCCAAGACTAAAGGCTTGAGGTAATGACTTTAATTTTGGTTAAATAGTTAGTTTTGTCTCCTCATAATGGACCAATAGGAAACTAATGAGTTTCAAGTTTAAATAACCCTATCAATGGATGTTCCTAAATCTTCATCTTGCTCCTTTCAATCTTCTATTCACCTTCCAACCACCCAAGCCTAAGGTTAAAAATCCCAACTTTCCATACTTCCCCCATTGTGGAATTCTTATTTCTCCTTCTTATTCTTCCCATCCCCATACCTTAATTCTCTACCCTTTTTCCCTTCCTAAACCCATTTCCTCCCCAAAAGGAAGAATTCAAACCTTCCTCCTCACCTCAAAAACAATGTAAAAATTTGAGACCTAACCCACCCCTCCTCTTGCTTCCCAAACCCATTTTAGGAAAAAGAAAATTAGAAAATCAGTCAAGAGGGAAGGAAATAAAGATTAACAAAGAAGAAATGATAAGAAATTTGAGAAGAGTGAGCTAAAATTTGGAATATCAAAAAATTCCATTGATGACTAAACCTTAAAGAGGGCTATTGAGTTGAAGAACAAGTGGTGGCTAAAGCTTGAGTTTGCAAAATAATAAAGACAAGAATAATGATGATTATCACAATCTACTTAGTCATGATGGCACTTTATATTGGCACCATATTTCATGAAAGTCATGATTCATCTCATCCTACAAAATCATTTGAGGAAGAGAATTAGCTCTAAATCCCAAAAAGAGGAAAATGAAGGTGAGGAAGAGATCATTAAGAGGCAGTTGATCATGAGCCAGCTAGATATTGAAGAGGATCCCTCCCATTTTTATCAATTTTGAAGAGTGTATTGGTGAAGAGAGCCCATAGAACTCACAAATTTTGATGATGAAGCTTACATGATCATTCACATTTGAAGGACATCATGTAAGAGAGAATTCTTTGCAAATAGGACATCTAGAAATCAGCCATGGAGGAGTTTTTAGAGGAAGAGAATGTTTTATAACCCATCATTCATCCTTCAATAATTCTTCATGAGGACAACGAAGAGAAGTTTGACTTTTTTCAAACTTCTTTTTAGAGGAGTTCAGCATTCCAAGTATCACACCAATGAAGAGGAAGGAAAATCCCAAAGATCAGACCTCTTTTAATCAAGCTAGAGGGGACATGAGTTATTTGTAAATGAGGAAAAGGTCCAAGATTAATATACAAACATCACCTTTTCCAGGAATGTTTACAAGAAGACTCCATTATTAGAGTTGGAATTCATAGAGTAGTGAGAAAATTCAATGGATTAGAAACCTTTTTAATCATGTATTTAGATTCCATAGGAGCCAAATTCAAAATTGCCTCAGTCATGTTCATTACGAGCATGAGGATGAGTTTAAGTACCAAGGATCAGACTATGACATCTCTTCAATCCAAATGAAGCAATAAAGAAGAGGTATTTATTTTATTCTTAGTTGATACCTTGATGTGTACAATTTGGGTGGAAAAACATCTTGTGCATTAATTTTCACTCATACAAGACCATGTTTCTAATGCAAAATCATCCACATGGTGCAAATTTGTGAGAAAGGGCAGCTATTTCTCATCACTAGTGTTAGGATTTGTTTGAATTTTCTATTCCTTGGATTAGAGTAGAGTAGGTAGGTTTGCTTTTCAGTAGAATAAGTGCTTGTGCACACTATGCATGTTTCCACTTGGAACATGTATGATTTTCCATTTTGTACATAGTTTTGTGGGCCTTTGTTGTTGTTGCACAATCCTTTTGGAAGGAAGATCCAGTTTCACGGAAAAATATGAAGATTTTGGGATGGTTTCAAGATTTATTCAAAGCTCCAAAGATCAACTTCAAATCAGTGCTAAGTTATGTGGGTTAGGGAAAAATTAAATGTTTGAGATCAATGTTTTCTTCGATATTATGCTCGAATCCATTCCCATGGATGTCTTCAAGGCCTTTGATCAACTTATCTAGTAGGAAGATGATCCCTAATTTTTGTTGACCAAAATGAGCTCACACTTCATTTTAGGCAACACCATTTTCCTCTTTAAGTGCTTCTTTTTTAAATATGATTTACTTTTTTAAGTACTTAGGAACCTTCAATCCATAAAAATCACTTGTTTTAATCATATTTGGGTTCAATTCCTTTGAAAATCCCTTCACTTCATCGGAAAAATCCCTTTTCCCAAAAAATAAATTAAAAATCCTCTAAATTTGCATGTTTTTTTGTAAACTTTTGGCACATTTTTGGGCCTAAACATTTTTCAAGTGCAAAAATCTCTCAGGCCCCTAGAACCTTTTTGCAAAGTGCACATTTCAGACATAGGAAACATTTTGCATAATTAGTTTTTAATGCATAATCCTTAGATGCTCATAACTTTTGATCCAAGTAACAAAATAAGGAAAATTTATATCGTTGGAAAGGTATTGAAGAGTAATACATGATTAATGCATTTATTTTCCACATTAAAGTTATTTAATGGTGAAATTGTTAAAAAAATGAGCTCATGGGTTTTTGAGGTACAAGCTCTGCAAAATTTAATGATGCCCATGTTAGGTCTGCAAACTTCAATGTTGATTAGTCCTGGGTGGTTGAAGAAGTGGTTGGGCTCTTTAATTTCATATTTACTCTCTCTCTCTCTCTCTCACTTCTTCTATATATTGTAAACACTTCTCATTTGAGAGGTGGTTATAGGGGAGATATTCTGGGCATGGGGAAACTCTACCAATTTGTTTTCTCAAATTCCTTGAGCTACAAGCCTTCTCATGGGCTCTGTAAATGAAATTGTGCCTTTGTTCTACAAATGTAATGGACTATGTATATTCATGGAGCAATAAAAATTTTTTTTGTGTTCTCTCAACCCTTGCATTTATTTTCTTGCATTCTCTTACCTCTCCATTGTTTTTGTTCTATTATGTGCATACTTCCTTTCATTTTCAAGGTTTATGATGTTGTGTTTCATGGAGATTTGGTGGTGAATGGAGCTTGGTTTGTGTCACATTGATTGTCTAGACTTACCTTGCTACATTTTCCACTCCCATTCTCCTCAAGAAGGATATTTCCATCCCTTTTCTTGGTTCTACCACCTCTCTTTAGCTAGGATTTCCGTTTCATGCATCCTTTCTAACCCTCTCCCCGTCGGTCCCTTGGCATGTTAGTTTAGGACTAGTTAGCTACATTTTCCTTTCTTAGAGTAGTTTTAGCATTAGGATTAGAGGTCCCATGTTAGCAAAACAAAGAGATGTGCAAAGCCAAATCTCGGGGTGCTACGTTTTTGTGATAACAATTACAAAAATGATAGAACATGGAAAATAAAGATGCAAAATCACAAATATGTGATGAGAGTGAACCTAGGGCAGAAATGCATGTGTAGTTGCTGATGTGTGTAATGCACATACGCATAGTACAATGGTGTGTGCTACCACAAAATGTCATTTTGTGTCCCCCATTGTTGTAGTTTGTGTTCACTACTTGCTTTTCATATGAATAAACTTGCATGGAGAAGATGATCAAATAGTCAAATATGCATGTATATATGTAAAACATTCATGTAAAAGACGCATGTATATGTAATGAAAAGACTGAAATGAAAGTAGGAAAGTGTAAAAGGAACATGTGCACCTAATCCATGATGAGAGAAAGGATGTAGAAAGAGGACATCCTTTCCTTTATTTCTTGGGCGATCTGATGAGATAGGATGAAGAAGTGTAGGGAGAAAGCTACATAATTCTTCAACATGTAATTTAGCTTCCTTGAAGTTGTATGAAGAGATCTTTTACTTCCTTGTCTTTTGGGTGATCCGATGCCACTAGCTAAAGTAGTGTAGGAAGGCTCACCCACTATAACCTCCAAGCATCTAACTGCTCCCTAGAATGCTAAGGACACCATGTCCTATAAAAGTCACTATGTATAGGGTTTATAGACTTGTCAAACCCACTCGTTGTATAACCTACAATGTCAGGATGAAAACTAGCTGAACTAAACTGATATAGAAGAATTTTGTAATACGTAAAAACCTAAATTATGCCCACCCTTTTGCGGGTGCATGTAACGTCACCGATAGGAGAATTAGGCCTCAATAGAAGACCAACCACATGAATTCTATAACTTTTCCCTACGGGGGAAGGGAATGCACTTGGTAGAATCTAAGGAATGTGCAAACAAGAAGTCTAGGAAAAACAAGTAGTAGTATGAACAAAAATGCATGGAGAAAGAAATATGTAAGCTACAAGCAATATAGTAATGTAAACACACAAGAAAACAAAGTAGACCACCAAAGTTGGTTGCAAACATGGGACATCACTCACGATGTCACAAGAAATGCAAGGCCATCATGACCACATATAACAAAAAAGTGTGCACACTAAACATATGGAAAAGCCCACAAACAAGATTAAATAATAACAAATAATGCAACAAAAAGTATGGAAAAAAATATTATATTTCATTAGAATGGTGCAAAAGTAGGAGGAGATGTTTAGATTAAAATTTGTGGGAAGGGGTGTAGAGAATCATTAGGTAGAGCACAATATGGATAATACGTGGTTGGTTCCACTAAAATCTTGCGCCTTCTATAAAAGCCATGTGTTTGGTTGTCCTCGACGTAGAAGATGGTTTGGTGGCACGTGTCATTATACATGTAAATAGAGTAGTAGTTGCGAATTTTTCTCGTAGGAAACTTTCTATGAAGGGTATTATTGTTTGATGTTAAAGGAAATGGGGAGAGGGTTGCATGTACTAGATTCTTTGAAAAGGGGTTTTCTAGATCTTTTAGGAGCGTGACCAGCGAAGACACTCTCTTTGTGAGGAAGAAATTTTTGTAGAACATGGGATCCAATTCGTAAATTTTCTTCGAACTTTGATACTAATATAGAGGCTATGGAGGAGTTAAAAATATGGGTTCGGCTCTATGCTCTCTCAACCAAATATTAGAGCTCTCATATTCTCTCTAATATTTTTGGGTCTCTTGGGAAGGTTGTTAGGATCGATCCATATAAACTAGAAGGGGATAATTCAAAGGTGTATGCCGTTTTGATATCGGTGCAACAGGTGGATTATGAGAAGATTTTAGTTAAATGTTTCAAGTTTCAATAGCTCGATCACTTGAGGAGGGATTACAAATACCAATTGGTTTTGTGGAGCTCATTAGGAAGCCCCCATTGCTTGCACATGGTGTAGAGGAAGAAAAGTTGGGTACCCCAAAGGGGTCTCTCTCCCTTGGTCAAAGAAGCCCTGGTTCATTTAAAGGAAAATAAAAGGAGTTTAATCCAAAGTCTCTTTTACTAGAAACCTCAAAGGTAGTAGCAGAATCCTACCGTCTTTTCTGTTATCGCTAATCCAGGAAGGGGTAAAGGTGTGGAAAGGAACTATTGTGGAGGTTATGAATTGATGGGGTGATTCTAGAGAATAGTTCTTGGAGGATGCAATTAAATGGGAGGTGGAGAAAGAAGCCATTGAATCTTCTCCTAATGAATGGGAAGTTGTAGAAGGTCATTTCTCTATTGTAGAGACACCAAGATAAATTTGTTAAACTGTGTCAAGTTAAATTTGTTGAGTAGGATGAGTAATGAGTGTAAGACCATTCGGAGGTGGAAACAGGAAGACAAAACCCCATCAAGCCTTTTATAAACATGTAAGTAGGGCAGGAAAGACCCCTCAAAGAATGTATGAAGTTGTTATCATGGAATATCAAAGGGTTTAAATTCCGTTGAAAAGCAATGCCTGAAAGGTGTTTAACCTTGGAGTAAGGTATTATTATTTTGTTTACAGGAGAGTAAAATGCTATGTTTTTGAATGTCTTTCAAGTTGGGTGCGTAAATGGAAAGGTTGGAAAAGTTCTTTCATTTATGCCAACATCAATTTTAGTGGTTTAGGGTTACTATGTATGTATAACAAAGTGGAGGTTACAACTTTGGAAGCGTTTGAAAAGTTTCAATGGTGCAAAGTAGTGGTCAAGAATTCGATAAGTGTTTTCTTCTTTGCAAATTATATGATCCAACTAATATTATTCAAAAAGAGCTTTACGGACATCTTTTTCTAAAGAGTTGGTTAATATAGGGGATGAGCTGGTGGTGCTTAGGGGGAATTCAACGCTACCCTCTTGGATTCGGAGTATGGAGGGGGAAATAGAATTAATCCTCAATCCTAATGTGACTTTTACTCCATTGTGGAAGATGAGATTTGGGAAATCCTCCCTAAAAGTTGATGGTTGACTTGGCCTAATAGATGGGTTGGGTTGGGGAGAATAGTAGTTAGACTAGACAAATTTATGGAAAATTCCCATTGGCATCAAGATATTATTTTAATGGAGATAAAATTTCTTCCTAGTCGGAGTTAGATCATTACCCCATTACGCTTAACCTATCTATTAATTTAGTCCTCAAGAACTCCCTGTTCAAATTTGAGATGATGTGGATGAAATATCCTTCCTTTAAGGAGTTGGTGAAGCACTGGTGGTCATCTTTTTTGGTGAAGTGTAAGCATACGTTCATCTTGGCTAAAAATTTATCTTCACTAAAAAAGAAATTTTGGCATGGAATAAATCCACTTTGAAGAATACTTTTCAAGAAAAATCTGGAGTTGATGTGGCCTTGAAAGAACTAATGAAAGGGTGTTCGGAGAAGGAATGGATCAGTGGATTATTAATTTGGAAAAGTAATTGTTGCACGAGATGAATGATCTAGTTCTTAAGGAAGAAATATATTGGTGCCATAAATCTAGGAGGTTTTGTTGAAAGAAGGATATGAGAATTTAATATTTTTTCATTCTTATGTTAATTTGAAGCATAGCTCAAATTATATTTCAAAATAAAAAATGGGTTAGGTGATTGGTGATTTGAGAAGAAAGAAATTAAAGGCGAAGCTATTGAATTCTTCACTTCCCTCTTAGGGGGAAGATAAGTCTCCTTTTCTTCAACAACAAGCATTATTCGTTAGATTCCTAGAATGGTTGATGTAACTTAAATGGGGATGCTTGATGACTCATTTTTATGTGGAAGAGGTGTGAAGTCGGATCTTCTCATGGAAAGAGAAAAATCCGAGGATCGATGGGTTTCAGAAACTTTTTACGGTGATTTCCGGTAAGTCATCGGGGAGGAAGTTTGGCTAGCATTGAAAAATCACATGCTTTACAGATAATGTTTTGAAAGAAACAAATCATAATTTTATTAGTCTATTTCGAGAGAAATTTCTTGCGGAATTAATGGATGTTTTCAAGTGGTTTCCCTCTATAATACTTCATATAAAATCATCTTTTAAGTGATTTACGGTCACTTAAAAGTCGCTTTTAGATAATCTTATTTCATGTGAGAAAATTGGATTTCTTCTGGTAGATCCATTTTGGAGGGATTATGCTCTCAAGCGAATTGATGCATTCACTCTTAGGGAACTAGGTTCATGAAATTCTTATTAAATGGGATTTTAGTAAGGCCTACGATAGAATTAATTTGCATTTTCTTATGAAAAATCTTGATTCGGGGTTTTAATCTGAGTTTTTGCATGTGGGTCTATAGTTGTATGATGACATTGATTGTATTGGTTCTATTCAATGGCTCCATTGAAGGATTTTTTGGAGTAATATAGGTATTCGGTAGGGTGATTCTTTGTCATCTTTTTGTTTATTCTGTAGCGAGGGCTCATAGCCATGCTCAAGGTGGCTCGACTAGCAGGTCAAATAAGTGGCCTTAAGATGACCATGAATATGGATCCAATTACACATTAGTGATTTGTTGATGATACTTTCCCCTTTTCCATTAAGATAGTTGAGGAACCTAATAATTTTAAATTGATCATCGGATATCTATTCGGAAGCAATTGGGTAAGTGATTAGTCCTGGCTAAATTGCTTATCTTCTTTTTTAATACACCCCAAGGATTCAAAGGAGGATTTTGAATATTATGGGGTTTGTGAAAGACTCTTTACC
Organism: Taxus wallichiana var. yunnanensis; assembly: GCA_018340775.1. Classification (NCBI taxonomy): domain Eukaryota; kingdom Viridiplantae; phylum Streptophyta; class Pinopsida; order Cupressales; family Taxaceae; genus Taxus; species Taxus wallichiana. The sequence goes on along the minus strand of CM031241.1, from coordinate 605,044,605 downwards.
TAAAAAATATATAGGGATCCCACTTTTTGTTGGTGCAAACAGATCTTCTTTGTGGAATGATTTAGTGAGGTTGATTGAGAAACAAATTCGAGTCGGAAAGGTAAATGTATATCTTTGTCTAGTAGGATTATTCTTATTAATTCAAAGTTGAATGTTAATCGACCTATATATTGTTGAGGTGATAGGCTTATCATTTCTAAATCGAAGGAGGGGGCAAGTATTACGAATCTTAAATAGTAGAACTTGGCATTAGGTGCTATAAGTATTTGGGTTTTTTTTTCCAATCCCGATGGTGTAGTCAATTCAATGTTAAAAAATAATTATCTACGAGGTAAAAGTCCAAAGATGGTGCTTTAGTCAAGAGAGGTTCTTGGAGGCTCCTATATGTGGAATTTATTTGTGTCATTCGAAATTATTCTTGAATATTTCTTCTTGTAGGAATGGGAATGGATCCTTTACTAATTAACAAGATGATTCTTGAAGTGGACACATGCCCTTTCGTTAAACCAAGATATTCAAGAAGTTGTGGAAGCTTTGAAGAATATTTGGGAGTGAATGTGCTAGATTGCAACCTAGTGATAGTGGATGGATCACCGGTATGCATTTGGAAAGATCCCAAGGATTTGGAAATCTCATATTTTTCTAAAGATTGTTGTGGCGAGGCTCTCTTGATACGTATGGCCCTCAACATTCTAGAAAATGATTCTCTGTTTGGTTGGGCTCTAGAACTAGTTCGTATCAGGTTAAGGATGGTTATAAATGGTGGGTAACCAATGAAGGGGTTAGTGCTCTAAGTTGGTTAGGATGTTGGGATTCTAAAATTATTCCCAAAGATGGGGTGTTCTATTAGTTTGTGTTAAAACTAAAAATAACCACGCAAGAGCGAAGGATGAAGTGGGGATACACTTTAATCTGACTCGGTGTGTTTTATTACTAAAGGCCAAAGAGAATATTGATTGTTTGCTGATATTCTTTCCATTCTCCTTTCAAATGTTGGAATTGGATCTACCTTCATCTAGGCATTTCATGGGTGTAGGGAAGGAATATAAGAGAGACATTAGTTTCTTGGAGAAGGTTAGGGAAAGGTTGTTTCCTTTTTCTATTTGGATTTGTGCTCCCATCCTTCTTCTTTGGCACATTTGGTGGGAGAGAAACCTCATTATTTTTCAAACAACCTCCTCGAGATATTTACGTCTTGATTTTAAGGCTTGAAACTTCCATTTCATAAAATGTCAGTAGCAATTGCAAAGATGTGTCTTACTTCTCCTCTATGGATGATCATTTGTGGTTAGTCTATCTTTTAATCAAGTTGTTGGATCCAAGGATGCTTGTTAAGTAGGGTCTATCTAGGGTCGAAAAAGGGATTCTCAAGTTCTGAGTGAGATGGCTTCCACCCCCTCCTATTTTTGCAAACTAAACTTCAATGGAGGATCGAAAGATAATCTAGGATCATCAAGAGTGGGGTGCTTAATTAAATATGTGGAGGAAAGTTAGTGATTGTGGGATCCTTTCCTTTAAAATATGGAACAAGAAATGAAGTGAAGGCCTAAGCCTTGCTTGAAGGGATCAAATTAGTGGTTAGTGTTGGATGTGTAGCGTTGGTTATCGAAGGTGATTCCCAAGTTGTAATAAGCGATGTTCGAAGGGGTAAAGTAGTGTCTTAGAATTTAGATTTCTTTATTAGTAATATTATTCATTGGCTGAGTCAGATTCCTACATGGAGTTTAAGACATAATTATAGGGAGTCCAATTCCATAGTCGATTAATTTGCTAATCAAGGTATTATGAGGAGAGATGTCCTATCATTTATATGCATGCACACATGTGGAGGTGCTTTATGCTACTGATTTCTCGGGAAGGGAGAGTTGGTAATAATTAAATTCTTGCGTGGTGCAGGATTCTTCTCCCATTTTTGTAGGATTTTGGTGGGTGGTTACGATGTCGTGGGATCAAGTTTTTAGAATAGATAGCTATGTATTGCCAAATTTTTTTCTTCAGGGTTGAAGAAGGAGATGGATTTCTTTAGAAGAATTTCAAGGACCCGCATTTTCATCATATTTGGGCCATTTTAGGGTCCATTTGTAAAGCTATTTAGAGGTTTATGGGAAAATATTATATGGAATTTTTAGCAAGGGCTATGGTTAATTCAGAGTGGCATCTGGTTTGTTTCTTGGTTGCTCATGGTGAGACAAAATGTTTAGGAGGTTAAATATATTTCTCTTCATTTCACCAAACCCTAACATCATTTAAATTTGGAAGTGGCATTGGAAGAATATAATTGGGTTCAACCAATGCTGGTCACGAAAAGGGTGGAGAAATATTTAGAATATTCTTCCCGTGAATGTTATTATGTCACCAAGAACGTAGTGCTCATGAGATTTGTGTCGAGATGTCCATGAGGTTTCTTTTGTTGGGCTCTCGGAAGGGAGTAGGCTCAATAAATTGGATCTACTAGAGCTTTTGGTGCTCATGGTCTTTAATTCTGATGGAGTTTCCATATTTTGTAGAAAGATGGGGTTTATGTATGATTTCTTGCTTAGGACTACTCATGCTTTAGTGCATCGGTTGAGGGTAAGAAGTCGGTGGGCACTAACTTGCTCTTCTTCTTCGGCGTAAGTCTTTCATCAATTGATGGACTATGTTTGGGTTTATTTTTTGTTCGAGTTTTTGTTTCTTGGTTCCTTCGATTCTTGATTTGTAGGTAGGATTTTATGGTCTAGGTTTTTCTAGTTAGGATGTTAGGGGTGTTAAAAATGGTTGTACTGGGTGAGATCCCTTGAATCCCTTGGTTCTAAGCTCTAGCTAAAATCATTAAACTACCGAAAAAAGTATGGAAGAAAATATCCCCGCATAATAAATACTGCATATAAGACACCCATTAACATGTTAGAAAGATAACCAGCATGTCAAAATCATATATAACCATGTAATATAGAATGATAAGTATAAAATAAAACAATAGAATCTATGCGAGATGAATTTGGATTCCCCATCAATAAATGTTGGATGGGTAGAAGGTTAGCATCCATGCGCGACGTGTAAGAAACCTATATCTACAATCACAACTAGAAAAGACGTGAACATGTATGTGTGGATGGTATGACAAATGAAATACAAGAGATCTAACGAGCATGTGTAATTAAGTGACCATATACAACCAAATACAAGCAAGAGTAAAAATAACCAAGATATACAATATGTTGTGGATGGATGGAATGGAATGAAAGATGGAATTATAGGAGTCACATTAGCCACCGAGTGAATGGAATTGTATGTTGCAATGAGGTTCATTTTATTTTCCCACTCAGTAGTCGAGTCGTGATGAACCATAAATGAGAGCATGTCATCGGAAAATGGTCGAATAGTGTGTGTTGTGTCTAACATGATGTGATGAATGTGTATGTGTTTTTTGAAGATGCGACATAGAAATGATGCGTCATCAACCCTATAGCTAAAGTGTGTATGAGCGACAAGATGATTGAAAGAGTGATGATGTGGCGTAAAGCATATATCACTACAATATAAAGGGATAGGTGACCATTTAGCCTAAATTGTATGGCATTAACCTAATAATGTTGCATGATAGATGGTAAAAATGAACGTGTGATAATGATAAGGTCCATTTGATTGGTAAACCCTCAAAGCAGTTGAGTATGGACCAAGGAACTAATGTGTGTCATATGGTAGTGAGTGCAGTGCGTAGAAGATGATGTAGTATGTGTGATGATACGACCATATGATGTGTAAGATGTGTAAAAATGTAATGTATAATGTGTAATGTAAGATATACTAGTAATGTGAGAGTGCATGCAATGTAGTATGTAGGAGGAGTAGTATGTGGTGCTAGACTCGTGGAAAATAAAAGTGTGACATATGTATGATGAATACTAGTATAGTGTATAGACAATGTGTGGTGTATAAATGTGCAATGCAAGTATATAATGTAGACCCTAAAAGTGTGATGTATGTATAATGCCGACTAGTATGATGTATGATGTGTAGATGTGTAATGATGTAGACTAAATGTAGAGTGTATGATGTAAGATGTGAGATGAAAGATGTGTGAATAGACGTAGTGTGTAGTAACTATTGTGCAGTGTGTGGGGTTCATGTGTAGTAAGCCCTCAACAGTCAAGTGTGAACCACAACACAAGAATGTGTCATCAAGAAATGGCGATACCGATATAAGTGTGATGAGTGCACAATGAGGATGTGAGATGCATATGCTAGAAGTATGTTATGTTGTGATGGATGATAATACTAGGTTGTGGTGGGGGTGTGTTAGATGTTATGCCCTATGTGTACTATGATGATATAGATATATAAAACGACTGAGATTTTCCATGTGATTTTGGGAGAGCATTCTTTATGTCATGATAAGAGTTAGGACTAACACAATTGTAGGCCAAAGCAATAGTAGGACCATGCGATGGTGGCATAATGTGAAATGTGTCTTGGTCATCGATAGGAGTAGTTTGTTTGATAAAAATTATTGGTTATATCTTATGAGGGATTGATGATACTACAAAATATTTGATAAGAGAAAATTATGGACTGGTTTTGAGAGGTGGTTGTATAGTTTCACTTTGTAATGTTGTGGATGACTTGAGAGGAAGAGGTGTTGCACTCATGTTTAAAGTGGGCTACTTATGTTGAGTTAGTGATGTCGTAGATGACTCAAGAAGAGGCATTGTATTGATTTTAAAGGGTGGTTAATTAGGTGGCTCTTGACTTTCCTTAGAAATGATGGCATGATGCTCATTAGACGAATCAAATTTAAAAACCCATTGAGATGTAACAAGTGGAGATGACCATGTAACAAAATGTTGTGCGGTGAATGAGATGAAACCTTGATGCTCAAGATGTTTGATTCTTTATTATAAAGCATAACAATCATTTTCATTATGTCCATTGATTTGATGATAATTACAATATGGAAGACCGTGATATTTTGCAAGTTAATAAGGAGGATAACAATGAGTAGATGGAAAGATAATTAATTGATGAGTTATGAGTTTTGAGAAGAATATCTTGTTGCGTAGAATTGATTACAAACTTGAGAGGCACGTGGAGAGGAAATATTTCGGGTTCACTAATATGAACACATGCAGACGACATATAATGAAGATGAGATGTATAAGGAGAATGGACATGAGCCTAAGAAGCATTATTAAGATATTGGATTTCAGATTTTAGAGATATAATCATTGATTACATAGACTTAAATTTTTCTTAAAACAAAGAATGTAAAGCTTGAATTGATTCCAATAGGTGTTGATTAGATGGAGGATCAAGGATAGGGTCATCATATAAACAATCAAATGTATGACTTATTTCATTTGTCGGTGTATTTTGAGGACAATGTATTATGTCTAGGGATTTTGAAGATTAGCTTGGCAATTAGGATGTTTCTTAAGAAAGTAAGATAAAGAAACCTTAGGAATTTTAGGAACCATGATAAAGGGAAAACGAGGATCCTAAGTGTGTGTTATCTCTCGAAGTGCACTTGTGATTGAGGGATAATAGGTGTTCTAAGATTTCTTTTCCCTCACTTCTACAAATATAATGGAAACACCTCAGGGTCTATGGGTATCCCTATGTTGAGGTGATTCTCTTTGATTACAAGGCCAGTTCCTTATTGATGTATCCTAAAAATAATTAACTGTGGGGTTTAAGGGTGAAATATGGCTAAAACTAAAATTTAAATGAGGTGATACACCAAAATTGATGAGGTCTTTGACTAAGAAACATGCACAATATACTAAGAACAAATTAATGAAGCACGATCCAATGGGTTTTAGCTTGATCCTAAGGAAAACACTTTATTGTTGAGGGATAAATCACAACAACACAATAGATCATTACACACTAAGACTATGTAAGAACACCAATTTGCAGCAAGGTAAACTTAATAATTCAGGGAATACAATTCACAAGAGTTAATAAAATAATACACACCACTGCAAATAATTGGAAAGGCAATAATTGGTTCTCATTCAAGGGAAAATATGGCCAATGGCTTCACTCAGTACATAAGTCCTCATGTAAAATATTACCCTTGTGCTTCACTAATGCACACAATAAATAGCAAAAATATTCACCCAACCCCTAAAAATAGACTAAGTCTAACTACACTTGCATGTTATTATTAACCTTCATTATGAATAAATAAAAGAATAAAATAACATGTTGTTACAATGAGACAATAATATCCTTTTAACTCCAAAAATACATCTCTAATCAAAGTGTAGTTGACTCCACCAATAATGATGCAGGAAGTTTACGGTCCCTTTGGGAAGAATATGGTAGGTAGGTGAATAATATTCTTCAATTTTTATCTTTTTCTCCTCATGTGCAAAACAACTTTACATGCATACCATGATACCACTTGTCATCATGTACAAATCACCCTTTTGTATGATTAAAATAATCAAACCCTTGTCCTTCTTGAGTTGATGTGACATTTGATCACATGGAATTTTCGCTTCTTCTGGTACACCGCCCCCTGTGCATTGAAAAGTCAATCTTTCCTTCACTTTCCCCAAAAGATATTTATGCTCCTAGTGAGCACTCACGGTATTTTAATCATTGGTTGATATTTGATCCAAGATTAGCACCATGCACGGTATAACATTACCCTCTTTGATTATGAATAGTAAAATGCCCCTAAAAACTTCCATTATCATCGACCCCAATATTGCAATCTTACTTTTGATTTTCAAAAGTCAAAGATTTGATCATTGCTCGGCTTATTTGATTTTTCTAAGGAATAGACTATGGTTTGAAAATAATCATTTAAATTTATTCTTAGTTCCTCTCATGATACTCGACCCATCATTGGGATGGTCGGTGGAAAATAACTCAAGTTGAGTTAGGGTTTGTTGTGATGTCTCGACGTGCGTTGTTTTAACCTCTAAGTTGAGTTGAGTAACTCACTGGTTGGGTTACGTAGGAAAAATCTTTGGAACCCTAATCACATTTGCATTTTGAGCTCTCCGTGAGCTGGGAAACTATGCAAAAATTTCGTTGTTCCACCATTGATGAATGTTTGAAGATCCATTACATTTATTCAGTTCTGTGGGAGACATTGAATTAAAACTACTGAGATTATTTTCTTGTTGCTTCACTGAGAGGATATATTGGTTCATTGTTCTTGATTCTAGGCTTTCAATTTGTTCTTTCCATTTTCATGGGTCGTGGCCACTGAAGAAGCTTGAGATTTGCATTTTATTAGAGTCCCCATTGGCTCATTTCGAACCTAGGTATATTCTCTATATTGTTCTCTGTATTTCTGTGCATGAGGTTCACCATTTTGTGTAACTTTTGAGCTCTGTCTCTGTGTTGAAGCTTTTGGGAAAGGGTTTTATTTTTTGACCAAAGTCACCATTATCAAGGTATCCAGCCTGTTTTATAGAGGAATGGCTCTATTTTTCATTTCGTGATCTCACCCATTCCTAAATCTGGGTTGCTTATTTGTGCCTCTATTGTGCCATTATCCTGTGCTTCATGAGGTCTGGTTTGTTTCTCCTTTTTGAGCTCTGGTTCGAGTTTTGAAGCCCCGTTCTCTAGCTCGATGAGGGCATTTTCCTTTTGAACTCGATCTTGAGCTTAGATACTGAGCCTTTTTGGTAAGTAAAAGCTACTCTTTAATTTCAATCTAGGTATCTATTTTACGTTGGGCTTTACCTGTCGAACATGAAGGTTTCATGAATAATGAACATTTTCTTGAGGCCATTTTAAGATCAATTGGGTTTGGATTTGTATTTTTGGCTTCCATGTAGACCTGTTTTAATTTTTTAGAGGCCCGTGTCCTTGCTTTACTTGAACTGCGACTAGTCTGACTTGATGCCATTTCTCTGCCATGTGAGCCTGATTTAATTTCTAGAGCTCTTTTTTTCATCGATGTGTTTCTTGTTGTTTCAGATTTTTGATTTGGACTCTACATTTAGAACTTAATGAGTTTATTCTTAGACTTGGCCATCATTCTAGGTCGTATACTTTGATAAGTTTGCATTTGGGATGATTGCAACCCTAACCAACTTCAAGACTTGTAGAAACAGTAAGACCATGGCTGAAAGTCTACTTTTTTAGCATTGTATTGCAATTAAAAGCTTATTTTGGAGATGGTAAAACTAAATATCTGAATTTGTATTCTCCTTTCTTGCGCTAAAAATTTCACTCTAAGTTTTAAGAATGTATTCATAAAACTTAACTTGTAATGAAGACCTGAAATCTTTATACCCCTTAATTCTAGTTGCATATTTGTGAATTGGTTTAGTGGTGGGATGTACTTATTGTTTTTAATAGAATTTGTGCATCAAATTTCTCATTAGCTTTGATTCTTACATATTCAACAATGTAGACATGGTAGACAATCTTTTGGATCCGGAAATGAAAATGTCTTTCTTGTGGCCATCTTTGAAAGTTAAATTCTTGTTATAGACATTTTCCTATTCACATAAACTCTTTCTGTCAATAGGCTTATTACAAGTACCTTGAACTTTATAGGTAGCTTTGTGCAATGAATCTATTCATGTCTTTGCTTCGCAATGAACACTATCAATCTTGATGAATGACTTGCTAGAATGTTTCTATACATTGTACTATGAATGCAAAAGGTCATTGATGTTCTTCAATTTATTCCATTTAATAATCTGTACTAACCAAGAAGTTTTAATGGTCCTCATGGTCATCTATGTATCTCTTATTCCTCACTATTTGAATGTGAAGTTGGAACACTCGCACTTTCATGGTTAATTACAAAATTAGAGAAAAGTAATCCTATAAATATAAAGTTATGTGATCATAATAAACAATGAAGCACTAAGCATTAGCTATCACTTCCTAAAGTTGCATCCATCAAGCATCTAAGAGCTCCATTGGATCCATATAACACTATCATAAGGGACCAATGATATCGATTATTCTTAATACACTTCATAGAAGGGAATTTCATTCTATTCCATATAGACATCTATTACATTTATTTACATCTAGCTTACTTGTTCGCTATTATTAAGTGCGACACGCACAAGAGCATCTTAGGGCACAATTTTCACACACACACACACGAACTATATTGGTTACGAGAGGTAGTAAAAACTCACTTGTAATTTTACCATTATGATAGTTGAGGACATTACGAGCCCTCGGTTGCATTTTTTTAAGGATTTGATCTCTATTTGAGGTTTTGCATGTTCATATTTTATTGTAGGTTTCAATGATCTTGGCGATCTTGAGTGCGACCTTAAAGTGATTAAAACACAACTAATAGGGAACAACTTGTGATACCCAACAGAGGTTTCACGAGTTTTTTCAAACCTAGATGCCCAAAAACAAATCTAGGGCACCCGTAGGCATCCTAATCCCTCTCCCAAAACTCTTGTCTAGCATATTTCTCTAGACATGGATTTTTCTCGAGCTCCAGTGTGACGGTCGGTGCTTCATATTTTCAATTTTTCCAGTTCTTCATACCTCTAGGATCTCTACTGAAGTAACTAAATCTTTCTATCCCTTATTTTGGCTTAGGGTTTCATACTTCATTTTTATTTTCTTGGGTGTAATTTTTGTATTTAATTATTATTCATTTACTACTGCTTTGCATAGCATTCGATTAGGATTGTATTTTCCACATTTAGCTTAATCATTTTGGTGAACCTAATCTTCAAATCCATCTTCTCCTTAGGAATCTTATCCTCTCATCACTATGGCTCAATCTTATTACACATTTACTAAAGACCACCTTAAGGATCTTAATTACCATATTGCTAAGCATCCCCTAGATATAGACTTGATTTTATATGTTGCTCATGAGGAAGCTTCCAACCTTACGAGACTTAATGCTTTAATGGCTATTCCCACCTCCATTTCTACTCAACCACTTGCTTCCACCGATCCACCCATTTCTACCATCCTGTTTCTATTCCTTCTCCCAATAACCATTGTACCCCACCTCTTGTTTCTCACACAAATAATTTTTCCTCCGATGGCACTCAAGATTTATCCTCCTTTGATCAAGACCTTGACCACAAATTAAATCCAATCACAACAAGCTACTTTTCATACATCTCCATCCATGGATTACACATTGTTTTTGGACACTCCATTCACACCCTCCATATCCTCTTACTTGCTTTCTCCTAAAATTGTCACCCCAAGATTCCCATTTTTAATGGGCATGGTGACCATAAGACCATCTTTGAGCATTCCATGTGGCTTTCCTATATTTTGAGGATAATCACATTTTAGTAGCTAATATTTTCCACTTAGTATTCATGATTATGTGATGTGTTGGTTCTATGAACTATCTATCCACTCGATAACATATTTCACACATCTTGTTGATGATTTTCTTGCTCATTTTTCTATCAATATCGTCTCTAATATCTCATATGTGCAACTCAAATAACTCAAACAAGGTTCTAATGGACATCTAGCTGAATATGTCTTATGGTACAAAAACCACATAGCAAATATGCCTAATGTACTTGTTGAATCTAAGATTCAATATTTATTCGTTCAGATTTTATTACCACCTCTCTAGGAGAGTGTTATCTTCGAGACATTTCCATCGTTATATAAACGTTTTCACACTCTCAAGCTATGTGAAACTAAACTCTTATCTATAGGTAAACTTAAATATCATGAGAAAGCTTCATCCTCTATGCCCTTTTAAAGAAAATAAAATTTTAAACCAATTGTGAAAACTACTTTGAAACTAAGGTTCTTGAAATTTCATTCTACCAAAGAAATACAATGGAAATAACCCAAAAACTTCTTGAGAGAGAATTTTTATCACGCTTCCTCTTTCACTTGACTTAGATCCATTGTCTCAAAAGTTTGAAATTACAATGATAACTTTCAATGCAACTATCATCAATATGGCGTACACTCTATAAATAGGTTTTTAAGCTTGAAAATATACTCCAAGACCTCATCGATGAAAAAAACTTGAGCTTCCAGAGGCTATAGAATCTATAGCAAAGAAATGAAAATCATAAGCTCAAAATATTTAATAATATTCTTTGAAAACATGAAAAGACAACAAATGATTGCTTGGCTAATCATACATATCGTGTTGTACCTCCTCCTACATTGGTGGATCTTAATTTCCTAGTTTCTCATGCTTTGACATTTCTCCGAGAAATCATCTCTTTCTCTGATCATGATTATCATGTTACATTTTCTTCGATCACCTACACATTAGTGTTTTTATCGAGATCAATCCCTATCAATAACACCAACGTCAATCCATTATGGCTGTCAACACATGTTCTATTCCACTTCTTGTTGCTATTGGATATCCACTCTCACAAATTTCATATCCAATAAATAATTCATAATGGGAGAATCAATATTCGTATTACTATCGGTCCTCTAACCATCATTGTACCCTTCATTGGAGCATAAAATATTGAAGGGTGTGACATGCTCTTAAGTCTCAATTGGATTCGCAGGTCGTGGTCTATTATCTCCTAAATCACTTGCATATGAATTTCATTCACAACAATCAAGTCATCTATATCAAAGGTGTGCCCCCATCTACTCCATGGTAATAACATCCTCTTTAGTTTTCCATTTCATCCCCTAGTCCATCTAGTGCCCTATGACATGTCAAACCTAAAGCACACTCCACTCATAGCTCACATTTTTAGACACGACCTACATGGTGTCCTCTCTCTATTAGTCTAGTCCATCGGTGTATCTCCATCACCAAAACACCTCCTATATATAGGCATACTTAACTATATTTCCTTACTCCACATAGGTGTCCATCACATCAATGCTCCTTTTCACATAGGTCTCCACCACCAACATATTGTGCTACATGAATATTCCCACCATATGATAAGCAATCACATGCGTATAGACTTCATTCACCTGTGCAACATCTATCTCATATACCACCACTCTTAGAGCATGGTCACACACCTTCATCACTGCAAACATCAAGTAGAGGACATTCATCCTTTAATTTTATGAGATATAGCATTCATAAAAAAAACATGGGGGAATTATGATTCTCTCTCCTCCAGAGACTGCTACGTGTCTTATACTCTCATCACATCACATCTAGACCTTTTCACACAACATACATTGGCATCATCATTTTTGTTAATGAAGTATTTTTATACGATTCACATTTTATTGTTGATGGCATACTATACACATGAGCCTCAAAAACAACACATACACACTAAACACTTCGTGCATACTCAAAATCCTCTTATCACATCATCTACTAAAAACTAAGTGCATTATTCATCTTACACATTCATGTTATATCTTATTCATCTACTACTATGTGTTGCACTCACTACCCTATGATGCACTCTAGTTCCACGATCAGTGCTTCGATATCCGAGGGTCTATATCTCTAGTGGACCTTGCGACACTCACATATTTTCTCACACACTCTACACACATTCAACCCATTTCCCGATGATGTACTGTCATTTATGGTTCATTCTTAACTTTCCGAGGGAGCATAAATAAATCATCCTCATTGCATACATACAGATTTTCTCGGGGCACACAACTCCTACCATTCACCCGAATTCCATTCTGTCTCATCCACAACATACTCCAAATATTGGATGTGTTTACTCTTTCTTAGTTATCTATTACATGTACATCTTATTACAAATGCTAGATAGATATATCGTATATCATTATCTTTATCATACACACAAGCAATTTTACTTTTTTTTTTCTAGTTGTGATTTCAAATCCTATAGATCTATTATCACGCAATATGGATGTTTGAGAATTACCTATTACATGTCCCACTACATCTCCTTGGTGCATCCACTCTCGTAAATTACAAATGTTATTGTTTCATAGTAAGATAATGTTTCAAGTTATACACACTTTGACATACACTTTATCTTCCTAACATGCTAGCGAGATGCTTCATGTGCATCATTTGTTATGCGGGGCTATTTGCTTCTATGGTTGTCCGATACATTATTTTACATTAGTTGCTCTTTGTATGCTCCTTTTTGTGGGATTTTTCCTTTGTCTTGTGTGCACACTTGTCTACTTGTTGCAAGTATGGCATCATATGTATTGCAACATCATGAGTGATGTCCTATGTTTCCAACCTAGTTTTTGCGGTCCACATTTTCTTATTAAGTGTTTGCATTATCTTCTTGCATCTTAGCTTACACTTTTTTTCTTCTTAGCTTACATTTTGTCTTCTACATTCTTGTTTTCTTTCCTTGCACTAACACATGTCTCCTAGCCACTTTTTGTATTTTCCTTATTCTCTACAAAGCACATTCCCTTCTCCTGTAGGGTACAATTTCATCACAGGGGTTCATTCCTCCTTTGGTCCACATATTTTTCAACAACGTCGTATACACCCCAAATGAGTTGGGAATTATTTGGGTTAATCAGTCACCCCATATAGTGTTAAACACATCACAACATAATATTAGGCCAGACTTAGGTCCTTAGCACACATCGACCTTCCTTAGATGTCAATTACCAATGGCAATTACAATGAAATTAGTAGTTCAACACGATCTATAGAACTTCACAAAGTGGCTTTTACATGGAAGATAATCCTTAGCACTTACATTTATACACACCATCTATAGTGGTGTTTCATATTCACGGGAAGCGATCAAAGGTTAGAGAATAACACCAAACCTTTCTCCCTACACTAATTTTTCCATGGTGTAGGATCACCTAAAAACCAACATTCAATTTGATCAATAATTCCGAGAAGAATTCAAAGGATTAAAAATGACACTAGACATTTCTACCTACACATTTTCTGCCATGGCGTGAGATTTCCTAAAAATCTCCCTTCATCGACATCTCCAGGATCCTTTCTATACTCTTTCCTTATCACGATTAGGTGAAAAAGTTATTTTTCACATTTTTTCCAACATTTTTACATACTTTCTTTCCACACTTTTATACATATACATGTGTATTTGACTACTTTTTCATCTTCTCTTTTGCGAGGTCCGTCCGTATGGGAAGAATTGGTCAACATCATCCACAATATCATCATCAACAACAATAACATAAACTATAGGAACATTGCGACATCTACATACACGTTGCCACCGAAGGTTCATTTTCATCATCACTTTTTTACATTTTTTCCTCATTAGCATGCATGCTTCACATTTTATCACTCCACGCTTTGTCTTTTCCTCAAAGCACACACTTTTCATTCATCTACATAGTTATCAAGTATGCATATATATTTTCTTTATGCTACTAATACTTTAGCTCACCAACATAAAGTGGGGAAATTTACACACAAAGTCACGTACTTTGGGTAATTATCTAGTCATGATTACATACTACTACACATGTGATTCCTAAGTAAGAAAAGTACTAATTGACCCATGTCTTGGGACATCTTTCTTTTCTTTCTATTATGGATTTATTTTTACACCTTTACTTGCTCAGGTATTCATTTTTATACTCAAGTTTTAATCATCCTTGACACCAGGGCTTAGCCGGGATGTCACCTTGAGCGCATGTCCCCTCTGGGTGCCCTTGTCCCCTTTGTACTTTACTCACACTTTTTGGGTCCTTTCTATCGGTTTGAGCATCTCAAATTTTTGGTAGTTAGAATTTTTAGAGTTAATTACAAAATTCAAGAAAATGAATCATATAAATTTAAATTTATTTGATCATAATAAAGGAACAAGCACTAAGAATTAGCTATCACCACCTAAGGTTGTATCCATCAAGCGTCTAAGAGCTCCATTCCATTTATATAGCGTCAGTTGAGGGACAAAAGGGCTGGTTATTCTGCATCTTCGAGTGGGAAGTTCATTCTATTCCATGCACACATATATTATAAAGCATTACAACCATCGTACTTTCTCACTATCAGTGAGACACACGCAAGAGCCACCTAGGGCACGATTTGTGTACATACACAAATAAAACTATATTGGTTTGAGATGTAATGCAATGATGAGTCATAAGTTCACGATTGTGACATATGAGGAAAATTTGACCCCTCATTTTTATCTTTCTTTTTAGAATTTGATCTCTATTTGATGGTTTTACAGTTAATATTTGGTGCGGTTTCTAGAGACCTCAACAATCTTGGTGCGACCTTAAAGTGATAAAAAGGAGATTAACAGGTGAATAACTTACAACACCCCAAAGGAGGTTTCCGGAGATTTTCCCAGGACCGAGACACATGGAAATAGAACTAGGGTGCCCACGGGCATGCTAGTCCCTCTCTAGGTGCTCCTTTCTGTATCTTTCTCTAGACTTGTTTTTAGCTCGTGTGATGGCCAATATTTCATATTTTTAAGTTTTCTAGTTACGAATACCTATGGGATCACTTTGTTAATTAGCTAAGTCTTTCTATCCCTTCTTTTCACTTATGGTTTGATACTTTATTGCTTAGTTTCTTGGGTGTAATTTTTGTACTTAATTATTATTCATTTATTATTGCTATAGCATTTAGATTAGGCTTGTATTCTCCACATTTAGCTTAATCACGGACATATCCTTTCTATACCAAGAGTCTAATACTTATATGATTGTTCTTCAAAATTGTAACATACTAAACATCATGCATAATCATTTTCTCCCCATTTAATTTATAATATTAATCATTCCTTTTCTTTGTAAAGAAACCCTATTATTATTTACAAGAGTAACATCACTCTTCACCGATTCATCCAAACTATAGAATAAATCTATGTTACCTCACATGTGATTATTGAAACTTAAATCCAAATACCATCCATCACATGTAATATATTTTCATAAATTACACTCAATGGAGGCTAAAGAAGGTATTTCTTAATAAATCCTTGTAAATGCAATAAACATAGATCTAGGAGTATAACTTCCAACCTGATTTTTATTCTTCATATCTTGATCATATTACTTTTTCCTGCAATCATAAGAATAGTGCCTCATACTTCTTACAAAAAAATTCATTGAACATGAGACTTATCTTGTCTCTGACCATGACTATGTTCTTGAATTTCTCCTCTTCCACCTGAGTTTGAGGAGCTGATATTGCTACATTTTGAGATGAAATTTTTCCTCTGCCTCTTGGGCTGAACTTTCCTCTTCCTCTTTCACGAATACCTCATTTATGAGATGACAAATATTTATCTACAACATCATATGATATATTCATCTTTCGTTCATGATTTATTAGTGATGCATGCAACTCATCAATTGAAAACTAACATAGATCCTTAGTTTCTTCAATAAAAACAAATAAAGGATCAAATTTGGTAGGAAAACTCCTAAGAATTTTTTTAATAATCCTTGTCTTTAATAAATTCTCCTAGGATTTAATTTGATTAACTAGGCTAAATATGCAAGTAAAGAATGATTCTCACGAAATCAAATCTTTCATGGATAAATTCTAAAAATCTCAATGAAGTAAATATAGCTTGGTTGTTTTTTACTTTCTCCTTACTTTGATACATAATGTGGAGAGTGTCCCATGTGGTATTTCTTGACTATCTAATGCCACTATGTGAAGGATGCTTTCATCTTTATTTCTTTATTACTTTAAATTTCCTTTCTATGTCTATGAAAGTGCGGTATATGTTGTTGCATCTGCAAGATCTGAATACGCATTCTCAACTATCTCCCAAGTATCTTGGGATGTGAATAACATCATCATGGTAAATGAAAAGTACTGATAATTATTTCCATTAGATTACGATGTCTCGCATAATGTATGTAGAATCCATAGATTTTGTCCAATTTAATAACTTTCTGCTGCAAAACAACGCCCGTATACCAATTTTTAGAAATTATGCATGCTTAAACAATGAACAAAAAAAACTTGCATAAAAATAGAGTAACCATTAAAAACAAAACTGTTGTGCATAAATAATTTATTAATTCACTATCACAAAACTTTTCCTCATTACATTCAAAGCTATGTATGTGCACACTCTATATTTACTGCCTATACTGATTACATAAAAATTACAATTACTCTACAATATATAAAAATAAGCTTCTCCTAAATTTAACAGCAAATTGATTTAAAACACAGATTTCTAGAAATAAAATACGGTCTAAACCTAATGCATGATGTGCATGTTTTAAAACAAATTTATTTTTTATTTAAATTTTTCTAATTCCTAAATTTAAGAATCAACTAGAATTAGCAAAAAAAGTTAATTAAGCTAAAATGGTAAATAACCTTGACCTAATCTAAATGTTATGGTAGCAACAAATAACTTGATAAATAAAATATAGAAATATACCCAAACAACTAAGTAATGAATAATGAAACCATAATGTGTGCAAAGAAGGGATGATAAGCCTTAGTTGATTCATATAGTTATGGAAAATACACGAGTTAGAAAACTAGAAAAGATGAAGCACTAACTATCACATCGAAGTTTATAAAATTGCATAAGCTGGAAGAGGAGGCTAGACAGAGGCACCTCGAAGATATATAAGGGTTCTGTGGGTGACCGGGTACTAATTCTAGGTACCAGTGTCTGTTGAAATACTCACAAAACCACCTTTAGGATATATCTAGGGGTTCACAATTAGTTGTCTTTTATCACTCCGAGGCATGTACCAAGATTGTCAACATCGCTAGTAACTGTAAGGAATAATAGACTGCAAAGCCCTAAAATATACATAAAATCCCCAAAAATGTAGAATGAGGGGTTGGACTATCCTCAACACCGTCACAATGGTGATCTTAGGATTGTATGTTGCACTAAATCTTAAACCCAATATAGTTTTGTATGTGTGTGTGTATAATTATGCCCTAGGTTTCTCTTACATGTGTTGTACTTTGAATAACGATTGAGTATCTAGATGTAGAATGAAAATAATGTGTGCATCGAATAAAATGAACTTCCTCCTATGAAGTGTATGCGGAAATCCATCCTTTGTGTCCCTTATGATGGCGCTAGATTGGTGCAATGGAGCTCTAAGATGAGAGATGGTACTTAGTGTTTGGTCCCTTATTATGGTCATATAAATTTATATTTATATGTTTCCTTTTCCTTGACTTTCATAACTAACCCCAAAACGCCGACTACAAAAAAAGATAAATTGATCAAATGGATATAAAAGTCGACAAAGCGTGAGTAAAGCATAAAGGGGACATGAGCGCCCAAAGGGGACGAGGTGCCTAGTGTTGGCATCCTGGCTTGGTGTTGGTGTCTAGGATAACAAATGTCAAAGGGTAAAATTGTAGGCGAGAAAATAAAGGTGCAAGACTGAAAGTAAAAATAGAAGGCAAAGATAGGTGGCCAAAAACATCTTTTAATCAATAATTTTTGACTTAGGAATTATATGATTAGTAGGATGTAAATAGGACTAGATAATTACCCAAAGTACGTGATTTAGTTCTACATTTGTCCCCACTTTATGTTGGTGAGTAGATAGCTCGGTAACATATAAAGTAGATAGAGATGCATTCCCGAAAACCATGTAGATTGAAAATGAAAGCATGTCGAGGTAATTGAGAAAGTGTGTAATGATAAAAATGTGAAGCATGGATACTAAGGATGAGGATGTTAAAAAATTATGAAAATGAACCTAAGGCAGTAAACGCATGTGTAAATGTTGTGATGAACCTTTTTTTGATGTTGATGTCGATGTTTGTAATGTTGTTGTTGATGTTTTGGAATGTTATTGGCTACCACTTCTCATATAGCTAGACCCGCATGAGGAAAGAATAATCAAGTAGTAAAATAAGCTTGTATATATGTAAAATCTATGCAAAGAAAGTGTATAAAATGAAAATTTTGGAAAAGGAACATGTGCACTGATTCGTGATAAGGAAAGAGTGTAGAAAGATCCTATAAATTTTGACAAAGTGCAAGTTTTCTAGGTGATCTCCCGCTATGGAAGAATAAGTGTAGGGAAGAAAGTCTAGTGATGTCCTCCAACCTTTGACCAATTACCAAAGTTGTGGAGCACTCTATACTTTCTCTCGGTTTTGGGCAATCCACGCCATGGCGGGAGTCTTTGAGAGAAAATTCTAGTTCATCCTCTAACCTTTAACTTCTCCTCGAATATGGAACACCATTGCAGATGGTGTGTACAAATGCAAGTACCAATGACTGTGTACCATATAAAATCTATTGTGTTTTGAGTTCTATAGATTATGTTGAATCGCGAATCACCATGTGATTACCCCGTGTTAATGGCACTCATGGAAGAAAACTATTTAGTAACGACCTTAGTCTAATTCCGAGCCCTATCTAAAATTGACAACCATGTTGTGCTATGTATAACATTGTATGGGGTAACTAATTAACCCCAATGATTCCACCCCTTGTTTGGCCTACATGATTTTTTCACCGAAGGAGTATGTGGCCTAAAGGAGGACCGACTATTGAGCTAAAACTATACCCTACGGGGAAGGTGGTGTGTTTGGTAGAAACCTAGGCACATGCAAACAAAGTGGGTAGGAGACAAGTGTTAATACGAAAAAGAAAACATGTAAAAGACAAGTATAGATAATGTATAAGTTATGATAATAAATAAATAGTGTAAACACTCAAGAATACAACGTGGACTGGGAAAAGCAGTTACAAAAATGGTACACAACGCATGATGTCACAAGATAATCAAGGCCAAAGTGGCCACAAGTAAACAAATTTACACACAAGACAAAGGTAAAATCCCGCAAATAAGAGCATACAATAAGAAAATAATGACAAATGATGTAACATACAACATAGAATAAAATATTCCGGCATAAAAAAATCTTGCACATGAAGTACTGTTAGCATTTGGAAAGATAAAAATTATGTCAAGGGATGTATAACCTATTAAAGTAATGTGCTATGAAAAAAACAAAACAATAAAAATGGAATGTACAAAAGTGGATACCCAAGGAGGCTATGTGGGAATTGTAATAGTTGTTGTTCCAAGCATCCATGTTGTATATAATGGCCCTATAGAATCTATGATCACAATTAGAAAGGCAAGTGAAGGGACATGTGTGTATGATAAAGATACTTTGAAATACAAGAAATCTATCTAACATGTATAACAAAATGAACATGTAACAAGTAAATGTAAGCAAGAGTAAATGCAACCAAGGAATGAAAAATGAATGATAGGAGCAATGTGCCCCACGAGTGGATGTGTATGTATGGAATGAGGTTCATTTATTTCTACCCCTGAGTAGTCAATGATGAACTATAGATGAGATTTCATCATCGGGAATGGGTCCAAATGTGTGCATAAGGAGGCTGGTGATTGTAGGTTGTTATGTGATGTTTAAGATTAAATGTGACAAAGAAATATTGATCCAAAAAGTGTAGGAGTCACATGTTATAACGCGTGATGATTTAGCGTAAAAGCATATATCACAAAATCAATGAGTAAGTTGATTATGAAGAATGTTGTGTAGTGTAGTGAAGAGAAATCAGATAAGATGATGTAAGTGTGATGAGAAGGGTGAATTTCAATTTAAAATTAGACCCTCATAAATCGAGTATGAACAATGGGACTAGAGTTTGTTTACGGGTAGTGCACACTACATTAGTTGGGTATAAAATGTGTATGATGTACAAAATAATAGTATGATTTACTAGGAGAATATATCATAATGATGTAAAGTTTAGAATGTAGGTTGTAATTAATATGTTAGAAAAATAAATGTTTTGAGTGTAATGATGTATAATGTGCGGTGTAAGATGTATAAATATTATGATGTAGGAGGATGATGATAAAGATGTGTATAATGGGTAGCACAAAGTGTGCATGATGTATAGAAGAAATATGAATAGAGGATATATGAATCACATATTATGTATGATGCATAAGAATTATATGTTGTATAAGTGAAATATGTGGAATGACTATATATCACAAAGCATGTAAGATGTATAAAATGTGTAGGAATAAGATGTCAAAGACGTGTCAAAAGTATAATGTGTAAAATATGTAGTATGTAATGTATGATATGTAATGTGTAGTGTAGTATGTAGCGAGGTGTGTGAGGCTCATGCTTATAGGAATCCCTCAACAATCAAGTGTGAACAGATGTACAAGATTACGTCATAAGGTAATGTGGATGTAGAAGTGTATGCTAATTTGCATTTTTTTGTGTAAAAAGTGAAGTGATAAGATAACAAGATGTTTATTAATGTGGGGAGTAATAAGTACGATGCTCCCCAGTATATGTTGGTGAATGAACTATCCGATAAAATTTAAGGGTTAATGTCCTCTACCTAACGCATGTAGTGATGAAGGTGTGTGACCATGTTAGAAGAGTGGTGGTATATGAGATATACACTTTGTACGTGAGTGAAGTCTATATGCATGTGATAGATGAGTATATTGTGGGTAGTGTGGTGTAAAACCATTAGTATGTGATGAATATTGATGTGAGTCGGAGGCGGACGTGAGGGACACCTACATGGAATAAAATGAGGAGGTGACTTGCGTTTAGATAAAGGAGTTGTCCTAGTGATGGGTCTAAACATATTTAATAGACTAGTCAAGCGATCTCGACCATCTAGGTTTATTGTGAGTAGGTAAACTAGGAGAAGATTGTGCTTTAGGTTCTATAGGACATGGTACACTAGATAAACTATGTGATGAAATTGAAATGGTGAGAGGATATCATGACCATGGGGTAGATGAAGGCACACCATTGATAGAAATGACTTGATTGTTTTGGTTGAATTTTAGATGAAAATGATTCGTGGAAAATATATCTTTGAGACCAATGAATCTAATTGTTTTGGTTGAAATCATGTCACCCCGTCATTTGCATGTCCCACAAGGAAGGGTACTAGCATAGTAATAGCACCAACAATAACATGTAGTTTGAAAACACCATATAAATGTTTCATCGGATATCAGATTTGTGAAAAGTGGGTAGCCAATACAACTAATAAATGGAATAGAATATACGTTGATGGGCCATGATGGATCAACCTTGGTGTTATTGATAGGGGTAGATCTAATAGAGGAAACAATGTGTAAATGATTATAAGAGAAGACCACATGATAATCATGATTAGAAAAAGAGATGATTGGTGTAGAAATGTATGTGTTAACAACTAATAAATCAAGAGCCCCTAATGTAGGAGGAGGAAATGAGTGATATGTATGATTATACAAGGAATAAACAAATTTCTTGTAGTGTTTTGGAACTGTGTTACTAAATATTTTATGCTTATGATTTTCGTTGACTAGTGCAAAATTCATAGGCTCCGGAAGCTCAAGCTTGTTATTATCGATAATATCTTGGATGATGGTGCAGATTTTAAAACACCTATTTTTAAAGTGTACAACACATCAGTGATAGTCGCATCAAAATTTCTCATTGTAATTTATTCCTTTTGGTTGCGATTGGTCTAATTCAAGTAGGGGAGGAGGGGTGATAAGATTTCTTTCAAGAAGTTAGTGTAATATGAGATGTGGAGTAATAGTAAATTTTGGTAATGTATGTTGAGGTGGTTGCTTTCATTGGAATTATTTGGTATTAGAGACAACATAAACAATAACTTTGGTGTTAATAGGTTTGATCGTTTAAGGTTTGTTGACTTGCTTTGAAAACTTGTATAAGGTGTTGATTTCTCTTGATATTTAATCTTGTATATAGATAAGATATTAGTTTCAAGAAGCTTAATAATATGACATATTTTTTTGAATGAGGGAGATTTCTCAAAGAGGACACTTTCCTAAAGAGGTGGTAATAGACTTTGAATAAAGAATTCCTCAAGCTTAGAGTTGGATAGTAAATTAGAAATCTTAGTTAGTTTGTTTTTGTATCATATGACATAATCAAAGTGAGATGTTCATTAGACCCATGTTTAAGTTATTTAAGTTTAGCATGGGAGGTCCTGAAACCAATGTTGATAGAAAAGTGAGTAAGAAAGGCATCATCAAGAAGTGTGAAGAATATTACCAAATGAACAAGTAGGTCGGAACCATGACAAGCCATGTAGAATGCTCAAAGATGATATTATGGGTCACCATGCCCATTAAATTTAGGAAGCTTGCGGATGAAAAATTAGGAGGACATGTGTAAGAGAATATGGAAGGTTCAAGCAGAATGTTGCACTAATAAAGTGGAATCCAAATATGTATACACAAGAGAAGTGGCTTGTTGTAGAGCTGAATAATTTGTGCT
The DNA here is from genome assembly GCA_018340775.1 of Taxus wallichiana var. yunnanensis. Lineage (NCBI taxonomy): Eukaryota > Viridiplantae > Streptophyta > Pinopsida > Cupressales > Taxaceae > Taxus > Taxus wallichiana. Next base: position 605,021,513 of record CM031241.1, on the reverse strand, counting down.
TATATATCTTTATAGAGAGAGGTTAAATCTTATGTTTTGATGGAAGAAACTTGTGTTTATCGAGAAAAAATTGGTGGAGTGAATTGTTTGGTGGGAGTAGGTACACAAATGGGGATGGTAGAAATGAGTAGAAGAGAAAAAGGAGGTAGTTGAGTAGTAATTGAAGTAGGGATGGAAACACAAGTAGTAACCTCTGTAAGGTATGTGTCCTCCTCACAAGAAACATATAAGATCAAGTCTAGATCTTGAGGCTTTCATAAGCGATATGATCATTGATTGCTTTAAGGTGTTCTTTAGTAAATGATTTAGAATAGTTATTCATAATGTTGATAAGAGTCCGAAGGAAAATGTGGATTCAAATATTGGGTTCAAAAAAATGATAAAGCTAAAATGGTAAATAAATAGACTAATATAAATGTTATGGTAGTAGTAAATAAATTGATAAATAAAATATAAAAGTATACCCAAAAAAAAAACCAATGAATAATGAAAACCTACTATGAAAAGAAGGGATGAGAAACCTTAGCTAATTCACATAGTTCTATAAAATGCAAAAATTTGAAAAACATAAAAGATGAAGCACTTGAACATTGCAGACTGAAGCTTATAAAATTGCAAAATTGGAGGAGGCTATAATGAGGTGCTTGGAGAGATAGGGGCACTCATGGGAACCCAGTGCTGATTCTAAGCACCCGGGTCTTTGGAAATTCTCATAAACCAACCTTTGGGGTGTCGCGAGGTGTTTTAAATTAATTTTATTTGATCACGCCCGTGGTTGCACTAAGATCGTCAAGGTTTCTAGAAACCGTAAGGAACAATAGATATGAAAAAACTCAAAAATACATTAAATGGCATAAACTAAAGATGCATAATGGTGATGTTAAGATCTGAGCATTGCACTACATCTCATACCTAATGTAGTTCTATGTGTGTGTGCATGGAATTGTGCCCTTGGTTTCTCTTTTGCATGTCGCACATAGAGTAGAAAGAAATTAGCTAGATGTAGAATGTAAATAACATGTGCATGGAATAAAATGAACTTCCCTCCTATGACGTGTATGAAAATAACTATCCCTTTTATCCCTTGTGATGGCACTAGATGGATTCAATTGAACTCTTAGTTACTTTTATGGATGCAACCTTAGGTGGTGCTAGATAGTGTTTAGTTCTTGGTCCCTTATTATGGTCACATAACTTTATATTTATATGATTCCTTTGCCTCAAATTTCGTAACCAACCCGAAAAAGGTTGACTACCAAAAATATAAATTTCTCAAATAGATAGAAAGTTCGAGAAAGTGTGAGTAATAAATAAATATGAAAAGAGCATCGAGAGGAGATGAGTGTGCCTGGTGTTGGAATTTTCATTGGGGATTGGTTTCTAGGATGAAAAATGCCAAAGGGTAAAAATTCAGACTAGGAAAATAAGGATGTAAGAATGAAAGTAGAAACAAAAGGAAAATAAAGTTGGCTAAAAGCAAGTGTTGATAAGTACTTTTCGGACTTAGGAATAATATTAATAGTAGTATGTAACTAGGACTAAATAATTCCCCAAAGTGTGTGATTTAGTGTCTACAACCACGAATGCATGAAGAATCTTACTAATGTTTGCTAAGCCTATTCTTCATCCACAGGAGAAATTACACATGCATTACACATCCATATTCCAACATTTTTTTGTGATAGAAGCCGCATTTTGACTTGTTTAGGTATCCTCATAGACTTTCCTTATATTCTTACACACCACCGTCAAGTTTCAATATTTCTTATTGGAAGACACTCTAATCATGATTTCTATTTTAGTATTGTGTTTGGCATCTCCATGATCCATGGCCACAAGATTTTATGCAATATAGTTAATAGTTTTGAAACCTTATATTTTAGGATAAATTTTGAGGAGATTAAAAAATCCAAATCTATGATCGAAATATAGGATTTACAATTATTTTTTTACTAACTAGAAATTATAATATAGTTATAACTATGGACATAAGGGGGATAACATTGGTGCGAAATATTTGAATTTGACCACTTATTTAAGATAAAATAGGAGTTAGTGATTGGTTTAGTGATAGACAAATAACGTGGTTGAAAATTTTGATAGGATAAATATAATGAGAAATTTAAAAATATTAACATATATATTTATCAATTATTTTATTCTCTTTTATACATATATATATTTTTAAAACAATATAAACACATTATTAAAAAATCAATTTTATAAATGATTTAAATTGGTACAATATTATAGGTGTAAAAAATCAAAATCCTAATTACAAATATTATACCACATTAAAGATAACCACAATTTAAGACATAATCCTGGGCCAATGCCTTTGATAAGAGTTTAGATTGCTCTCTTCTAGACTCATGACTATTATATCCTTGACCTCTACCTTATTTTGCATAATATCCCTAAAATAGTCCTATACTTATGTCATAATTTATATTACTATAAAAAAGCGTTTGTACCAAGAAGAGAAATAAATATAATATTCTCCATAATAATTAACATGTGGATTTATCCACCAATTCAGTAAAATTACATTCTCTAAAAGTAATTATAAAATATAGTGGAATGGTCTTAAAAATAAAATAATATTAATGTGTATCAACATAAATAAACAAAGATAGAATATTGTTGAGGTCATCTAAATATCATTTGATTTGGATGACTAATGTTTAAATTTACTCCTTCGATAAGTGCTTTTAATAGTTCCTACTACTAATAGTTTTGGTTACTTGATATAACAAGTTTCTTCCCGGTTATAGAGAGAAGAATTTTTTTAGCTCCTTAAAGCTCTATCTTTGTGTGTTAAAAGGAAATGAACCCTTGAACCATCGTTTAAATATTAACAAAAAAATATAGAACATGATAGTACAACTAAATTAAATAGAGATAAAAATGAATGATAGATTTGTCAAATTGTTACACCTTAATTAAAAGAAAGACATGTTTAGTATGGTATTGTACGTTTGGGTAAGTGCACCAAGATGGTGGGCTAAAAAGTTGACAAAAAGTCGAAAATGAACGAAATGCGATCGCGTTTTGCAATAAGGCAATCGCATTATGTTTTACTAGGCTCGGGAATTCACAAACCTAAAATGTGTAAGTATTATAACGTGTACACATTTTTATGAACACAAAACGTGTATGCCATTTTCTCTATATGAAGTTTGTAAGGGCTAAAAGGATCCATATATTGTGAGGTAGAAACAAAGGAGAGAGAATAGAGATTGATATCTCTTATTATTCTATTAAACAAATAACCCACGTACATTATTTATAGGTACGGGAATAAACAAGACTCCCCTAAATGGATGGAGAAGTTACAAATAAGAAGGAGAGAATAATGGAATAGATAGAACAACTAGTCTAATAATTAAAAAAACAAGTACGTAGACTATGCTAACATTCCCCCCCTTATTACATTATTCTTGCAAATGTGACCCCTGAAAAGTTCAAATTTCACTTTGCCAAGAGATTTTGTGAGAATGTCAGCTACTTGTGCTTCCGTAGGATAGTACTGGAGTTGAATGTGATGGTTCAAGACGTGCTCTTGAATGAAATGACAATCAATCTCAATATGCTTTGTTCGTTCATGAAAGACTAGATTTTACACGAGATTCAACACACTCTGATTGTCGCAATAGAGAATAGGTGACTATTTTTCAGAATTCCCAAGTCATCCAAAATGCAATGTAACCATATCACTTCACACACAACTCCTCGTGCAGCATGATATTCTGCCTCATGTGGATGAGATAGAAACAACATTCTACTTCTTTCTTATCCATGAGATAGGTCTAGATCTAAGATGAAATATGTATCTTGTAGTTGACTTCCTATCATCAATAGATCCGGTGTGGTCTCGAGTTGATGTATCCCATAAGAAGAATTGATCATTCTTCTTATATTCTAGACCATAATCAGTTGTTCCTCGGACATATCTCAAAACATGCTTTGCTACATTCCAGTGACATTTCTTCGGCTCTGTATGAACTGGGAAAGATAGGTGACGAAGATAAAGCATAGATCTGGTCTGGTATATGTCAAATAGATGAGCCCTCCAATAAGTTGTCGGTAGAGAGTAGCATCTACTTGAGGTGAGTCCTAGAATCTTGAAAGTTGTAAGCCTTTCTCCATGGGAGTGGATATAGGTTTACAATCAGACATTCTATACTTTTCCAGGAGTGTCTTGGCATACTTTGTCTGGGAGACAAAATGTGATGCTCCTTTTTCCATATCTCTAAGCCAAGACAATAATGTAGTAGCCCCAAATCTGTCATGTCGAAGGTTCTTTTGAGATCATTCTTTACAATATCAACCTGATCTTTTGAACTTCCAGTGATCACAAGATCATCTACATACACAACAAGAATGACAATTTCTTTTCCTACCTTCTTTATATAAAAATTGGAATATGAGGGGCTACGAGTGAACCCATGTTGCAAAATGTGATCGTTGATCTTGATATACCATGCCCTAGGAGATTTTTTTCAGTCCGTAAAGTTGGGTCATGTATACTTCTTCTTTTAGATCACAGTTTAGGAAAGCACTCTTGACGTCCATCTGCTGAAGTCTCCATCCTTTCTGTGCTACAAGTGCGTAAACTACTCTGATGGTCTTCATCTTCACAGTGGGTGCAAAGGTTTATTCATAGTCGATGCCCTCTTTCTGAGCATATCCTTTTGCTACAAGTCATGCTTTATGTTTTTCAATGGATCCATCTGCCTTATATTTTGTCTTGAAAACCCATTTACAACCTATGGGTTTCTTTCCTGTAGGTAGATCGACAAGTTCCCATGTCTAATTTTTCATGAGTGAGTCATATTCTATATCCATGGCTTCCTTCCACTGAGGTTGACTGAGTGCTTCATGAACATTATTTGGCTTGAAGCTATTCATCAATGAACTCATGAGTGCAAAGTTTACCTCATTTCTTGTTTGACTCCTTGTTTTGACTCTAGAAGATGTATCTGGAAGTTATTGCAAATGTGAATCCTTGATGGTGTTTTTACCCACTTCAGACGAGAACTTGGCTACTTTTGAGAAGAAAATTTTCATTTCTGTGTTGATTGATAATGAGTCACATTCTCCGAGTTCTCTAAGGTCAAGAAACAACTCTCCTGACAGCACTTCTTTTCTCTGAGTAGTCTCCTCTGGCTCATCATCTGATTCAGAGACTAATCGGTGAGATGTGGTTGGAAGTGGATCTTCTATTGATACTATTGAGTCAAAGGATGACTCATCACAAACCACGTCCCGACTCTCATATATTTTCTTTGTCTCAGGATCCATGAGACAAGTATGCCTTCGAGGTAGTGCTATAGCCAAGTAGGATGCATGGTAGTGACTTTAGCTGAACCTTATTTCTTTTCTAAGTTGGGACATGCATGTATGTTGTGCAACCAAATACTTGATGGATTTCTACCACTCCATATCTCTTCGGCATTTTATTTTGTAGAATCTTTGTTGCTGCCTGTTGACAAGATATACAATTGTCATGTACTACTTCGTCCCAATAACATTCCTCAAGCTTTGTTGTTGTTAGCATGCAACAAGCCATCTCCATCACTATGCGATTGCGACGATCAATAATGCCATTTTGAACAAGAAATTCTACCTAAAGGTGATGATTCAAGAGCCGAGTAATCGACAAGAGATTGCTAGTCAAGCCAGCAATATATAGTACCTTTGTAATTGTACATTTTCATGGTCCTAGAGGAATGGTGACATTCCCTATTCCTTCTACAATGTACTCTTTGTAATCCACTATCTGAACTCGATCTCTCGTTGGTTCTTTCTGTAGTGAATCAAACAACTTCTTGTCACCTGACATATGCTTGCTTGCACTAGAGTAAATCAACCGGACATTCTTCGTGGGCTAAGAAGTTTGAGAGACGAGTATAAGGTTCTTACTACAATGGGCTCCTTCTGATGTCTCCTCATCAGATTCATCATCTTCTTGGGCTGCAAGATGTCCCTTCTACTTTCTCCAACAGGGACGTCATTTGGACTTTTGAAAATCTTTAGACCCGGGTGGGCTTGTATGACTTGAAGACCCCTATTTCAAGCTATTATGCCAGTGAGATCAATGTCGTGAGTATTGGTTCTCAAATGTGACACCATGTCTTTGAATTTTGATCTTTATACTATGGTTTTGGTTGCACACTTGATTTATCTTCTCTAGGGGACCCTTCTTATTCTTTTGGCCATAGTATGTCTTTGAGAACAAGGCTTTATCCCGAGACTATTCTTGGGCTGAATTGATGGCCTCCTCCTGTCTGCAGGTAGATTTATAAGTTCTTCAAATGCCACTGTTTGTTTAGAAACATTCAGGCGTCAAATCATAGTAACAAACACTCAAAATTGAGAAGGGAGTGCGCTCAAGGTGATCGACACGAGAAGTTTTTTGTCCACCATTTCACCGAGCACTAATAACTCGATCTTAGCTTAGCCATGTGACGTAAGAACTCCTCTACTTTCTCATCTGACCCCATAGAGAGGGTTTGCGCTTTGATCGAAGATGAAGAATCTTTGTTTGACTTTTGGCTTCATAAGTGGTTGCCAACTTGTCCTGTGCCTCCTTTGGTTTCTCCGTATTTCAAACATGCACTTGCACATCATCATCGATCACGAGCATTATCAACATCAAGGCTTTTGCACTAGCCATCTCATACTTTATTAATTCATCAGGGGCTATGGGAGTGGACACGAGACTTCGTGACAATGCCCCATAATCCTTCATATTGAAGGATTGTTTTCATTTTTGTCTTCTAGGCTGCAAAATTGGACCCTTTGAGTAACTGAGCATCAGAAAGAAGTAACTTCGGAGCAGACATCGTAATAAAAAAAAATTGTTTATTTATTTCAAGAGTTATTACAATTTTGAATCACTGATGAGAATTACTGGCTCGTAGATGCTTGCGATATTTGCATGCTATCAGACAACGATGCTTTGTGGGGTGTTCTTCTTTGTCGTCACAATTAGCATCATACCCGACTTCTAATTCTTCTTGTACTCACTTTGCTTAGCAGATGATGTCGAAAAGGAAGTATTCAAGAAGTCATTCTCGAACTAGCTTGTCGAAGGCTAGATTTCCGGTATTCCAAAGCTGGTTTAGCAAAGAAAAGTAGAACCTGGAGCTCTCGTGGATCTTCTTCACATGTTCTTTGACCGTAGTGAGTTAATGTTCCAACTTTCAACCGTGGGCGACCATGTTATTGATGCTCTCAATCAAGTTGTCTACACTCGACATTCGGCGAAGTGTTGTAGAATCTACTTCTTGTCCTTCATTGTCTTGGTGGAGTATCTCTTCACAGTCCTCCTCCACACACCAATAACTTCCAATGTCTAGGTAGAGAGTGAATCTTTCAAACCTTCACATGAGCTACCAGCAGGAAAAAAATAACCACCACATAGTAGAATAAATTAAAAACAAATTACAGAACACTTCCACACAATTTCCACGCACCAACTCAAACTTTCTGCTGAAGACCCCTCGTATTTCTTCTATTCCTCATGCATAGGTTTATTCTATGTTGAAATTACAGATGCTTTGTTGGTATTCTTTTCTCCACGCAACAGTTAGGCACATGGATGTGAATTTTCTACAGCAAATGAGACAGCAAAATCTCCCACACAGACCGTAGTTTCAGACATCTACGTAGCTTCTCCACGCAGCAGGTTGTAGAAGACCTCTACGCAGGCATCCTTATTTGTCTTCTAGCGCAAAAATATCTCCTTCTTTGTCTCTTGCTGTAGGTCTTTCTTCACGCACAAATTTTCTTATTTTGATTTTCTTCTTGTCTTTTCACGTAGATTCATGCAGGAATAACAACTAAAGACAAGATGAAATGAATATTTCCACACAACAAATGGAAATATAAGCCACATTTTGAAATTGCAGGTGCTCTCTTTTCCTCCAGGTCATGCAGCAACAATCCATGCAGGTGTATTTTCTCCACAAACATAGGAGACAAAGCACAGGTCTCAAAAATTCTCCACGCAGACTTCCACGTGGGTTTCTTTGAGAACAATAAATAGAAGAAGAATATATACCAGATCTCTGATATTATCCTTCTTCCTCACGTAGATCCTTCAACTTCAAGGAAAATTTATTTTCTCCCTTCAAACACACACAGGTCAGAGATCATACATGCTCTGATACCAAAATGTGAGGCAGAAACAAAGGAGAGAGAATAGAGATTGATATCTCTTATTATTCTATTGAACAAAGAACCCACGTACATTATTTATAGGTACAGGGAATAAACAAGACTCCCCTAAATGGATGGAGAAGTTACAAATAAGAAGGAGAGAATAATGGAATAGATAGAACAACTAGTCTAATAATAAAAAACAAGTACGTAGACTATGCTACCATATATGAAGTATAAGATTTTTTTATTATTTCTTATACTTTAAATTTATTTTACTAAATATAAGAAATTAGGGTCACTCTACACCCAAGAAAGTCATCCCGTAGTTAAAGACAAAGTGATAATCTAGAAAATAGTTTTTCAAAATATAATATTCTCGATACTTACTCATTTTCATAATTTCAAACAATGACCTAAAACTTTCAAGCCATACATATTGTATCCGGTCTTTATTTCATTAAAACGTATAGTCGTTTTGTAGGGTTTTCACCTTCAGTATTGAATTTTAGCCCTATCACTACTTGAATTGGTACTAATTTTGAAATTTGGTCCATAATTCACTTTAGTGACCACGAATCAGCTCTATGATGCTTGTCTACTTCTTACTAAAATGATGTTTAGGGTTTAGGGTTTAGTGTTTAGAATTTAAGGTTTAGGGTTTAAGGTTTAGGTTTTAGGGATTTGGTGTTTAGGGTTTAGGGTTTAAGGTTTAGGTTTTAGGGCTCAATATTTAGGGTTTGGGTTTTAGGGTTTAGGGTTTAGGGTTTAGGGCTCAGGGTTCAGGGAATAGGGTTTAGGGCTCAAGGTTAAGGGTTTAGGGTTTAGGTCTAAGGGTTTAGGGTTTAGGATTTAGTGTTTAGGGTTTATGGTTTATAATTTTTGGCTCATAGTTTGGGGTTTATGGTTTATGGTTTAGGGTTTAGAGATCATGGTTCAGGGTTCAGGGTTTATGGTTTAGGGCTAAGGTTTTAGGGCTTAGGGTTTAAATCTATATGAATTTCAAGTTTCTTAGAAATCACATCACACCCTTCACTAGGATTGATGACTACCCCTATCTTTTTGAAGGCGGTTTTTAAAATCCATGGGTTTATCATATATGGAATCATCAATGGATGGAAGGTCGCTATGTTGTAGGCCAACTAACTCCCATTTAGAACTAAACAAGAAATATTTACTATGTGATTGATAACCCCTTTGTGTTCCTAGTCATTGCCCTATTTCTATGCTTTTTTTTTGAACACTTGAAAGTTTTGTCAAATTTACTATCCATTCCAAAGTAGAAAAATAAATTTTTCTTTCTCTAGAGGAGAGGATACTTGTAGGAAATTCTATTATTATCCTGGATCTTCAAAATTGTATGTTCTCTATATTTATTTTGTTTCCTTTAATATTAATTTTTTGTTGCAATGGTTATTTCTTCGATCTTCCAATTGGTCATCATATCTTGCATAATAATACCATACATGGAAATATGAGAAATGTGAAAAAAATCGAGTGTGAATAAATTTACATTCAAGAGCGTAAGTATATGTGAGGAGAAACAAGTTTGGAAGAGATGTGTAATATGCATTGCAAAGCACAAGGTAGGTGTCATATCCATTTAGTTACTTGTCCCACTTGTCATAAAAAGGTAGTTCTATAAGAAGACTCAATGATGGTTATAGGCACGAGACTATGAAATATTGATGAAATATAGTTCAAGGTTTAGGGTTTAGGGCTCATGGTTTAGGGTTTAAGGTTTAGGTTTTAGGGTTCAGGGTTCGAGGTTTAGGGTTATGGTTTAGGATTTAGGGTTTAGGTTTAGGTTTAGGGTTTAGGGTTTAGGGTTTAGGGTTTAGGGTTTAGGGTTTAGGATTTAGGGTCTAGGTTTTTGTGTTTATGGTTAGGGTTAACAGATTGGGGTTAAGGATTTAGGGTTTACAGTTTATGGTTTAGGGTTTATGGTTAAGGATTTAGTATTTAGGGATTAGGTTTTATGGTTAATGGTTAATGGTTTAGGGTTTACGATTTAGGGTTTGGGATTTAACCTTTAGGGCTTAAGGTTTATGATTTATGGTTTTAGGGCTCATGGTTTAGGGTTTAGGGTTTAGGATTAGGTGTTTAAGGTTTAGGATTTAGTTTTACGGTTCGGGGTTTAGGGTTTAGCATTTAGGGCTCATGGTTCATGGTTTAGGGTTTAGGGCTTAACACTCGGTTTTTAGGGCTCATGGGAAAGGGGTGAATGTTTAAGGTTTAGGGTTGAGGGCTTAGGGTTTAGGGTTTATGTTTTAGGTTCTAGGGATCATGGTTCAAGGTTTAGGGTTTAGAGCTCAAGGTTTATAGTTTAGGGTTTATATTTATGGCATAGGGTTTAGGGTTTTGATTATAGAAGTTAAACGCTAAAAGCTTTAGGTTGAATGATGAAATCCTCGAAAACTACCTATGTCTTGACTTGATTATACTATAAAAACTATCTCCTAAACCATGACTCATGGATCTATAGTTTGACTCTAATTTTTATATTTAAAAATAATAATAATAGTAAATATAAATATAAAGATTTATTTTTGTAAATAGAAGTATGCCAAAATGGTATACAATGTTTATACTATAAAGAACATGTACGCGTTTTGAGTTTTCACTTTTTCCAAGCCATGCCTCAAGGATTGGGATTCGGTTTGAATCCCACCCAAGGCATGGACCTACACAAACAGAGAAAACAACATTTTTGCAAGAAAATGAAAAAATCTACTTCTTTGATGATAAATCAACATAAAACAATTGATTCGTTTTAAAAAAATATACCACGATGTAGAGCAAAGTTTCTTCTTTCTAAAAATATTTTTTTCAAATTTTATAACTAATATAAGGTTTCCATATTATTTATTTTCTAACTATGTCTTTTTATAGCTATTTTTTGAAGTTTAAATATGTCTATCTTTCATCGTGTATCTTTTTTTTTGGGTCATCGAAATTGAAAACAAATTATACTAGCATAAACTAGACCTAATTCTATACATATTCAAAAAACATAAATCTATTTTTCGATTTTCTTTGAGGTAGTTGGGGGCACGTTCGAGCTCCATTATTTTTTAAAACATAAAATTTATGTACTAGAAAAATCATTAAAAACTAAATACTTGCTAAAAATCAAAAACAATTCTAGCACAAACTAGATTCTCCTAGCTATCTTTCTACTAAAGGGTTTAAAAACTACTAAATGGTGCTAAAAATGGTGGGGGCATGAAATTCACTCTTTTATGTTTTTAACAAAAATAGGAACACTTGTTGGTATTCTAGTTATTTGATCCACTTTAACTTATCCATTTTCAATAAAATTTAGTAGCGTAGAAACTAGACTCAAAATGCTATGATATGTGTTTATGCAACATCTTCCAATTTTGAGTGTAAATATTTCAAAAAACTCGTATAAGTTGAATTTTTTATTTTTTAGAAAAATACATCCACTTAAGACCCCCTTTTGGCCCCCCAACTTAGTGCACTTACCCATCTAAGAATCAACACGTGACTCTAGGATGCACTCAACCTCTCGAGGTTATGCCAAGACAACTGATATGAGATGGAAAGATGGATAAAGAATAAATAAATTGGATGAATAGGAGAAATATGTGGAAATACGTGAAATGTCTTAAAGATAGATCAAGGCAAACGAATGTCTTGTATTGGCACTATGGGTATATGCTCGCCCAAGGAAATGAACGCTTGTCTAACTTGGGTGGGAAAAATGGAAAGGTCAAGGAGGATTTCCGCACGGAGGTTTTTATCAATAGTAGAATCACAAAATATTCCTTGAATGGGCTGTGGAATATGTGGAATCATCCTATGTCTACCTTGTAAAAATATCAAGAAAAGGTCATAGAGGTGTGAGAAGTGAGGTATTGGAAGGACGAATTTGTGGATTGTGGAATATAATCTATACTAGGTTGGTCTAATAATAACTCATTAGATTTATCAGCTTCGTCATTTAAGGGTATCGAGTTATGAGATGATGTTGGATGGAACAAGGTTGTTTTGAAGATAATCTTTCTAAGGCGCTGATCAATATCTCATCAATTTGGTACGGTGTTTGGTTGTGGCACTCTTGGGTCACACACACATTTTTGGTTGCATAGGACCTTGGATGGTCATGTGGATGTACAATAAATTAATCTAAGGAAATAAAAAAGCATGCAAAGAATCCGAAAGAGGCAATGTCACATTTTTGGTAATCTAAGAAAACTAAGGAAACATAGGGAGTTGTGTTCCTTTCCATCTAATTAATTATATATTCCTAAATTAAAAAAGAAGATTTTAATTAAATCAAATTAATTATTCTCTTTGAATCTAACTAACTCTACTTAATGCAACTAATTAATTGAGGCAAAGAAAGTAAATCTAATCTATTTTTTTGTATTTTCAAACGATTTTTTTACGAGTAAAGGAAATAAGACAAATAAAATAAACTAACTAATTTAATATAATGTTTTTTTGGGAATTTTGGGTTTTCTATAATTAAATAAAATAAATCTACAAACCCATTACAACTTTTAATGAATAAAAATTGCTTCTACTATAAAACAAAATTAAACTAAACAATGAAATAACTGGATGTGGCTATTTCCTGTCATTGCGGAATGTATATAATCTAATCTAATAAATTAGAGGTTTTCCTAATTTTTGTTGTGGATATTACTTCCTCTAGTTCTACCTCAAAATCATGGGAAGAATGAAAATTTTCTCAAAAGTCATTCCTCCCCTTAAGCTTCCCTAGTGAAATAGATGCTTTCATGATGAATAAATTAAAATTAGTGCAAATATACAAAATCTTCTAAAACTCACAATCTATGCAAATGTATAGGGATAAGAAGCAAGGAAGATTTCAATAGAATCTTTTCTAATGTGTAGACTTGATCTAAATAATGAATGTAGTGAACTCTATTAACAATTTAATAATGAAGAATTAATAACACACTATACATAAAATGTCCTCTAAAGCCTTCCAAGGAAAATCCACATGGATGAACAGAGAAGAAATCCTCAATGGAAGCTTCTTATAGGAAAATGAAAACTACTGCAAATGTTACTACTTTAAACAAATATATTCTAAAACTATGAAATTGAATCTATCTAAATAAATAATAGAAGCTTCTTGGAATGAAATAACACATCCAAATTGTAAATGTAGTAAAGAGAAAAATCTAGTGCTGATAATGCTTTGTGATCCCCTCATCTTCTTTTCCAAGTAATTTCCAAATGTGTCCAGGAAGTTGTGCTAATAGTGTGGAGAAGAAATGAAAGAGTGTTAAAGCTAGCTAGTTTGCAGTAGTCTAGTAGTAATGTAAGCAAGATAGGAAAATGCAAATGAACTATGTTTGCTTGTATAATTTTGACAGGATTTCAACAAAGATAATAGTGTAATTCCAAATCAAAAGAATCCAACCAATGCTTTGGGAAAAATCTTGGTTTTTATAGAAAATTGGTAGAGAAGTTGTCCAACCCACTTGGCTCCATGAAGTGTCACATCATTGATGGGAGTAGTAGTTAAGTTAGTAATAATAATAATTAGGGATGAAGAAGTATATATACATCTAAAAATCTCAATAATAGTTCATTCGGTCAATAAATGTGAGAGAAAAGTGAGTTAGAAGAAGGAAACAAGTGTCCAAAACACACTAGAAAGTCTCAAATAAATGCACATAGAACCACCAATCTGCGGATACCAGGTGGTTATGAAATCGCAGCAATAGTTACGTAGCTGTCAAGGCGTAGTTCCATAACTAAAGGATGAAAAGTTAAAGGAAAGTCTACAAAAAGACTAAGGAAAGAAGAAAAATCTAGAAAAGGACAAATAAGGTAAAGTAGGCTATAAGAACATGCTTCGAGTAAGAAATTGGAATTTAACATCATTAAAATCAATGTAATTAATCAACATTGGGGATTTGAATTTTCCTAACAATTTAGCACCATATAAATTTTTTTGTGTACATATTTCTCCCTCGGAGAAGTGTTTTATCAATGAATACATGTAAAACGTGAGATCCGAGTATGGCACTACCAAACAGAATGTTGGAAATTATACCGTACATGTTTGTGTGTTGATACCATGCCAATCCAAGGTTGTCACTACATGCAAGAAGAAAATGGGAATCAAGTGCAAATATAATGTACAATCGACAAAACATTGAAATCTAAAACGAAAATAGAAATTACCATGTCCGCGGGGATATAAATATACATGCGCCAACGTAGTGCTCCCGACTGCAAAACATATAAAATCAAAACTAAGTTAAAACACGTGATATATAACTCAAAATTATTATTTCTATAAATCATTTGTACTTACCCACTTAGTGAAATTGGAGCTCTAGATTACTTATGATGGTTTCATGTGAGAGTACATTCAAAACAAAGTGGTTTCAGCTATGATGGTAGCCCAATTAGCTGGAGAAGCGTGAGTCACCAACAAGTGAGCTATCTATATTTTTTTATCTCTACCCTAAAACATAGAAAATGTGAAAAACTCAACATAGTGGGGTTATTTTTGTTAATTTTACAGTCAATATGATCATGAGGGGGAACAAGTTAGATGCATTATTATTTTATTCGAAAAGGTCATTTTTTGCATTTTCAATTTTTTTTTAGCCCTAGGGTTTGGTTCACTTTTCACGGATGGAATCACCACATCGATTACATAACTACCACTCTACACATAGTGGTGGTTGCACAACCGATGTGTTGATTATGCAACCGCTAGAAGTCTAGTAACAAATGTGTAATTTTTGTGGTAGTTATACAACCGCCGCTCTAGAGAAGTGACCGTTATACAACCTCCACTCTGCACAAAGTCGAAGTTTTGTAACTATCAAGGAAGCTTCCAAATTTTTACTAAGTATTGAAAATATTTTAATTTTTTATTGTTTTGTAGTGTTTTGGTGAGATTAATATGCATTGAAATGATGTTAACTTTCCTTATTGATGTTTATGAATGCAGGGAAATTATGTGAGATTCAGAGAGTTTGTAAACATGACTGACTTTCCCTAATATTAAATACACGAACCGAGGATGAGAGGGAATTACTACACAAGGATGTGATATGGAGGATATCCTAGACACATTTGGTCGTACCAGCTAGCCATTTGTTATGTGAATCATTGAGTTATTGAGATGCTGATTGGAACACTTTTTAGCTTCTTAGAGTTATGGTTAAGAGGATGACCACTCTAGAAAAATTCTACCAAATTCTAGGGGGTTCCTATCACTTGTAGGAAGTTGATTTTGGTGAGCTTAGGCTCGTAAGCATAGTCTCTCCAAAGAGGGCCGCTTACATGGGGGATGCATAGGAACTTGACACTAGTGACAAACATGGCATGCCACTACTATTTTTCCCCACTCTTATCCCCGCCTTGCACAAGGCCACTCCTATCCTTGCCCTATGCTTATTTGGGTGCAAGGGTGGAGACAAGATAATCTATTATTGGGCACGACTATTTAGAGCATTAATTAAAATGGCCATATATATGCATGGGGAATTGATATTCTCGGTTCTACTTATCATGATCTATACAAAGTTGTTTGACTAAAGGGAAAAGCCCTTAGAAACCCTACATTGGTTATGAGATGAGTTTATGATCATATGATTCCCTATCGAGGGTCATTGAGATATCTAACCCTAAGTCTATCGAGCGGAGAAATGTATTAACATGGCCCAACTTAGAGGGTGACATCGGTTACTTTCTACAATCACTGCTGCGGACATGATCACATAGCGATATATAGACATGGTTGGCCTATGGGGTGAGGAGACCATCTTCCCGGCCAATTTTAGTTCTACTACATAGTTAGTAGATAAAACCAAGAGAGTGGAGGTCTATCTAGATGAGAGGGTACCCAAATAGTTTGGGTTAGCATATGTTGATTCCCTCGGTAGTGCTCATAGTGTACAAAGGGATCCGAGAGGCTAGAAATGGCCTAAATGGAAAGTTCAAGTTAATCATTATCATTCCTAGGGTTCTAATTATCATTCCAAAAGTTCCAATGGACCCAACAAGATTAAGGGAAATCCTATAGATTGGGGAAGCACCTCCACACATTACGGAGAAGGAGGAGGAGACTGAGACAGAGATAGAGACAGAGAAAGACACAGAGAGTGACACAAAGTGGACAGCTCACTGGGTAAGCTTCCGTGGAAGAGGTGAGGAAGAAGAATTTCACTCTAAGTACCATTTGAGTGCTGGAGGAGGAGAATATATTTGTCATAGATTCCATACCCCACTAGCACCCACTCGATCAATCCTAGATGCCAAGACATCCGAGTAAGTAGAATAATCTTCTCTCGACTCTACTTGTTAGAGTAGATTTTAGAAAATATTATCCAATTTTATCCCTTGGGAAAAATTGGACAAACATGACCTCACATAGAGAAAGTATGAGGATCGAATCGACCATGGGAGATCATATTTTGGACTTGAGCCGAGAAAATCGGTGAATCAAGTCATGCACATTGCAGAGGAGCTGGGAAATGAAGAAGCTTTGAAGTCTGAAATTCAGAATTTGGAGGTGGAATCGTCTAGAGTTAGGTGAGGTGAAATTGACTTGGCGAAAAGAAGCATCAAATGACAGAGGAATTTTGAAACCTAAACTCCAAATTTGATAGTTTAGGATTTCGAGAGATTTCGAGGTTTCATGGACCTCCAAATGAACAATACCCAAAACCCTAAAACTTAAACTCCCAAAATCCCAAAACTTAAACCCCTGAAATCCCAAACTCCTGAAATCACAAAGATCCAAAACCCGAAGCCCGAATTTTGGACTTCGAGGTTTTTTTGTTTTGGAACATAGAAGCCCCAAAACATGCAAATCATAACTTGAGGTCTGAAACTTGAAGTCTAAATTTCAGACTTTGGGGTTTCAACATTTTGGAGGTTTTATGAACTCGTAGAGATGAATAGTGACAGTTATCTCTCGAAGCTCGAAGTTCTAAATTTCTGAAGTCTAAAACTTAGGATTTCGAGGGGTGTGATGCAAGGTTGGAGTCCAAAAGGTCAGATCAACCACTTGTGTTTATTGTCATATGTCACCCTCATCTTCGTAGGGCCATAACATTTGACTAAGGGAGCTCATATTTGCACAAAATAAGACTTTTTAGAAATCACGTGTCCTTTATTTCAAAATTAGCAACTATTGTCCTCCATTTTAGAGGGCTATTTCCATATTTTCACCTACAAAATTATGAAGGTATAGGCTTCCTTTCTTCTCCTAAAAGGAAAAGTAAATGGAGGTATGGGATTTACATTTACACCCATGATTGTTGCGGTGATTTTAATGAATATTAGGGTGGTCAAGAAAAAAATTTAGAATTCCTTCTCTCTCCTTTCTCTCATTATTCCTATATATTTTAAGGATGGGTTCATTTGAAAAGGTTAGACACCTTGTATATGCCCCTTCCTTATTCTTCTTGTCTGTAAGAGATTTTGTGGAGGCTCCAAACCTCCCTACTGGAAACTCGTAATGCAAAACATGTGGCTTTGAGCTTGATTGTGGTGTATTATCAATTATGGGAGAAATATAAATAGATTTGTGGATGTTCTAAACACCCTTTTGTGTTTTGTTACATCTCTTTTGGTATTTCATCACATGCAAACTATTGTGTACTGTTGTGTTTTCATTGCAAGATTCTAGTTGTGTTGTGTTTATTGTGTAGGTTATCTAACACTCCTTCTTAGTGCATCACCTTCCTTAGAGTAGGTTTTAATTTTCATGCATTTTCTCTAACTCTATCTCCTTGGGAAAAAATTATATTAGGGTTAGATCTACAACTCTCTACACTTTGGAGTAGTTAGCACTAGGATAGGATAGGAATTCGGCCTTCTCTAGAGGGTTATCCCAATTTCAAAGTCCCACACTTTGGGATAACTCCATGTTTGACGAATCACATTGACTGCCTCAACCATTCACTTGCAAAAAATCAAGGGTCCTATGATTTCACCATAAAAAGACGATGTGCTATATTTTTTTGGTTTTCAAAAGTTTTCTAACTCATCGCCATTCCACTTTTGTTCTACAGTTACTATTGATGGTGAGTGATAATTTATTCGGTTGATCCTCATGTTGAATTTTGCACTCCCTATGGGGAGACATAGGAGCAAATCGGTTACATACGCTAGGAAACTAGTGACCGCTAGTCATAACACAAATGTGTTCCCATGGGCATGACATGTTGCATCAACTATGACCTAGATGAGATTCGAGCTTACTGGATATGGGTTTTCTAAGAGGAGATAGTGGCAAGACCATTCTCATAGTGAAGCTACTGCTACCACTTGAAGGTCACCTTCCTAATCACAATGGAACTCTCTCCTATCGACACATAAAGTTTTTCGTATCATAATGAGTAACTCTCATCACCTGATCCATAGTAGGATCCCTCGTATGATACCTTCACGGATCCATAGAGAGGATAGGCCACATGTGCCTATTCCTTTTGAGATCATTTTGCATATATACTTTTTTTGGATTTTTGACTCATAGATGAGAATTTTGACCACAATCCACAAGAGTTTGATGGCATTGGACACAAAACTAAATATTATTATATATTCATATATACATATTTTTGGTTTGACAATTCTTGTGTAAGATTTAATTCAATCATTGTTTACTTCACTCTTTTGTACTCTTAGATGGTTAGAATTTATGATGTTTTTAATTCTTTAATGGATGCATGTTGTGGATGACGATAATTCAAATGTGTAACAAAATGATATCTCTCTCTCTCTCTCTCTCTCTCTCTCTATATATATATATATATAATGCATACGAGAAAAATTGTAATTTATAACTTTGATTTTCAAGCAATGTTTAACAATTTTTTTATTGGAAAAAAGTGGCGAATGTAATAAGATAAAATAAGAATTTGCTCCACTCTTAACCCCATGTAAATAGTGAGATGTGAGGGATCATCACCGAGAGTCAAGAAGGATGCAAGTTATATAACTTTAATGAATTAAGATGGTGATAAAGGACAAGATTTGACAAGGATTCAATTAGAACTTACCACCTAACCCTAAATAAAGTCAAGTGACTAGATCAGAATGCTTCTTTCTTGTAATTTTAACTAGACATGTAGATCTGTGGATGGCCTCTTGATTGACAAAAAATGGTTTTAAGGATTAAATATCTTGTAACATGCACATCTGATTCATTTTTCTTTGGATTTTTATACATTTTGAAGCACTTTTAATTTATTCACTTATCTAAAAATACCCCCTACATCATGCCTCATGCTACTAATAAGAATCATGGGCTCGTTTTAAATGACAATACATAGGTGCATAATGGAACTTCCCTCCTTTCCCAACCTCACACCACTAGTAGGAAGCATGGGATCATCACCAAAGATTGGAAGGGCAAGAAAATGTAGTGTTATTTTGAAAGAAAGAATTTGTACATTTATTGTTTATTTATATCTATTTTTTTGTTACTTTAGACATGTGATTTTGCAAGGGAACACTTGCCACTAGTTTCAACCACACACAAATAGTAAAATTCAAGGGCTAAACACTAAGGGTTGAGACAAGTGAACAAGATATCTAGGTTAAATGTTTAGATTATTTCTGTCATAAGAGATTTTTTTAGGGATAGATGTGAAATCAAGAAAATTCTATTAAGACTATGGGAAAAGACGCTTTGAACTACGAGAAACTATGAATAGAACTAAGTGTGTAAGTATTTGTAGGATCAATGTAAAACTCCATCTAAGTAGCTTAAATGATAGTAAGATTAAATGGTTTGAAAATGATATGATGAATAGTTGAAGAGATGTGATTAAATGGTTTTGCCAATATTTAAATGTTTTTAACGATTACTTGAAAATTACGTTTATTTTTTACAATTTTCACAATATGATAGTGTAGATGACATACATTATGAAGGCAATAATGTACAAGTGAAGATGTAAATGGACTATGCATAGAAATGTTTGAGGTGAAGAGAATTAACCAATTTGCTAAATTATTCACCCTATAGAGTACATAAGTAATATGCACCATTTTCACAGTCTTCTATTACCTCATATGGGCCTAACCACTTGGGTCTAAACTTTATTCCTTCAATTTTATTTTTATCAATCTAGATATCGAGTCTCAAAACTAGATCTCCTACGCTTATATCACGCTTATTTAATTTCTTGTTATAATGGGGACACATCCTATCATCATTAACATGGTGATTTTGTTCACATCTAATTCAAGTGTCATCAAGGGTTTCAGCTTAACCTATCATGCTTCTCGATATCCGTCTTTGTCCAAAATGCCTTGTAAAGATATGAAAATACTAGGTAACTCTACTTGTATTGGTAGGACTACCTTAGATCTCAAAGACTAAAGAATACGGGATCTCCCCATGGTATTTTTATTGACATCCTATAGGTTCACAAGGCAAGAAATAATTTGAGATTCCAATCCCTTTTTTCTCTATAACCGTCCTAAGGAGAATGAACTTCTGGATTTTTTTCTAGTCTCATCCTCCGTCCATTGGCCCTAGGATAGTACAAAGAGGCTATGTGATGAGATATTTTAAAATGTGCACACAATTCTCACACCTCCTCATTCTTAAAAGGCATTTTATTATCTAAAATAATGACTTGGGACTCGTATCTAAAAATGATCTTGTTTATAATAAACTTGGCAATTATAGACCCAAGTATAGTTGTAAGAACTATGGCCTCAAACCAGTTTGTAAAGTATTCTTTGGAAATGATCATGAAGTTATGGCTAGGTTGAGAGAATGACAAGGGTGTCACTATGGGATGTAAATATTATGTAGGAATTAGTATTTCATGTGAAAAGTCTTTACATTTTTGACACTGCGTACTGAGACTCTACATCGCCGTGTTCTACAAGAGCAAAAAAATATCCCATGTGATGAATCTTACGAGTGGTCACATGCCCTCCAAAGTGACCACCATAGAATCCTTTGTTGGTTTCAAAGAGGATCTTATCCAACTCTTCTTCGTCAACACATCTTAACATCATACCGTCAAAGGCTCTGTGATAGAGCACTTCTTCCACAATTACGTACTTGGTGGCTATGACATGTAGTTGTTAAATTTCCTATGAGATGGATCCCTCAGGATACATTCAGTCCATAATATTATTGAGAATATCTATGCACCATGGACTCAAACGATGGAGGAATTATATTCTATATAGAATACACATTCATCGAGAAAATATAAATCTACTTGTTCCCCACATTCTCAAGTATGATTTCATAACAAATCAGATATAATTTTTCCCTTCATGGACTTTTGGTTAACAAAGGTGAGTTTAAACTTGCACATTAATGTAACAAAATGACCAACCTTCTTGGATAAGGAATCTGAGTTATGAATTTTTCCAACTATTCAAAATTAAGCATCACCCTTATTAACTTGTTGAGCATGTAGTGCCCGAACCTATTTATTGCGAAGACTATAGCCAATCACTCCTTCTCCACTTGTTTTGTATCACGTCTCATAATCAAGAATAGTATGGATAATGAAATAAATGGCCCGCTCATGACTACCTTTATTATATTTTTTCCAAAATGAACACAATTGAGACATCGGTGGCTTGAGAGTATAAAATAAAAGAATAGTTAGTTTTCCATGGCATGAGCATAGGTAGTGACTTAAGGAATCACTTTACTTGACTCGGATGCTTCACGAGACTCATTTTTCAAAAAAATTCAAAAATCCTTCTTAAGAAAACCGTTGATAGGTTGAATAGCATGTGTTAAGTTAGGGATAAACCTATTAGGTTGATAGGTTGAATAGCATATGTTAATTCTCAACTCATCCGTGGGCGGAGACATCTCCAAGACTATTTGAATCTTTTCAAGGTCAACATCAATGCCTCAAGAAAACCTAACCTATCCTAAAACTTACCACCTGTTATTTCAAACACACAATTCTTAGGATTTAGCGTTACTCCATACTTGAATAATCACCAGAGAATGATACAAATACCTTTGGGTTCATTTCCACACTTCTTTTCTTTTGTCAATATGTCATCAACATATGATTCCATAATCTTATGAATAAGATCGTGAAATATACATGTCATTCTCCCTTTGTAAGTGTATTTGGAATTCTTTAGGATGAATGACATAAATTCATAACATAATATTCCCTAAGGAGTCATGAAGGTAGTTTTCATTTAGTCCTCCTCAAAATCCTAATCTGGTTGTAACCAGAAAATTCTTCCATAAGAGATAACAACTCATACCCAGATGTTGGGTATTGGATAACATTAATTGAGGGACAAGTAAAATCATCTTTGGGAGAAGCCTTATTAATGTCCCCAAATCAATGCAAATGTGTATCTTTCCATTGTTTTTAGAGATGGGAAGATGTTCAATACCCATATGGAATAATATACCGGCTTGATAAATCCTACTCAAAAGCTTCATTACCTCCTCTTTAACCATTAAAGCCAATTTTGGCTTCATGAGTCTCTTTTTTTGTTTCAAGGGTTTAGTGTTAGGAATTATAACCATGTTGTACAATACAACATCAGGGGAAACATCCATCATCTCCTTATAGCTAAAGGTGAAGGAATCTGAATTATATTTAATAACCTTCATGTGTGTCTCTATTTATTTTGGAGGCAAAGAAGAACCAAGTTTCAATATTTTGGTTTTTTCTTTTGGCCATGTGTTTATGTTTATCATTTCTTCTATCAAAGAGGAATTACCCTCCTCAACTCGGGTGGGGTTGGAGGTAGCTCCAAGTCTTCCTCATTTTCATAGATTTCAAAATCTTTAGAAGAATAATAATTTTTCTACGATCCTCAAGTTGGAGAAAGAATGAGGTATAAGGAATATCCCTTCTTATGGTGTGCGGGATGAAGGTCTCTGTATATGCATTGAGGTATCCTAAGATAACCTCATCATTTTCCATGAAATCGAACATGGTGGGATTGTTTTGAGTCTTGACATATGACAAAATTGCATTAGTTAGCATCCGTATAAAAAAGTCTTGGCTCGGATTGAAATGAGGAATTTAGTTTCCTTTAAGTCATCAATCGGGAATAAAATGTGAGGAGAAAGTGTCCATACAATCTTCCAATAGGTTTTACTCTCATGGACTAGCTTTTATAGAGATAATGTCAAAAACCTTTACAAATATCAAGAATTATGGACTTCTATAGTTATATGTGCTCTACTCTTGTCTCATAGAATTACGAGACTTGATTTGCAATGAGTCAAGAATCACTCAGACTTTGATATTTTTTCCACCCATTCTCTTGGCCATGATAAGACTAAGAAGAAGAGATTCATAGTCATCTCCATTATTCATGCATTCAATGTTTAGCTTGAAGGAAAAAGGTGTGATCCTCCCCTCAAGGGATGTGAGGATCACCCCTACCCCAATAGCAAAGTAATGCATTGTACCATCATAGTTGAGATTCCAATAGTTGTTGGGGAAGATAGAAGCTTGATCATTCTTGGATTCTTCTTCCTTAACTTATGATACCTCAACCATACAAACCTCATCAAAGACACTAGATGGAAGAGAGGAAATTCCAAGAGCATGACCTATGCCCAAAGAATCAAATGGGAGAAAAATAGGTAAATCATTCTCCAAAAGCTTAATAACTTCATCCCCGGTTTTCATCAACATAATTTATTTCATAGTGGATTTGTTTTAATTAGCATCTGAACCTTCAATTTCCTTAGGGAGTTCTAACTCAATGGTGGGCACAAGATTAGATTTCGGGACTAATCCTTGAGAAGGATGAGACTTGTTTAACTCGTTAACCAAGAGTTTGAATTTGGTGTGAACCATGGGTTTCTCCTTGAGGTTGGCTAGGTGAATTTTGAATGGCTTTGGGTCATCTTGAGCCACAAAGACATTCCCTAGATGCAAGAATATGAATTTTTGAAATAACATTGAAGGGATTGCATTCATTCTATGGATCCAGGGTCAATAGAGATTCATATTATAGTTTTTTTCCCAATATATAATATAAAATTTAGTTAACATGGTGTCGGGTCTAAGGGTAACTCAAGCACTATGGTTCTAATGTAAGTTTCCTTGAGACTATCATAGATCTCAGCATGTTTCAAGTGGAGGAATAGTTCATCTCCCCGTAGCATAGATTTTACAGAAATAAGAAAGGGACTATATTAACAGTAGCCCCATCATTTATCATTGCTCACTTAATGTAATTGTTATAAATCCAAACATTAAATACAACACGAGATCACCTCTCTGCTAGCTCAACATTAGAAAGCTTCTTTTTGATATCAAACACAAATCAATCATCTCTCTCAAAGCCACCTAGGGTGATAGACATTGAAGTCTATATGATTAACTTAGGCTTCTACAGGGGATGATGTTGATTAGATGACCAAGACCTAAAACTTATAATAAATCACCTCGATGAATAGCATAATTATTTTACAAATCCAAAAATTTAGTGTGGGAAAAGGTCTTAGTCAAATATGTGATCAAAGAATAGGATCCAATTGGATTAGGATCCACTTACATATCATCTTAAATTTAGGGATAAATGGGGAAAGGCTTTGAATAATAGTCATGGGGGTGATTTACAGCATATACTTCCAGTTTAGTTTCTAATTCAACAAGGCCTACAATCTTTGGGTTATTGTAGTTGTTCAAAGGAGGATCTACACAAGGATCCGAAGACATAGAGGCTTCATGACCATTATTTCCAGTGGGACGCCCTTGTTAGTAACATGAGGATTAAGCCGTGTATTTTTGGGCTGCATTTGGAGGGGATTGTTATAAACCCCAAGAGTAGAATTTTGTAGAGCAATAGGCCCCATGTGAGCATTCCGCATAGGATTCATGGGATTATCCAAGATCATATCGATGAAGCATTTTCTTTGGTCTTCCGAAAGTTGTTGTATGAAATTATTACAATCACTACATGTTTGAGCATCATTACATATAACCTTATGGAAACCACAATATAAGTTGGGATCATAGTCACAAGGTCTTTGGTTTTAGTTTTTCTCTATCCCATAGTTTTTGTTGTTTTTTTATTGTTGATTATTATAGTTAAAATTGTGACACCTATGGCCTTGGATCTTATACTTGGTTCTAAAATTGGGTCGATATTTTCTTGGGTATTCAACCGTGCCTTAGGCCTAGACCTATTGATGAGGAAGGGACGGTGACTAAAATCAACTACATTAATAGGAGTGAAAAATTTGTTCCTTTGATTGTTTGTATTTAAATTGTTATTACCATTATTTGTGTTGTCTTTACTAATAACATTTTATTTTTTGGGTTGATCAATTACATCGTTCATCAGTAGACGAAGGTTCTTGTTGAGGTCCTTTGGTCCTTGATTGTTATTATTCAAATTTTTGGGGTAATTTGAATTATCCCGAGAGGGAGTGAGTAGTTTCCCATTTTACCGTAAATATTTCTTCAAGTTTCGATCGCCACTTGGTCAATGTGGAGAGCACCCTCTAAGACCTCCTCATAGCTCCTAAGAGGAAAATTTTGTACCTCCTCTTCGCTTTCTCGATTGATTCAATGGAGGAATAGATCACAAATATCTGTTTGATCCATGTTGGGAGAACTAGCCAAGGAGCGAGAATAATTGCTTCCATATTTGGATGATATGGGTCATGGATTCATTATTATTATTTTTTGATGTGAAGGAACTCTCAAATTCCTATTCTTAAGATATTGTTAATGTTGAAATCCATTATAAAATATGATTTGAGTTGTTTAAAAAAATAATGGAGGCTTTCAGATCCTATAGTACCATCGAGAGAAATACCTTCAAGTGTCTTAAGGAATATCATTGCTACAATTACATCCCAAGGAAGTAGCTCTCTAATGGTAGTTACATATGCCTTGATGTGGGAATTTGGGTTCCCTCCCCCTTGAACTTTTGGATGTTTGAAAATGGTCACAGGAGCATCACACACTAGATAGTGAAATCTATATGATATTTAAAGTATTTTGAGTATGTCCATAATGCATTGGATTCAACCATGGATGACCCTTACCGAGGAGGAAGAGGTGGAGTAGGATGTCTATATGGCACAACATAATATCATTGGTTGGGGTGTAAGTAGCACCTATTTACTGATCATACACATTGGTGCTCAAAATAGTCTCGCCCCATTTTGTTGTCCTTGTTATTTTTTCCTAAATAATTGAAGAAAAATTAATGGTTGTAGCTCGAGAAACGTATTTGAGCATTGTAGAACATTTCTAAAATCTCTGTCCTTGGAGAAATTTCAATCTCCGAGCTCAAATGGTTTTTTTCTCCATTTTACGGTTTCACGGGTATTTCTCCCGGTCAAATTTACATCCTTACTTCAACGGGAAACGTGGCCTCTTTTGGTTGGACACGGCTCAGTGGGGAACTCTAAAACTCTATGGATCACCTTGACCCAAAACCGGTCCACGTGGAGGAGCGGTGCTCATTTGAAGATTTAATTTTTTGGTTTAAGATTGAAGTAGCATTGGAGGACACGTGGAGCTCTTCGCTGCTCCACTTTGACTTAGACAAATTTTTAATGTAGCTAATATAGTTTGGTAGGACAAGGACACATGGCGAGCCCACACTCATTCAGGGTCTCAAACTTGGGCACCATTTTGAAATTGCACCATAGAGACACGTGGAGGAACCGCACATGTTTGGGAATGGCCCTTGAGTTTCATTTTAAAGAAGCACCAGGAGGACACTTGGAGGCCTCTGCTCACTTTGCATTTTTCTTGGAATTTTCAACGGCCAAAGGAGATTACCTCGGACTCTGACACATGGTGCCTTCCACTGAGCTTCAAGCCTTCAAACAAATTTTACCGGGCCAAGACACATGGTGAGCCCACGCTCTTTCAAGGTCTCAAATTTTGGGAAACATCTCAAGATGCGCCATTGTGACGCATGTCAAGTTGAAAATTCAAAGGGGTAGGGAAGTGGACCATCGGGGAAAACTTGGAATTTTTTTCCTCTTGTCACCAAAAGGATAAAAACATCAAAAGGGTCTGCAGACCCGCGAGAAATAGTCAAAACTTTGCCCCACAACGGTGGAAGGGTGGAGTGTGGGGAAAATTTGGAAAGTTTTCCCTTTTCTAAAAGGGAGGTGAAATATAAAAATTTGGTTGTGGTTCCTTTAGGACCCACCTCGTAGACACGTGTTAGGCTCATTTCTCAAGGTCGAGGTGCGAGCAAAATGGAAATTCTTTCCATTGTTTCAAAATTTTGTAAAAGTCAAAGGAACCCCCGGGCATGTTTTAAAATTAAATCTTCCACATGGACGACCCAAATTCAAAGAGAAGATCAATCGGTAGGTATGTGTCCGAATCTACTTTTCCCCATTTTATTGAAAAGCTCCTAGAAGTGTGAGTCTTCATGATTTCTTAGTATTTCCTACATGCCAAACAGGGAGGGGAGTAAATTTTGATATCTAAGTTTGGTGGGGAAGATTTGGAGATGTCTTTCACCATTAAAATGGTCTGACTATCGGGCTCGATATGATTTTCCATTTTTCTTCTCCCGAGCACACAAGGAACTAGATTTGATAGATTAGGGGTGGAAGTGGTTGGCGAATAGAAGGAAGAGTGATTTTCTAGAGGAAGGATTTGAATGTGGGAGATTTTTGAAGAGATCTATCCCCTTGAGCACCTGGCGACTTTTTACGAGATCGATTCACGGGAATCATGACCGTGATCATGGCAAGCACTCGGTAGCACTCAATATCCGGATTTTTGGGAGAAAAGGCTCTATTGAAAATGTTATAAATGAAAAAATTTATCATGTAAATGGTTGGAGTATGAGGGGTCAAGACTTATTTTCCTAATAGAGAAAAGGCTTGATAGAGCCCATTCTTTTTTGAGAAGCTGATTGAGAAGCCTGTATATCTCTTTTGTATTGAATTTTATCATGTCAAGGTGGTTGCAAGTGTACAACCATAGACAAGTCTGTGAGATTGTTTTAGAAACTTTCCCCATTGATAAATTTAATAAAACTCGAGTTATTCTGTGTGGATCTTATAAAAATGAGTGGCTTTACTTCTAAATGTCTACAAATAGGTGTTCTTGTTCCTATTACAATATTGTGTCAAAATATATCTCAATCACACACGTCTCAATCCTTGTGATAGTTTAGAGGCATCTCTGCAATTTCATTTCTTAGAAGATCTTTCATCTGGGAGTGAAGTAAATGATTTAAAATCACTTTTCTCTCATCTATTGACAGAGATTGTTTGTAAGCCTCTAGGTGTACCTCAGGCATGATTGGGCTCAGATCTTGATGTTTTGTTGGGTCTTCCAACTCAAGCCTTCATGTTAGAATCTCATAGGTTTTATGAAAAGTGCTAACTGGGGTCTCCATTGAAGCACATATTCTGGTTAAAGAAACATTTTAGCTTCTCTATGGCATTTTGTTGGTTTAGTTTTCCATTTTAGAAAATTTCTCAAAGATTAGGTATAATCAACTTTATCCTGGTTAACCTCTCACCAAATTCACTCAAAACAACTAATCCTACCCATATTACCCTTGTTTTCATGTGTGTATACAAATGCAAAAATTTTACTACCAAAGCATGCAGAAACAATCAAGATTCCAAATTTCCTTAGTAGCCTAAACCTTTCCTAGAGAATATCTCTAATATCTAGAGTGACAACTCGTGAGAGTTAGATTTTGTTGCATTTATAATATTTTCTTCAAGGTCTTCTAAACAACTTCATTAGGAAGGATATCTCCATCTTCTCCATAAACAACAAAGCTAAAAGGGTTCTCTTACCTTGGTTGAAAGGCACAACCTAATATAGTGAGTATAGATCAAATCCTCTTGAGGGTGTTATCCATTTCTCCACATCTCGAGTGATTTAGGGCTAGTTAGATTCCATCCCCATCTAAAAAACAATTCATCATGATCTATCTATTTCTAAGTTTCCCCTGCTAAACCCGGGATGCTCCTCAACTTCTAAAGGAGAATCTATTTATGTACCAACACCTTACTAGCATCATTGCCAAGGACGTTGTGAAGTGCAGCTCATATTTATATCCTTGTTAATACTTCTTATATGCTCTATGTGTTATGTGTAGTTATTTTAGTTCCTACACCTAATGCACCAATTTTCATTGATAAATGTGTGAGAGAAAAGTCGGGATCTTTCCATTTTCGGTTTCTAGTGTTGACAGGTCATTTAACGAGATCATATTTAGTGCATTTACACAACTAAGGTGGAAGTCCGTAGTGGTGACTCCTAGTTAATTTTATTCTTGATGAGTACCAGTTTCTTAACCTCTGTCAAGTGAGATTTGTTACTACTCTGCAAAGCTGGAAGGAAGAAGATCTTTCTTTGCTAGGGATCCTACTAGAACATTATTTCCAGAGTTAGGAAAAGCCAAATCGAAGGAAGAAAATCCTGGAGAGTTGTTGGAGATCAGCAGATAAGAAAAACTATCTCCATTGATGAAAGTGATTGACTTATTATCAAAGATTGCAATTCAAGAGCTTCTC
Source organism: Taxus wallichiana var. yunnanensis (assembly GCA_018340775.1). Classification (NCBI taxonomy): domain Eukaryota; kingdom Viridiplantae; phylum Streptophyta; class Pinopsida; order Cupressales; family Taxaceae; genus Taxus; species Taxus wallichiana. Next base: position 604,991,866 of record CM031241.1, on the reverse strand, counting down.
GAATCGGTAGCCTTTTGTGGAATTGAATTCTCCAACTATAGAGGGGACTTCATTTTATTTTGAAAATTTTGCTTCTCACTCTTTGCCCCTATATTTTCTAAAGTTAAAAGGGATTTCCAGAAGAAAGGACTATAGGGGATATCCATTTTGAAAGTTATACCCCTCTATTTCAAAGACCCTCTACCCCTTATCAATTTTTCACCCTCCAAGGTCACCTCCTCAAAACAACATGTCCTTGCCCCCACCTGACCCCCTTTTTGTGTAAACACCTTTAGACCTATAAATATTTTAGGGATGGTTGGTTATCCAAATGTAGTTCCCAAGAAGTAAGGAATAAACTACCTAAGTTCCAAGGAAACAACCCTATAACTGTGATCAACATCTAAAGCTTTTTATCAATATGATGGAAGACTTTGAGATTGAACATGAAGATGTCTATATCAAATTGTTTATCCATACTCGGAAGAGGATGCAAGGGAATGGTATAAAGCTTTGCCAACTAATTCTATTGATTCTTGGACAGAGATGAGCAATGCATTTAGATTGCGGTATAGTGATAGAACTTACCCTAGGTTTATTTTAACGAGAATTTGAAAACATAAAAAATAATCCTAATGAGTTGGTACATGATTTCAACACAAGGTTTAATAAGACCTTGAGCTGATTTCCAATTAGATAAGGCCATGTGATAAATCATATTTGATCAAATATTTAGATGCATTTGATAAAAAGGATGCTTACTACTTGAGGGACAAAAACCCACTAATTTGAGGTAGGAATTTACCATGGCCCTACATTGAGAATAACATCAAGGCAATTGGAAAGCCTCCAAAAAGGGAGGGTGTAAAACTAATTAACCCAGAAAAACCTCAGACAAGAAAGGTTGTTGATTTGGAAGAAGTTGTGAAGACTTTAGCAGGGGCTGTCAAAGAAATTTCCTACAAACTAGCCCGGACTGAGAAAGGAATTGGGAAAAGCTCACAAGGTCAACAAAAGTAGCAAGCCAAGACAGGTTCACAAATCACCAAAGATCTGATGATAGAGGCAAGGGACTTGTTGGATTTGGAAATAGGTAGCCCCAAGGTAGGGAAAAAAGAATGGTGACTGATCCTTTGGCTGTCAGAGTTGCTATGGTGGAGGAGATAAATGTCATTGATTGATGTGACAGATGCCCTATGCTCCTTGTGAATAATACCAGTAAGAAGAAGAAGAAGCTGATGATGATAATGATGATGATGTATGCATGATGGGTTATTCCATGAGCTCACAACAAGGGGAAACTTCAACTGAGGTGATAAGTGCCCAGAATGCTACCACTTTTTGGGATTGCATTCATAGGGTACCTATTCTTCCTCCCTCTCATATTTTAGAAATAGATATTGTACAAGAGTTTGAATTTCCCAATAATGACTTTTAATACTTAAGGGCTTTAATGATAAAGAATTATGATGGAGGAATCCCATATGAGGAAGATAGACAATTATTGATGAATGTTGTTGTTGCTCAAGGGAATTAATATAACATAAGAAGTAAAGTTGTCAAAGGGACAGGGGCCTGGCCAAGCCAAAAGCTCCATTACTCTCTAATATTCCAAAACGGAGGCTCCTAAGAAATATGCATCTACCAAAACCCTGCTTTTCCAAATAAAAATCATACCCCCTCATGCCCAAGCTTCAAAAATCTTGTACCACCTAGTGAGTTTGTTAGTTTTCCTTCCAATGCCGCCTTGCCAAAGTCTATCCCTTATGATATTGCCCAAGTCTTGAGTCAGATCAAGATCTCAGTCCCAATTGTTGAGTTGCTTAGGATCCATGAGCACAAGAAGAGGGCATTGGAGTATTTTGGGCTGAAAGAGGAGAAGACTGCCTAGGTAGAAACATGAACATTGTGGAGACCCCACCAATCATTGAAGAACTAGAAGCACCACCAGCATCAAAAGAGCTAGATGAACCACCTGAGGTTTATTTGGGAACATCCTTGGTAGATTCTTAGCTGAATGTGGATCCATTCTTCACCACTCTGATCATTAAAGACATATTACTACACAACTATATGTTTGACTCAGGGGCATCATGCAATGTTATGCCTCTAGAGGTCATGAATGAGCTGAACATCAAAGTAACAACAACATATGGGAAGTGTACTGCCATGGATTCCAGAGAGGTGTCAGTGGTGGGATGTGTGAAGGGTCTAGTGGTGCAACTTGCTTGCCTATCCAGGCAGGAATTTGAAGCTTGATGTAGTTATTATTGACTACTCATCCAAGTGGGGTATGTTGTTATCTAGAAAATGGGCTACAAGTGTTGGTGGGAGTGTTCAAATGGATATGTCCTATGCCACCATCCTAATTGAGGGCAGCCTTGTCAACAATGCATCTTATGAAGTTCTATACACAAGTGTTGATGTTGATAACTTTGTAGGTTTTGTTGATGGAAAGGAGCACAAGATTGAAGAATGGAAATTCCTTGAACAAACGGGATCTCCTAGACTCTGTTTTTGATGGAGCTTGTTCCAAGTTTGGGAATGGTGCTGGTGTTGTTCTACTTTTCCCCAAGTCGAAAAATTTTGTTTTATCCTTCAAACTCAACTTTGAGTGCACTAACCACATTCTTGAGTATGAGGCACCATTTGTTGGGTTTAAGAATTGATTGGAAGTATGGTGTCAAGGACATCATTTTTTTCAAATGAGACTCATAATTAATTGTAAAATAAGTCGAAAAACGTATGCCACAAAGAATCAATGAATGAAACAATACAAACATGCGGTTTGGGATTTCATTGTGATGTTTGATTCATTGAAAATTGTGCATCATGATAGGAAGTTCAATGACTTGGCAGCCAAGCTTACAGTGTTGGGGTCTCATTTTGACAATTGTGCAGTGTCCCCATATTGTGAATATGATGTGGAAGTATTGACAAGACCCTCTATCCTTGACAACATTAAACACTGGTAGGTATTTGATGATGATGCTCAGATCAGAAGATTTTTGCAGAATAAGGGAGGAGTTTTCTGATCAATGCATTGATTTGGAGCCAATGGTATGTGCGAGGGGGAAGGAAACCTTGTTTGGTAAGGGCATCATCTAGTTAAATACTAAAACCATCCCTAGAGGCCTAGTTGCTCTTGAATCAAATTTCGATAATGCTTGATTACATTATTAATAGACATATGGCAGCCTCAAGGGATGTTGAGGAGCATGACCTTGGCACGAAGGAGAAACATAGGAATATTTGGTTAGGTAACATTCTCAAAGAAGGAGGAGGAAAGTGGTCCTACATCCAATTGCTAAAAAGGTATCAAGATTGCATGGCTTGGACCTATTCCGAACTAAAATCATACAGAGAGGACTTGTTTAAACATGAGATTCCCTTGGAGCCTAATGCAAAGCCATTCGAGTAGAAAAAGAGGCCAATCAGTCCACTCTTATCTCTTAAAATGCAAGAGGAACTGAAAAGATAAGATGTAGGGATTATTCAGACCATGAGCTATTCTTTTTGTGTTGCAAACCTAGTACCAATCGAAAGAAGAATGGTGACATCAGGCTGTGTGTAGATTTCAGAAATCTAAATAGAGCATCTATGAAGGATAATTATCCTTTACCAAATATGGAAAACATGCTGCAATTAGTGACTGGTTCTGAATTACTCTCCACCCTAGATGGTTTCTCTGGTTATAACTAGGTTGTGGTGAAGGAATCAGAAAGGATCAAGACATCCTTTACTACTCCTTGGGGGACGTATGTGTATGTTAGGATGCCCTTCGGTTTGATGAATGTTGGAGCCACCTTTCAAAGAGCAATGGATGTTGCTTTTTCTAGTTACATCAATGAATTTATTGCAGTGTATCAAGATGATGTAACTGTATTTTCTAGGAAGAGAAGTGATCACCTGCTTTGTACTTGGAGAAGATGTTGATAAGATGTAGAGAATATGGCATCTCACTCAATCCAAAGAAGTGCCATTTTGGAGTGCAGAAGGAAAAATTTCTTGGCCACATCGTGTCACAAGAAGGGGTGATGATTGATCCAGAAAGGGTAGAGGCCATTAGCAAGGTCCCAATTCCAAGGACCAAGAAAGGAATTTAGTCTTTCTTTGGGCAAATAAACTTCATCAGGAGATTCATATCAAACTTTGTTGAGTTGACCATTCCAATCACTTCCATGCTAAAAAAGGACCAGGCCATCAAATGGGAGGAGGTTGCCATCCAAGATTTCAATGGGATTAAAGAGGCACTAAAGCATGCACCTATTCTAGCAGCTCTAGATTATAAGAAGCCCTTTCAACTATTCTCTTTTGCTTTAGAGAACATTATTGCTTATGTCCTATTGTAGAAGGATGATGAAGGGGCTGAGAGGCCAATTTCCTTTTCAAAGGCATTGCGTAGGGGGCTGAGTTGAAATACACTAGTATGGAGAAACAAGAATTTACCGTGGTAAAAGCAACAAAGGTTTTCATGTCTTACATTTTAAGTTCTAAGATTGTTGCTTATGTTCCCCACACCATGGTGAAAGACATCTTATCAGAGATGGAAGTCTCAAGCAAAAGATGTAGATGGGTGAACAAGTTGCAAGAATATGACATGGATATCCAAACCATGAAGCTAGTGAGAGGTTTGGGCCTGGCTAAGCTTATGGCTGAGAGCAACTTGTAAACTATTGAGGTAAATGAGGTAGAAGAAGGTAGGGTAGATGTTTTAAAAAATTTGATGAGTTAAGAGTGGTACAAAAATGTATTTTTTATCTTAGACATTTGAACTACCACCCTGAATATTTAAGTAAGAACCAGAAAAGAGCCCGTAAGTTGGCTTCCCGTAAGTATGTCATTACGATTATGGGTTAGCGTGGAAGAACCCGGAGGGATTCCTCTTAAGGTGCACATCAAGAAGATGCCCCAAGATAATTGTTGATATCCATGGAGGAGTTTGTAAGGGGATTTTCTGCAAGAATCATAACACACAAGATCCTCGAGGGCTGATTATTGGTGGCCAAATCTCTTCAAGGATACAACCATATTAGTTAGAAGATGTGATATTTTCCGTGTTTCTTTGGGAAGACTAAAGCTTCAGCTCCCTTCCTTTGTATATTGTATCAATTGAAGCTCCATTCAAGCGATGGGAATGGATTTCATTGCTAAGATTTCAAACCCTTCAAGTGCTAGCCATAAGTGGATTCTTGTAGCCACAAATTACTTTACTAAATGGGTGGAGGTAATCCCCACCAAGAAGGCAACACACCAAGTTGTCATGGAATTTGTGCTAAACCACATCATCTACAGGTTTGGGGTGCTAGTCAAGATTGTTGCTGACAATGCCATGAGCTTTAGAGCTAAACCTTTGGTGGCAATGTGTAAAGAATATGGGATCAAATTGACATATGCCTCTAATTAAAACCCCCAAGGAAATGGAGTAAGTGAGTCCAAGAACTAAAAACTTGTTGAAGATTATCAGAAGAACCTTGGAGCTAAACAAAAGAAAATGGGGTGAACAGTTGAAGTTTGTTATTTGGGCTGATAGAATCACCGTTTAAAAGAGCCACCGAAAGAGTCCATTTGAGTTCGTGCATGGAACTTAGGCCCTACTACCCCTGTATATGCAAATGTCCTCATATCAGTTCATTCAACAACTAGAGGATCAAGAAGTAAGTCCTTATGATGCTCGCATTAACTAGATTGTTGAACTTGATGAAGAAAGGAGGGCATCCCACCAGAGGCATGTAAAGTTTAGAGAAAAGATGAAGAATTTATTTGACAAGAAGGTCACTCCTAGAGCTTTCAATGTTGGAGATCTTGTGCTACTATGGGATAGTAGGCATGAAGATAAGGGAAAGCATGGCAAGTTTGACTCATTATGGATGGGCCCTTACTCCATTGATATCAGAATTGGTGAGCATACCTTCTTCTTGAAGGATTTGGATGGTGAATTGCTTGAGCTGCCTATTAATGGTAAGAATTTGAAGCATTTCTTGGATTGATTCCCTAGGATCAAGGTAAAAATATTTTGTATAGTGTATAGTTTGTTGTTTGTTTCCTGTCTTTTGTGTTTCGCTCGCTCTGGTCCTTGGTGACCTATTTTTGCTAGTTTATCTGTTCAGTTTTGGATGATGGATTTTTTCTCTGCAAGTTGAATCCTTTTCCCAATGGATATATTTTGCACTTGGTCTACCGTTGTTCTTGTGGCACTCACAGGAGTGCCCATCCCGAGGTGGAGCCGATGTTGGTGCTCAAAATAGTCTCACCCCATTTTGTTGTCCTAGTTGTTTTTGCCTAAATACTTGAGAAAAATGAATGGATGTAGCTCGAGAAAACATATTTGAGCCTTCTAACATTTCTAAAAGCTCTGTCCTTGGAGAAATTTTCATCTTCAAGCTTAAATGGTTATTTTTCTCCATTTTACGGTTTCACAGGTATTTCTCCCGGTCAAATTTACATCCTTGTGTCAACAAGAAATGCAACCTCTTTTGGTTGGATGCAGCTCATCAGGGCACTCTAAAACTCTATGGATCACCTTGACCCAAAATTGGTCCACGTGGAGGAGAAACACTCATTTGAAGATTTACTTTTTTGGTTTGGTCTTGAAGTAGCGCCGAGAGGACACGTGGAGCTCTCCGCTACTCCGCTTTGACTTAGACAAAATTTTAACGCAGCTAATACAGTTTGGCGGGATAGGGACACATGGTGATCCCACACTCATTCAAGGTCTCAAACTTGGGCACCATTTTGATATTGCACCATGGAGACACGTGGAGAAACCATGCATGTTTGGGAATGACCCTTGAGTTTCATTTTAAAGAAGTGCCAAGAGGACACTTGGAGGCCTCCGCTCACTTTGCATTTTGCTTGGAATTTTCAATGGCCAAAGGAGATTTCCTTGGACTTTGACACATGTGCTACCTTCTGCTGAGCTTCAAGCCTTTAAACAAATTTTTTCAAGCCAGGGACATGTGGCGAGCCCACGCTCTTTCAGGTCTCAAATTTTGGGAAACATCTCAAGATGCGCCATTGTGATGCATGGAAAGTTTGAAAAGTCAAAGGATGGGAAGCATACCATCGAGGGAAACTTGGATTTTTTTCCTCTTGTTACCAAAAGGATTAAAACATCAAAATGGCCCGTAGAACTAGTAGAAAATAGTCAAAACTTTGCCCCGGTCAAAAGTGCGGAAGGGCGGAGCTACGGGGAAATTTGGAAATTTTTCCCTTTTCCAAAAGGGAGGTGAAATATCAAAATTTGGCTACGGTTCCTTTGGGACCCACCTCAGGACAAGTGTCAGGCTCATTTCTCAAGGATGGAGGCATGGAGCAAAATGGAAATTCTTTCCATTTTTTCAAAAGTTTGTTAAAAGTCAAAGGAACCCCCCAGGCATGTTTTAAAATCGGATCTTCCATGTGGATGGCCCAAAATTTTGAAGAGAAGATCAATGGCATCTATGTATCTGAATCTGATTTCCCCCATTTTACTGAAAAGCTCCTGGAAGTGTGAGTCTTCATGATTTCTTGGTATTTCCTACACACCAAGCGGGAGGGGAGTAAATTTTGATATCTAAGTTTGGTGGGGGAGATCTGGAGATGTCTTTCACCATTAAAATGGTCTAACTATTGGGCTCGATCATATTTTCCATTTTTCTTCTCCCAGTGCATGCAAGGAACTAGGTTTGAAAGATTAGGGGTGGAAGTGGTTAGTGAATAGAAGGAAGAGTGATTTGCTAGAGGAAGGATTTGAATGCATGAGATTTTTGAAGAGATCTACCCCCGAGCACTGGCGACTTTTACGATATCGATTCTGGGAATCATGATTGTGATCATGACAAGCACTTGGTAGTACTTACTCATGTATGGATTTTCTGGAGAAAAGGCTATATTGAAAATTTTATAAATGGAAATAATTTATTGTGCAAATGGTTGGAGTATGAGGGGTTAGGACTGATTTTCCTAATATAGAAAAGGCTTGATAGAGCCCATCCTTTTTAGAAGCTTATTGAGAATCTTATATCTCTTTTGTATTGAATTTGATCATGTCAAGGTGGTTGCGAGTGTACAACCATTGACAAGCTCTGAGATTGTTCTAGAAACTTTCCCCTGTTGATAAATTTAATAAAACTCGAGTTATTTTGTGTGGATCTTATACATAATGTGTGGCTTTACTTTTGAATGTCTACAAATAGTTGTTCTTGTTCCTATTGCAATCTTGTGTCAAAATCTATCTCAATCACATAGGTCTCAATCCTTGTGATAGTTTAGTGGCATCTGCAATTTCATTTCTCAAAGAGCTTTCATTTGGGAGTGAAATAAATGATTTAAAATCACTTTTCTCTCATTTGTTGATAGATATTGTTTGTAAGCCTCTGGGTGTACCTCAGGCATGATTGTGCTCAGATCTTGATATTTTTTGGGTCTTCTAACTCGATCCTTCATGTTATAATCTCATAGGTTGTATGAAAAAGTGCTAATCTAGGTCTCCATTGAAGCACATATTCTAGTTAAAGAAACATTTTAGCTTCTCTGTGGCATTTTGTTGGTTTAGTTTTCCATTTTTGCAAAATTTCTCAAAGATTAGGTATAATCAAATTTATCCTACTTCATCTCCCACCAAATTCACTCAAAACAACTAATCCTACCCATACTATGCTTGTTTGTCATGTGTGTATACAAATGCACAAATTTTACTACCAAAACATGTAAAAACAATCAGGATTCCAAATGTCTTTAGTAGCCTGAACCTTGCCTAGAGAATATCTCCACTATCTAGAGTGATAACTCATGAGAGTTAGGTTTTGTTGCATTGATCATATTTTCTTCAAGGTCTCCTTAACAGCTTCATTAGGAAGGATATCTCCATCTCCTCCATAAACGACAGGCTACAAAAGGGTTCTCTTACCTTGGTTGAAAGGCACAACCTAAAATAGTGAGGATAGATCAAATCCTCTTGAGGGTGTTATCCATTTCTCCACATCTGAGTGATTAAGGGCCAGTTAGATCCCATCCTCGGCTACAAAATGACTCATCATGATCTATCTATCTCTAAGCTTCCTACTAAACTTGTGATGCTTATGCTCAAACTTACGAAGGAGAATCGATTTGGATACCAACAATACAAACTAGAATAAGAGAAAATATCCCCGGTGGTGACTTGGAATACAAATGAAGGTAAAGGGAAACATTTTTATGATATGGATTGGTAGGAACAAATCAAGGAAATTTCACATTTCCAGCTGGAATGGCATTTGAGAACGCACTTCCAATTTTCCCCTTTGGTGGGTATTCTTATGAATAATAAGGGGCATACCTAATGTTCCCGATCTAGTGAAAATGTTTCTAGTGCTACAAACACCCATATAGACCTAAGAAGGTGATGGTGTAGAGGTAACATAACTATGGTTGTGAACATGGTCCGTAAATTTTCCTTTCCCTATGAATGGTGTAGAATGTGAAGGTTAGGCACTAGTTCTCTAATTATTTCCACCAATGTTTAAATCACAATTCCTGATGAAGGTTTTGCATTTGTCCTAGGTGTATGTTGAGTCTTGTTAGGGGGGAAAGGCACATGATGTCCTTTTATGAATTGATCCCTAGTATGACACACCTCTTTCGATGTATTTTTTGTTTTAGGGGAGGGTTAACAATGTTATTATGGAGAAGAACATTAATATACCCCTGTATCCTATCCAAGTATTGATATATGGCATTAAGGTGCTCGTCTCTTTTGTCAAGACGTGCTAGAAAATCATCATTAAGTAATAGATAATAAGGAAGTGGATCAATTGGAATAGTGATTTGAGGTCTAGATAAGACCCAATGATAGAACCTTTGATATCTCATAAATGTCATTTTTTTAATTGGATAACTTTGCTTGCACATTGTAGTTATGTTGGTCTATTTCCTCAATTCTAACCGATGAAGTGGTATTATACCTATGAGGAGGGGTTGTGTGAGGAGATAAGATATTTTGGGAGAAATTTTTAGCCCATGATGACAAGGAATGTGATTGTTGCATACCCATATGAGCATCATAAGCTTCAAGAACCGAGAATGTGCCTACCATATACTTGACCTAACTTATTCAGGGTGTAATAATACATGAAGAATAATGGGATATGAGAAGGATGGATGAAAGAAAGGAAAGAAAAGAGGAAATGAAAAGGAACTACTCCTTCACATTAGGTTCACCAATTTTATATATATAAGAATCAACACATGATGCTAGGATGCACTCGACCTCTCGAGGTCATGCTAGGAAAAGTGAAATGAGATGCAAAGATGGTTATGGAATGGGTACATAAGATGAATAGGTAGAATATGAAAAAATAGATGAAAATGGATAAAAGGTAGATCAAGGAAAATGAATGTCTTGTATGAGCACAACAGGAATATGATCATCTAAGACAATGGACACTTATCTAACTTGGGCAAGAAAAATGGAATGGTCAAGGAGGATTGTCACACAAAGGTTTATGTCGATATCACATCACCAAATATACCTTGAATGGGATGTGGAATATGTGGGAATCATCTTGTTTCTAGTAAAAAAATCTCCAAATAAGGTTGTAGAGATGTGAGAGGAGACGTGTGGGAAGGACTAATTTATGGATTGTGTAATCTAATTTGAAACAGGATGGTTAAATGATAACTCATTAGTTTTATCAGCTTCATCATTCAAGGCTATCAACTATGAGATTATGTTGGGTGGACCTGGTGTGGTTTGGAAAAGCTATTTGAGGCTCTGATCAATATTTGTCAATTGTGTTACGTTGATTGGTTGTGGAACTCTTGGGTCAAACACACATTTTCTAGATTTCCTAGGGCCTTAGATGGTCATATGGATGTGCAAGCAATTAATATAAGGAAATTAATAAACATGCAAGGAATCTAAAAGTGGCAAGGTCACATTTTTTGTAATCTAGAAAAATAAAGGAACTGTGGGGAGTTGTGTTAATTTACATCTAAATAATTATATGTTCCTAAATTAACAAAGAAATGAAAGCATATTTAAATTAAATCAAATTGATTACTCTCTTTGAATCTAATTAAATATGCGTGTAACTAATTAATGTAACAAAGGAAAGCTAATTAATTGAAACAAAGAAAGTAAACCTAATCTATTTGTTATTTTGTATTTTCAAATGATTTTTTAACAAAAATTAACAAAACACTAATTTAATCTAATGTTTTATGGGAATTGTTTGTTTTCTAGAACTAAATAAAAGAAATCAAACATAGACACTACAACTTATTCTAATGAATTAAAATTTCTTCTACTCTAAAACAAATTAAAATAAACAATAAAATAATTGGATGTGGTTATTTCCTACTTTACATAATGGATTTTATCTAATCTAATAAAAATAAAGGTTTTCCTAATTTTTATCTATGGATATTACTTCTCTTCTTCTACCTCATAATCATGGAAGAATGAAGAGCTTACCATAAATCATTCCTCCCCTTAAGCTTCCTTGGTAAAGTAGAATATTTCTACAATGAAGAAATTAAAATTAATGCATAGATACCGAAGATTCTAAAGCTCATTTTCCATGAAAATCCATAGGTATAGGAAGGGATGAGGCTTTTAATAGAATATTTTCTCATGTATAAAATAGAAATAATGAATGTAGTGAACTCTATAAAAAAATTTAATAATGAAGAATTAAAAACACACTATGCATAAGAACCTCCTTTGAATCCTTCCCGGAAAATCCATAGGGATGAGTTGGGAAGAAATCCTCGATGGTAGCTTCTTAAAGTAAAATGGAAACTACTGTGAATGCTACTACTTTGAACATATATATTCTAAAACTATGAAATTGAATCTATCTCAATAAATAAAGGAAGCTTCTAGGAATGAAATAACATCTCTAACCTAGAAATTTAGTATAGAAAAAATCCAACAAGATGTAACTTTGTGGTCCCCTCACTTATTTTCTAATGAATTTCCAAACATGTCCAGGAGTTGTGCGGTAGTGTACAAAGGAATGTTATCCAAAATTCACCCCTCGAGGTAATTTTGATAACATGAAATTCTCAAGTCCTGGCAAATAGATTGAGTCAGGGAAAAGTCATGTTTTTGGGTCCCCTCATATTTTTCTAATCCCTGTCCGAAGAAGAGAGCAAGTTCAAGAAAGGTGAAAAAATGAAAAAAGCAGGCTCGGGCAGTTTTCTCCTAGTCCAGTGTACTTCTTTGTAGTAGCGCAAAGCTTGATCTGGAAGGATAAAAAATAATGTAATTCAAGGCAAAATCAAAAATACTCCAACTAATGCTTTAGGAAAAAATTGATTTTTATAGAAAATTGGCGAACCTACCAACCGGTGAAATGTCCATCCCACTTAGTAGGCAAGAAGTGCCACATCACTCATGGGAGTAACATTTAATTCAAGACTAATAATAAAGGATGGGGGGAAAAGCCGAAGTCTATATGCAGGATAACATTTGACCGATCAATAATATTTTACTTAAATCGATTTTCATAAAATTGGACTTTCTGGAATGAGCACGACGTCCTCTACGCCACAAACTGGATTTCTTATTTTTAATGAGGGTAGATATATTTAATTAAGAGAAACATATTCGGCTCCAGTTAGTTAATGCTCATTCCCATCAAATGACAGAAAACGCCTGCCAGACCCAAAATAGCTGCCCGCACTCAGAAGGCCATAACTTTTGCATTTCTCAACGAAATCACACAAAATTGAATAGACCGGAATCGTGGTTCCAAGCCATGCAAAAAAATAAATAAATTATGGATTTGATCAGAAATTGATTGATATTTTTAAGAAAACGTGGCCGGTTCGTATGTTTTTTTTGGTAGGTGGGAGTGCAATTAAGAGGCATGGTCATCATTCTTTCTCTGCTTTGCAGCACATGGGATAGTATGAGGAGCTTTCGCAAGTAATTTACAATCATTTCACTCAATTTAATGCCTCTTACTGGTTGAAGGACAAATTTCAGGAATTTTCCCTTCTCTTTCCTTCTCATTTTCTATAAATGGAGTGTTGGGCTCATTGTAAAGAGAGAGTTTTTGGGTAGCAAAGCTCTGCCAAAATTGCTTTGTGAAGCCAATTATGTGTTGTAGGAGTGGACTCCTTGCATGGTGATCCGGCCCTTATCTTGTAATAGATTGAGTATCATGAAGCAATAAAATACCGGTTTGTGGATGTATCTTCCTATTCATTCTTCTTGCCCCTTTGATCTTTCTTAAGAATATTGTGTCTATTTATTATGTTCTTGCAGGATTCATTATCATTGTGTGTGCTTGGAATATTGGTGTGAATGCATTTTTCTAGATTATGGAAAATCACCTCTTCTAGTGTGCACTTTGCCTTTATTTCACACATTTGGAACTACTCTCACATCCTCCTTTTAACCATTGTATCACCGCTTTAGTGTAGGCTTTCATTTTATGCAATCTTCCCTGGTCCTTGGAAGTTTAGATTAGAATAGTTAGCTTATCCCGCATTAGAGCAGATTGTGGCGGGTAGTTTAGGAGCAGAACCAGCTTTCTCTAGGTCTATCTAAAGTAGCAAGTCCCACAACTTGGAGATAGTACCCATGTTATCCAATCACACTTGTGAGTTCAAGTATATCTCCGGGGTGCTGTGATTCGGTATACAGGAATGAAAGAGCGTTGGAGCTAGTTGGTTTCACACAATCTAGTAATAATGCAAGGAAGAGAGAAATAAGGAAAATGAACTGTGTTTTCTTGTGTACTTCTTTGTAAGATTCAGGAAGCATAATAATGTAATTCAAAATCAAAATACTCCAACTAATGCTTTAGGAAAAGATTGATTTTTATAGAAAATTGGCAGAGAGGTGGTCCATCCCACTTAGTAGGCAAGAAGTGCCACATCACTCATGGGAGTAACATTTAATTTACTAATAATATTAAGTAGGGAAGAGTAAGTCTATATGCATATAACAAGATCAATAATATTTTATTAAATCAAGAAATGTGAGACAAACCTAGTTGGAAGAAGGTAACACACATCAAAAACATGTTGGAAATTCTCAAATAAATGCGCACAAAATCGTTGATCTACATAGACCAGTGGTTACACAACCACCATGTAAGTTGCGTATGTAACTGCTGATTTTGGTAAATCGACGGTTATGTAACCACCGAGGTGGTTCTGTAACTAAAGGCTGAAAAGCTAAAGGAAAGTCTACAAAATGACTAAGGAAAGTGGGAAAAGCTATAAAATGGACAAGTATGGTAAAGTAGGATACGAGAACATGTTGTAAGAAATAAATTAGAGTTGAACACTATTGAAATCGATAATTAATCATCATTGGAGATTTTAACTATTCCAACAATGTAGCACTCTAAAAATTTGGGTGCGTATAGGTACCCTTCAACAACTTTTTAAAAAAGTAGTTTTATTTGAATTTATTTAATTACGAATGACCACAAATATAGTTTTAACCATTAAGGTAACAATGATTTTAGATAATTCAATCTTCTCCTAAGTTTTTTTGAAATTGCTTCCAAATGGAGATACAAAGCTGAGTGGATCATGGAACATTGGATTTGTTAGATACAAGACATTTAAATGATTTTATTCATTTAGATGTTAAAATAACACCAATTATAAAATATGACTTTCATGATTATAGGTGAAAATATAATATTAATACGTATATACATACATACATATATATATATACATATACATATAAATACACACACACACACACACACACACACACACACACACACACATACACACACACACACACACACACACACATATACACACACACACACACACACACATACACATACACACACACACACACACACACACACACACATACATATGTATATATATATGTATCACACACACACACACACATAAAAACTATTAAAATTACTAAACTAATTATTATATTACATATTATGAATTTGTGAGATTTATGACCATTAATATAAACAAAACTAGAAACTTTTGAATTAGAATAAGAAAAATATTTGAATATCTTATAAATAAAAACTAAAAATCAAGAAATATCTCAATCATCTATTCATTTTTATTTTTAATTTGTTTCATTTCGAATCAATTTTCTTTCATTTTTCTTTGTTTGATTTCTTACAAATATAGATTAAACTACAAATATGGGATTTCATATTTTTTTAAGAAAGGTTAAACTTGGAGTCTTAAAAGTTGGAAGTTGGAATTCAATTTATAAAGAATTACAAGCTTATACTACTAGTGAGTCATTTGTTTTTGACTTTTTACAATATTTATTTAAATAATTGGAAATAGAGTTTTAATGCTCTAAAAAATTTAGCAAATTTTGTTTGTTTATAACTATGCAATAAAGACCCATAGACTTATAAAGATTAATTTTTTAAAAATCTTTTAGATTCAATCAATTAAAAAATGCCCCATTGATTTGTAATTATAAATCAGCTCATAAAATATAAAAGATGAAATCTGCAATAGAGAATAACACACTATAAAAATTTATGTAAAATATGTTTTTAATATATACCAACATTGGTTGCATTTTAAAATATTTATTATCATTTTTCTATGTATTTTTTGTGTATCTTTGTTCTCTTTACAAGGAGAGTAGAGTAAGATTGGCTACATAGTCATTTTTGGGTTAACAATGGAATGGGTAATAGTTTCTCGTGGAGTATAATGATATATCTAAGCCTACATATGGATCATCGGTAGAAATTTAGGATTTGCAAACATAATTTATTTATTTTCAATCTCTATATTATACATGTTAAATTATTTTATGTATTTGTTAATAATTAACATAAATTTTTTGCGCATATATTAAATTTTGAAGACATTCACATAATTTTTGGACCATCACCTAATTTTATTGTTGTGTGTAACCTTGAATGTCAAAATCCAACACTACTTCCGAGGTGTGGTGAAAAAATCAGTAATCAAGATATGTAAAGGTTCACGAATCTAAAAATAAGGACACCATGAGTTTTGAAATGTATTAGATACAAATATATGATCAAATGACCACATGTGATGACTTATCATTGAACAAGGTTGATAATACTAAGAAATCTAATATATAAGCACCCCCATTTAGTATACGATATGGTTTTTCTCATGCCATGAACCGAGCTATAGAATGTGTACATTGATAGAGATAATGTTGAGATGCAAGATTTCCTTCCACACTAAAATATGTTATGTGATGTACGTGATGTTTGTATTGATGGTTATATATAGTTCAAAAAAGGTGTGAAATAATAAAATATGAAATGAGAACATTAATGATAGAGAGAAAATATGAGCTACAAAAATTCAACCCATCTGATGTTTGTTTAACCCATAACAATTACGATTTACATTCATACAAAGAAAGGAAAAAATGTTATCTAGAAATTTTGGTTTGAAAATGAGAGAATAAATGTTTTTCTAATTATCAATTTTTTTGGTTTGATTGACTGGTTGAGGTTTTATACTTTAAAATTCCTCCTACTATGTTACTTTTTAACTTAAATGAAGAATTTTAAAGTAGGGACCCTATGATGGGATTCATTGGATGAATTGCCCATAAACATAATTACTATTACAAATTACAACTATATGAGCTCTCTTAATAATTCACATCATAATAGAAAATTTACACATTTCTTTGTGTTGGAAAAATTTAGCTTAAAAAAAAACCAATAAGGAAAGACACAATCAAAACACAATAAGAAAAGTAAAATTATATATATTATAATTGTTTTAAAATTCTTTTACAATAACAAAGTTGTTTCTCTATTTTTCTTCTATTACGAAAAAACCTTCATTGTTGCACTCTAAATATTCTTCTTTGAATATTCTCTCTTCATATATTCTCCTTTTCTATATTTTTCTTCCTTCTTCCTTGAGTTGCTTGCTCTCTTTCCTCTGTATTTTTATTTCCCTTTTATCTTCTCGTGCTACTCCACAAATAACTTAAAAATCATCCTCTAAATCCCCTTTTATATCATTCCCATATATAAAAATATAGTTCTTTGCTCCTTAAAATTGTGCCCAATAAAAGGATCCCAAAACATATATAAAATGCTACATAAAATAAAATATATATTGGGCCTCAAGAAATAAGTCACAACCCAAAAGAGCTCGGAACTGGAATTAATCATGGAAGTTTCATGTCCGCGGGAAGTTGGAGCATTTATTCACAAAGTCCCGGACTTGAAATATAGCTTGGAGAATTCACGTCATGCCAAAAATTATGGACCCGGAATAAAACAGGGCTCTCACAAGCGGGGAAGAGAAAAAGAAAAAAATCCTTAGAGTTCGGCGTGGAAAAAAAAGTGGCGGAAGTAAAAGATTTCAATGAAAAAAAAATCCAATGGCCAAATAATTAAATACCTTACACAAATGTGGTTGGCTAAGCGAGAAAAATAGGTTTAAAATTTTTCACTAGCTTGATATTACAGCCATATTAAATTTTGACACTCCCCTTTAATCTTGAGCCAACAAAAAGTAATATTTGGAGTTAGGTGATCCATTTATGATGCCCATATTTTCTCTCAAATTCTCAAACATTTCCTTTGACATGGTTTGGTAAAAATATCAACTAGTTACTTCTTTGACCTACAAAATTTAATCTCAATTTCTCCTTTCTCAACCAATTCACAAATAAAGTGATACTGATTGCAATATGCTTTCTTCTGCCATGAAAAATAATATTTTTAAATAATGCAATCAAAGACATATTGTCATAATAAATCATAGTTCTTTTTACTTTCCTTACAAATTTGAAGGATTCATTTTAGGAAAATCATCTGAAAAATGACTGAGTTTGCTGCAATATACTCTGCTTCTACAGTAGACAAAGAAACTACTGATTGTTTCTTCAAAGCCCATGAAATGGCTCCTGATCCAACATTAAAAACATATCCAAATGTGCTCTTTCTATCATCAAGGCTACATGCCCAATCACTATTTGTATATCCAACTAATTGAAAATCATTATTAACATCTTATAGAATTCAAAATTCTATTTCCATTCACATACCTTAGTATTCACTTACCTTTTCCAATGACACTCTTTTTGTGTCTCAATAAATCTAGAAATTAAGTTAACTGCATACACTATGTCTAGTCTTGTAGTAGTTAAATATATTAAGCTTCCTACCAAGATTTTGTACCTTGTAGGATCCACATTGTTTCTACAATCTTCTTTAGTTAATTTTAGACTTAATTCAGCTAGTGGTGATGTTTTTTACAATCCAACACTCTAAATATTTGTAAAACTTCCTTTACATACTTATTTTGACATATAAAAATTCCCTTCTTTGTTTTCTTTACCTCAATGTCAAGAAAATACTTCAACCATCCTAAATCAACCATCTCAAATTCCTTCTTCATGGCTGATTTAAATTCATTTGTTCCTTTGTCTAAATTTCCAATAAAAATTAAATCATCTACACAAAAATATAAAAATAAAATCTTATCATTATTTGCATTGATGTAGATTGTGGGATCACTGCTTCTTTTGCTAAAGCCATTACTTGTCAGATATGAATTAATCCTACTATACCAAGCCCTTGGTGCTTGTTTCAATCCATATAAAGCTTTCTTCAGCTTTTACACCTTTATTTCATGATGTGGGATTTTATAACGAGTTGGTTGTCCCACATAGACTTCTTCTTCTAACACTCCATTCAAAAACATTGATTTGACATCCACTTGATAGACCTTCCATTTGTGATGAGTAGTTATTGCAATAATTATTCTCACAATGTCTAACCTTGCTACTAGATGAAATGTCTCATTATAATCACGTCCATGATTTTTTTGGTAGCCTTTGACAGCTAATATCTCCTCATGTCTTTCAATTTTTCCATTGAGAGTAGTTTTGGTTTTATAAACCCACTTGACACCAATGACTTATTTTCCTATTAGAAGATCTACTAACTCCATGTCTAATTATTTTCTATTGCATGCATTTATTCATCGATTGCTTCACACAATTTAATATATTTAATTGCTTCATAATAAATACAATCAGTTACTGCTGAAAATAAAGAAAAATTAATCATTTCATCTTCATTTTCTTTATACCTTAACTTGTCACAGATCTTTTTTACATTCCTCATTCTTCCTTGTTGTTACAATGAGTCTGATGATGATGGAGATGCTTCATTAACTATTCCTTTCATGCTTTGTCAGTTTCTTCCATTACAAGATTCACCCCTTTGAGAAATGAGTGTCCAACTTGGTACATTGTTTGCTCTTCCTTTTGCCGGTTCATGCACAATGATAGGTGCATTTACATTTATTTGTAGATGCTCTACGTGTGCTTGTTCCCAAGATACTTCCTCAATGAATTGAATATTTCTACTGATAATCAGTTCCTTTGTAACTGATTATATAATATGTAAGCTTTTGATTGCTCACTATACTAAATAAAATGCACTTCTCTCCTCTGTTATCCCATTATGTTCTTATTTTCTTTGGCACATGTCCATATGCCATAGATCAAAAAAATATCAAGAGCTCAACACTTAGTTTTCTTCCACTCCATGCTTCTTGAAGTATTTTGTTCCTCATGCTCTTTATAGGACATCTATTTAGCAAATTCACTGATGTCCCAACTGCTTCGCCCAAAATTCATCAGACATTCATCTTTCTTTCAACATGCTTATTTTCATTAATTGAATGGTTTTGTTCTTCCTCTCTACTACACTATTTTTTTGAGGTGTATACCTTGTTGTGAATTTATTCTTGATCTCATTCTCTTTACAGTAGTTTAAAACTCATTTGATATATACTCTCCCCTCTATCTGTTCTTAATGTTTTTATATAATGGCCACTTGTGCTTCTCAACCATGGCCTTGAATTTCTTGAATACCTCAAATGTTTTTGATTTATTTTTAAAAATTAAATACATGTCCTTTTGTTGAATTCATTAATGAAAGTAATGAAATATAAACTTTTAGACATGGAGGGAGTCTTCATGGGACCACACAAATATGAATGTACTAGCTCAAGAGGTAAGTTTTCTCTCCATTATTTACCTGAGGGAAAACCATTTCTATGTTGCTTCCACAATATGTATGCCTCAAAAACCTTTCTAATTGTTCAATAGGAGGTAGCCCTTTAACCATTTTCTTATTATAAAAAAATTCAATCCACCATAACTCAAGTGCCCATAATTGAGATGTCAGAGTGTGGATTGATCAATGAATATTTTTTTTAACATTGTTGCACCTGCTACACTTTGCATTCTCAAGGGGAACATTCTATTATGTTTCATATGCACTTTTTCAATCAAATTTTTGCTTCCACCTTTGTCATATATACTGCATTCTCCATTTGAAAACCTCACCTTATATCCATTTTAGACAAGCTTCCTAATACTAAGAAGATTATACTTCAATCCTAGCACATAGAAAACATTATTGATATGCTTCTTGTCTCCTTGCTTAGTGAGAATGGATATTATTGCCTTTACCCATCATAAGAACCTTATTGATTGTTCCCATATTCACTTAAGATCTGATTGGTTCATCTATATTATTGAACATTTCTTTATTTCCACACATATGATTGTTGCAAGCATTGTCCAAATATCATACTTGTTTGTTTCCTTACTCATCTACATTGCAAGTTAAAAAGAATTTTTCATTCTTTTAATTTTTCTCATGTTTAACTTATTTTGCATTAGAGAAACTTGCATTATGATTATTATTTCTCAAATCATATTCTTTCTTTCTACACTCACTTGCATAATGCCCAAACTTTTTGTAGTAATAACATTACACATTTGATTTGTCATACCTTTGTGAAGAACCACCTCTGGAAGTGTTGTTTCTCATTCCTCTACCTTTTCCTCTTTCCTGTGGCTCTTAGTAGTGGTTGTGGCTTCCACATTCTTGCTGGTTGTTACATCTTCCTCTTCCTTTGTTGTATGCTCCTCTCCCCTTGCCTCTAACATTCATATTTTTTTTGAAGGATTGTTCTTTGGAAGAGCTTACTGATCTATTCATCCTTTGTTCATGGTTTTGCAAGGAACACATTATCTTATCAATAATCAATTGGTTTAAGTCCTTAGACTCTTCTATGGCTACTACAAATGGGTCAAATATGACTGGAAGGATTCTTAATACCTTCTCTATGATTCTATTGTCTTGAACAATATCACCATTAGTCGTCATCTAATTAAAAATGGCCATTGTTCTTGTAAAGAAAACATGTATAGACTCTGAGTCTTTTACGAGAAGAGATTCAAACTCTCTCCTTAGCATCTATAGTCTGACTACATTTACCTTGTCACTTCCTTGATATGCATCATGCAAGGTATCTCAAGTTTGTTTAGAGTTAATAGCTGCTACTATAATTGGAAATACTAAATATGTGACTAAATTTTGTATATAGTTAAAAGTGTTTACATCCTTTCTTCTATTTTCCTTCAATGCATTTTTATGTGCTTGTGTCAATGCATTAAATACAGCTTGGTCTGCTACCTCTATATAGCCTCCTTCAACTAGTTCTCATAGATCTTGAGAAGAGAACAAAGTCTTCATTTTAATGCACCAAATGTCATAGTTTTTCCCATCAAATATTTGGAGTTATTGCCAAGAGTTGTTACGATTAGAAGCCATTACAACTCAACCCAGAAAAAAAAAACTCAAACCCACAAAATATTAAGTTTTTGTTTGGTTTGATACCAATTTGTTGGCAAAATTTAGTGTCAAATGCAACCAATAAGGGAAAGACACAACTAGAACACAATAAAACACACTAAAATTATATATATATATATATATATAATCATTTTAAAATTCTTCTACAATCTTCTACAATCTCGAGCTATCTCTTTGTTTTTTTCTTTTTTATGAAAAAACTTATGTGTTGTTGCACTCTAAATATTCTTCTCTGAATATTACCTCTTCACTTTATTCTCTTTTTCTATACTTTTCTTCCATCTTCCTAGAGCTCTTCTCTCTTTCCTTTGTATTTTCTTCCCCTTTTCTCTTTTGTGATGTTGCATGAATAACTTTAAAAATTATCCTTTAAATCCTCTTTTATATCATTCATGTATGTAAAAAATATACTTCTATGCTGCTTAAAATTATGCCTAAAAATGGACCCGAAAACATATATAAAATGCAATATAAACTAAAAGATATATTGGGCCTCCGAGAAATAAGTCGTGATCCAAAAGAACCCGAACCGGAATTAACCATAGAAATTTCACATCCACAGGAAGTTGGAACTTTTCTTCATGGAGTCTCGGACCCAAGATATAGCCCAGAGCATTCACATCATCCCAAAAATATCGGACCCGAGAATAAAATGTGGGGTTATCACAATCGGGGAGGAGAAGAAGAAAAAGTTCCACGAGTTCACGTGGAAAACTAAAGCGAGGGTGGTAAAAGTTTTCATGAAAAAAATTCAACATGTCGCAATAATTAAATACGAGAAAAATGAGTTTGGCTGAGTGGAAAAATAAGTTTAAAAGTTTTGAGTGGTTCAAGATTATAAAAATGCATGTGTCATATACGTCGAGGCTGAATTTGCTAATTTTATTCATTTTATATGTTAAAATACTACCACTTATAAAATATGACTTTCATGATTCACAAGTGAAAATATAGTTTAAACGTGTGTGTGTGTGTGTGTGTGTGTGTGTGTGTGTGCGCGTGCGTGCGCACATGTGCTGCGCATTGTGCAAGCGCATGCATGTGCATGTGCATGCGTGCGTGTGCGTGTCGTGTGCGTGCGTGCGTGCGTGCGTGCGTGCGTGCGTGTGTGTGTGTGTGTGTGTGTGCGCGCGTGTGCATGTGCATGTGCATCATGCATGCGTGTGCGTGCGTGCGTGCGTGCGTGTGTGCGTGCGTGCGTGTGTGCGTGTGTGCGTGCGTGCGTGCGTGCGTGCGTGCGTGCGTGCGTGCGTGCGTGCGCGTGTGTGTGTGTGTGTGTGTGTGTGTGTGTGTGTGTGTGTGTGTGTGTGTGTGTGTGTGTGTGTGTGTGTGTGTGTGTGTGTGTGTGTGTGTGTGTGTGTGTGTGCTAGAAAAATTAGCAAACTAATTATTATATTACATATTATGAATTTGTGAGATTTATTAGCATTAATGTAAAAAAATAGAAACTTTCGAAATAGAATAATAAAAATATGATTTTTCTTTGTTCGATTTCTTACAAATATAAATTAAATTACAAAACATTGATTTGTGATTTTTAAGAATGGTTAAATTTGGAATCTTGAAAATTGGAAGTTGGAATTCAATTTATAAAAATTACAAGCTTATACTAGTGAGTCATTTTTTCACATTTTACAATTTTTTAAAAATAAGTGGAAATAGAGTTTTAATACTCTAAAAAATGAAGGAATATTTTTATTTGTTTATAACTATACAACAAAGACGCAAATACATATAAAGATTAAGTTTGTTTAAATATTTTAGATTCATACAAATATAGAATCTCCCCTAGATTTGTAATTATAAATGGATTCAAAAATCTTAAAGATGAAATCTGCAATAGAGAATAACCCACCATAAAAATTTATGTAAATTTATGAATAATTCATTGGATGCATTGCCCATGGTCATGTTTTGAACTGCATCACGTGTTTGCGAAGGATAACTTTGTCGTGTTTCGCGAAATGATAACTTGGTCATGTTATGGATGTCGGTTGATTCAATAGGTATGTCCATTCCCGTCGAACTCCGTGACGAAATAGTTGGTCCATTCAACCACTTGAAAATAACAATTGTTATTTTCAAAGATTTGAATAGAGATTTTGTGAAGGGTAATTTCGTAATCATGGGATTCATATTTTTAGATAATTTAAAACCCGGAAACCAAATTACGGATGTGTAGTGGAGGCATGGAAAGGGAGGTGACAAATAAGTTATATTAGAAGGATAAGAGATGAATTGTCATTAGAGGAATATCATACCTAGTTGAGAATGATTAACGTTTCTCAAAGATTCGAAGTTAAAATACGTTTATGGATAATGACCAGCTCAAGAACTTACATAACCATTGTTTTAGACAAGCATTTAGTTGAGAAATGTTAGTTTATAAGACAACTAGAGGATGTCGGACATAATAAGGGGATGATGCGAGGGGATATGGGGAAAGTGATGTAGTAGTTTGGTTGTTTGGCCACTCAAAGATGATCATGAAGGCACCTATAACCTTCTTGAGGTAAATTTGAGGACATGGGTCAAATGGGAAAAGCATCAAGCCATTTCCCACGATGGCCACATTCAACCAACATGGCGTAACCAGCATGCACAAAGTGTTGGTTAAAATTGTTTGACCAAAAAAATATTCACCTTCGTGTGAGGATTGTGTCAAACCTCCGTGTTTGGGTGTGTAACCACTCCCCCTGTGCAAATTGTACACATGTAAACCAAGTCACATTATATTTAAATTTAAGCATGTAAACCAACTCGCATTATATTTAAATGTAAACTAAATGGGGAAAGCCTCAAGCCATTGCCCACGATCGCCGCATTCAACCAAAATGGCGTATGACAAACACACAAAAAGTGTTGGTCAAATGTTTCAACCAAAAAAATTACACCTTATGGCGGGATTCAGCAATCACACCTCCCTATTTTGTGTGCCACCCTAACCACTCCCCCTATTTAATTGTATGCATGTAAACCAACTCGCATTATATCTAAATTTAAGAATTTTGACCCTACCTAAATTTTTTTGTCACTTCTACCGGGGAAATGCGACAGGAGACGTTTCCACATGTTGGATAAGGATCTCCCATTCAACCTTCCTTTGAAGGCTTCAAAAATTTCATGCACCACCGCTTTATAGGTAGGAAGCTTGAAAATGTTTGAATTTTCCATTATTTTGGCCTTGCCACTATTGGGAAACTTCATCACTAAAAACACTCCATTGTGATGGTTCAACCCACTTCCACACCCCATTCCTTTATCCGGAAGGTGAAGTGGACAAACACTATGCACGTGGAGAGCCTTATCACCTCATGCACATCTCTACCACCATCGAATTGTATTTAATATCCAAATCGCCAAACCGGTTAGAATTTCCCACGATGCCAAAAGAGTCTCAATGTCTTGTAAAATATTGATGATATTTAGCGCTTGAAAATATGTGAGGTTTTCAGGATCTACAAGAGAGGGCTTCCCATACTATTCAGATATGCATCAAGAATGCATAGGTGCATCAAGTGAGACATCAAGAAAATAGATAGGTACGCCCATTGTCATATAGAATCACTAGTTTGAATCCCTATCCACCCTAGTTATCTTAAACATCTTACAATAAAAATAAATATTTAATACTTCTCAAAATAGCATAGCTTTAAATTATTTTATAAAAGAATCGGCCTACTCATTGTTAGGAATGGCTAAAAATTTGAGCTCTTGTGATTAAAATTTCAAGTTTTCCATTAAATCATTTATACTTTTCTAAATTAATTTTTAAAAATTATTTTTGACTTTTATAAGGTTCTATTTATCGAAATCCATCTAAAGAGAGTATTGAATCCTAGATACACATGTATTTAGATTCTACTAACCATTGTCTAATAAATAATGGTGAATGTGATGACTTTACTATAGGACTTGTTAGATCTTGTATCTTCTTGAGTGTTGATATGGAGGCTCAGTAAAAATAGGGTAGAATGCTTGTGGTGGTGATGATAATGGTGGCCACTCAAGGTGAATCAAGGGTGAATATAAAAAGGCTTAAGTAACTCTCATATAAAATGCAACCTCCAAGTTTCATATTTCTAGTTTTTTGCAAAATCTAACTTCAATAAGTTGTGCGGTGAGATCAAACCTCCAAAACAATTGGTCTCGGCCAAAGCATCCTCGAGTGTCTTTAACAAAGGGATATACATGGGTAATTTTCCACTCGGGTAACTTTTTGACAAGTAGAAAGTGCCCATTTGTCATGGGAGTGGATTACGTAGACAATATCCTAGGTCATTCATTCATATTGAGGTACTTCAAATTGATAAAAACAATATTAATATACCAGGTAGACATTAGAGGGTGAATGTGATTAACTAAAATTAACTAAAATAGGAGAAAGTATAATGATATTTAATATAATCTAGGAGGACATAAAAATTGTGAATAAATGCACTAAATTAGTATAAAATAATCTAATAATTGAACTAATAGAAATAAAACCCTAATGTGCTAGAATAAAGTGAAGAAATAAATCAACTAATTGGTGTTGATTGGCATAAAGATTCATAGGTCACTAGAAATTCCGAAGTAAGAACAACTACACAGAGGTCCTAAAAAGGGTGGATCGAGAGATTTGAGTAGGCCCAGGGCATCTAGGAGGGTATTGGGTCGGGGGTGAAGTGACTGGTATCTTTATAACAAGCGTCCTTATCTCTGTAGAAGGTCAAAACTTGATTCTTTTTGGTGAGAGGATGACTGTAACCCTCGCTAGTTATGTCGCACTTGATTTTACTGACTGCCTTGAATGTATTGAATGAAGAAAAATGATGTTGAAGACACTGTAAAAGACAAAAGAAGTATCAAAATCCTAAACAAAGAGATGTAAATGAATGGGTCGAAACTGACCTCGGCTACCACAATTGTGGGCTTATTAAAGCTGAGCATTTAACTAAATTTTAGACCCAAATGTAGGTCTAGTGTGTGTTTGTGTGTGTACATGGCATGCCCTATGTGCTCTTGTTCCGATCGCACTATGTGAATTAGCGATTAATAACTGAATATAGAAAATGTCATAGCACGTATGCATGGAATAGAATACAATCCTTGCCCGTATGAAGTGTGTATTAATGTAGATCTCCTAGCCTTGATGCATGAAAGTATGTGGATGCAAATGATGCGATGGATGCAACTCTAGATCAAGTGATAGTAGTAGATGATTCTAGGACCCTCATTATGGTCTCATAAATTTATATTTAGTGTTCTTTTGTTCTAATTTCATAATTAATCCGAAATGGCCAACTAGGAAAAAGATAAAGATGAAAAATGGCTAGAAAGAACCCAAAAGTGGTGGAAAAGTAGAAAAAGTACTTGGGCGCCTCAAGGCGCCCCGATAAAAGGCCTAGGTGCCTGGTTTAGGCTAAAATGACTGGAAAGTGCTGAAATTATTTGGGCATGTATATTAATATGTGAGGAATGAAAAAATAAGAAGTAAAACAAGATGGCCAAAATGTGGGATTAATTATTACTTTCTTCACGTAAGAACCTTATAGATAGTAGTACGAGACCAGACTAAATAATGTATAAAGTGCATGATTTTGTGACAAAATCAGCACTCTATTCCAATAATATAAAATCAAACTATAAATAATTAAAATATTGCATCATTTACAAGATCTCCGCATTGAAAACAAAATAATATTGAATTGGCAAACGCTTATCGTAAACATAAAGAATTTATCCTCGACTCCTACCTTTATATATTCGATTATCGATTGTATGGATAGTTTTCATTAGATGAAAGTATTGGTAAGAGTTTTATTTTCCTTACACGCGTCTGAAAAAACTCAAGCTTTATCGTACAAATACTTCAAAAACACGTTTTCCTTTATGCATTAGATCTATTTGACACATTCGTTGCGAGAATTCATACGAGATGTAGTACATACGGAAATTTCACATTTCATGATAATTCTCTGTCAAAAATTATAAGATATTATATTCAATGGTCGGAGTTTTGAACTGGATCACATGTTTGCAAATGATAACTTGGTCGTGTTATGGCTATCGGTTGATTCAACATGTATGTCCATGTATGTTGCTCAAAGATTTAGAAGGAAAAATACATTTATGGATAATGATTAGCTCGAGAACTTACATAAAGGATTGATTTAGACAAGCATTTAGTTGAGAAATGTCAGTTTACAAGACAACCGAGAGGATGTCGGACATAATAAGGGGACATTGCGAGGAGGGAGATTGGAAAAATGATGTAGTAGTTTGGTTGTTTGGCCACTCAAAGATGATTGATGAAGGCACCCATAACCTTCTTGAGGTGCATTCGAGGAAATGGGCCAAAGGGGAAAGCCTCAAGGCATTTCCCTTTAAGCCACATTGAACAACTAGGTGTAACCAACACGTGTAAAGTGCTGGTCAAAAATTTTCAACCAAAACAATATGCACCTTCGCGGCGGGATTGACCCTCACACCTCCCCATTTGGACTGCGCCACCGTAACCACTCCCCACTGCACACATTGTATGCATGTAAACCAACTACCATTATATTTATGTTTAAGCATTTTAACTCATGCCCGAAAAAATTGTAAACCTCTTTGGGCAGCGCGGACAATCATTTACTGCGTGCTTTAGATAAGTGTCTCCCATTCATCCTTCCTTTGAAGGCTTTAAAAATTTCATGCACCATCACTGCGGGTAGGAAGCTTAAAAATGTTTGAATTTTCCATTTTTGGCCTTGCACGCTATTGGGAAACTTCATCACAAAAACATTCCATTGTGATGGTCCAACCCACTTCAAAACCCATTCCTTACTCCACAGGTGAAGTGGACAAACTTTATGCACGTGGAGAGCCTTGTCACCTCATGCAAATCTGCCAAACCAGTCAGAATTTCCATCGATGCCAAAAGAGTGCGAATGTACTTTAAATTATTGATGATATTTAGCGCTTCAAAATATGTGAGGTTTTCAAAATCTACGGGAGGGCTTCCCATACGATTTAGATATGCATCGATAATGCATGGAGGTGCATCAGTGATACGTTGAGCGGGAGAGGAGGAAGGAACGCCTATTGTAATCTAGAATCGTTAGTTTGAATCCCTATCCCCCTACTTATCTTAAACATTTTACAATAAAAATAAATAGTTAATGCTTCCCAAAAAAGAATAACTTTAAATTATTTTATAAAAGAGATCGGCTACTCATTGTTAGGAATGTCTAAAAATTTGCGCTCGTGTGATCAACATTTCAAGTTTTCCATTAAATCATTTATACTTTTTAAAATGATTTTTAAAAATGTTTTTGACTTTTATAAAATTTCTATTTGTCCAAATCCATCTAAAGAGAATATTGAATCGTGATTACACATGCATATAGATTCTTCTAACCATTGTCTAATAAATAATGTTGAATGTGATGACTTTACTATAGTGTTAGTATCCAAATTTGTTCTCCTTTTCAAGCCAATCAACAACACAGATTCAACGGGGGAGCTTAGAGGCGGATAGATCATAAATATATGTCATTTTGTAGCTGGGGAGAAAATCTAAGCTTGTGTCCCTTTGTTACTTTGATTTGTGAAGAGATGGATGTCACCTTAAAAGGATGTGATCTTGTCCCAACTATTTTAGGTTGTGCCTTTCAACCAAGGTAAGAGAACCTATTTTGTAACATCTATTATTTGAAAGGAGGTACAAATGGCTTTCTTTTGTATAAATTTTATAGAAGACCTTGGGAAAAATATGATCAACACACCAAACATGACTCTCACGAGTTGACTTCTAGATTATGGGAACATTTGGAAACTGATCTATTATGCATACTTTAGTAAATGGATTTTGGTCTTGTTGGTATACGAGCAAAACGAGGGTAGTATGGGTAGGATTAAATGTTGTTAAATATAATTTTGGTGGGAGGAGATAGGATGAACTTGACTCACCGGATCCTTGAGAGCTTATGAAAAATGGAAAGATTGATCAACAAAATGCCATAAAGAGTTAAGATGTTTCCTCAACTAAAATATGTGCTTGATGGAGGCCCAGATTAGCACTCTTTCACACAATCTGTGGGACTTTATCACAAAGTCTTGAGTTAGAGAACCCAATAAAGTACCAAGATTCGAGACCAAATCACCCACGAGGTACACCTAGAGGCTTACGGACAATATTTGTCTGAAAATGAAAGAAAAGTGATTTTAAACCGTTTATCCCACTCCCGGATGAAGGATATTCCGAGAGATGAAATTGCAGATGCCATTAAACTATCATAAGGATTGAGACACGATTGATTGGACCATATTTTGGTACAAGATTGCAATAGAAAGAAGAAAAACTACTCATATGCATTTAGAGATGAAATAAATACACTTTTCTCAAAGATTTACATAGAATAACTCGAAGTTTGATAAAATTTATTAGCAAGGAACGTTTTCAGAACAATCTCAAAGCTTGTCAATGGTTGTACACTTGCAACCACCTTGACACGATTAAATTTGACACAAAGACAACTTCTCAAAAAGGATGGGCTCTGTCAAGATTTTTCGCTAGAAAAAATCAGTCCTGACCTTTCCAAAAACTCCCAACCATTTGCACAATGAATTTGTGCCATTTATAGCATTTACAACAGACCCCTTTTCTCCCAAAAGATCCAAATATTGAGTGCTAGCAGTGTTGCCATGATCAAGATCACGATTCTCGAATTGGACCTATAAGAAGTTACCACGTGCTCGAGGGAAAATCTCTTCGAACACTTCCCACATTCAACTCCTTTCTCAGGAAAAAGATGATTCCATCCATTTTCCAGCCACTTCTGCCCCTAATCTGTCAAATCCATCTCTTTGCATGCTCAAGAGAAGAAAAATGGAAAACCAGATCGGGCTCGAGAGTCAGACCATTTTAATGGCGAAAGACGTCTCCAGATCTCTCCCACAAAACTCTAGATATCAAAATTAACTCGCCCCTCTGTTGGCATGTAGAAAATAGCAAGAAATCATGAAGACTCGCACTTCTAGGAGCTTTACAATAAAAATGGGGGGAAAATCAGATTTAGATGCACAACTTCCGTTGATCTTTGATTTGAATATGGGCTGTCCACATGGAAGATTCAAAAATGGGCTCAGAGGATTCTCTTTGACTTTTCTTGACCCTTTGGAAAAATGTAAAAAATTTACATTTTTCTCCACACTTTCGCTTCCAAAAAATGGCATGTGTCTGAGGTGGCTCCCAAAGGAACCGTGGAAAAATTCTACTATTTGACCCTCTTTTAGAAAAAGGAAAATTTTCAAAGTTTTCCCCGTAGCTCCACTCTTCCACTTAAAGTTTTTAATGTGGGTCCCAATAGGACCCCGGTCTTTTTATGCCTTTAACACTTTTTCCCTCAAAGGAAAAAATTCTCACTTTTCCTCCGAAAGCCTGCACCTCCGCCATTGACTCGAATAAGCTTTGACCTTTTCCATCGGGCTTGCGGGCCATTTTTGATATTTTAACCTTTATGAGGCAAAGAGGCAAAAATTTTAAGTTTCCTTTGATGGTCTGCTTCCCCGCCCCTTATGACTTTTACAAGCGCCACATGTTAGAATGACGCACCTTGAGGAGGTCCCTAAAGTTTCAAACTTTGAATGAGTGTAGGCTCACCATGTGTCTGCCCCGAGAAAAATTGTTTGAAGGCTTGAAGCTCTACGGGGAGCCATGTGTCGAGATCAGGAAGTTTCCTTGGCTATTGAAAATTCCAAGAAGAAAAGCAAAGTGAGCAGAGTGCCCCACATGTCCTCATGGAGCTTCTTCAAGATGGTGCCCAACTTTAAGACTCTCGAATGAATGCGGGCTCACCAAGCATCCCTATTCCGCTAAACTACATCCATTGCATGAAAATTTGTCTAAGTCGGGAAAGAAGCGGAAACATCCACGTGTCCTCCGGCGCTACTCGAAGGCTAAACCATAAAGCGAGATCTTCAAATGAGTGTCGTTCCTCCATGTGTCTCGGACTTCCCAATAACCTTTTGAAATTTTTCTAAGTATGGGTAACATAGTGGAAGCCTCCACGTGTCATCCCTATTATTATTTCTAAGCCAAACCTAAAACTAAATCCTCGAATGAGTGTCGTTCCTCCACGTGGACACATTTTAAAGTTGAGGATTTTCATAGAATTTTTTAAGTGTCCGTCTAAACCATGTCCAACCAAAGGATGCCATGTTTCCCTGTTGATGCAAGGATGCAAATTTGATAGGGAGAAATGCCCGTCAAACCGTAAAATACATAAAAACATCCATTTGAGCCTAAAAATGAAATTTTCTTCAAGGATAGAGATTTTAGAAATGTTGCAAGACTTAAATACATTAAATCAGGGGACACATCAATTCATTTTCTTCAAATATTTAGGGAAAAATGAAAAGGATAGTAGATCTTAAGCTGTGGAAAATGGAGAAAATGGGAAAATGTGAGTTTTGAAGGAACAGAGCACGGGAGACTCAAAATATAGAGCTTTTCCAGAGGAACAAAGAAACAAGGAGACAAATACGGACCCATACATGATCTTTGACCTAGGAGTAGATTAAAAATGGCAATAAGACCAACCAAGCACAATACGGGGAAGGAGATAATGACAGAGGCCGTGAATCAACAAATTTTCAAAGGCATAAATGGGGCGAGACTATTTTGAGCACCAACATATAGGACTTATTAAATCTTGTATCTTCTTGAATGTTCAATATGAAGGCTCAACAAAAATGGGGAGAATGCTTGTGATGGTGATGATAATGGTGGCCACTCAAGATCAAGAAAGGGTGAATCTAGGAAGGCTTAAGTAAATCTCATATCAAATACAACCTCAAGGTTTTATTTTTGGTGAGATCAAACCTCCCGAACATTTGGTTTCAGCCAAAGGATGTAGGAAGCAGATAGATGAGAAGAATGTGGAGTGAAATGCTCTCAACACATTGATTTTATTATGAAGAAGCACGTACATTATATAGGAGAAATAATTAACTATATTCCCCTAAACTGAAGGAGGAAGATTTGGATGAAGGTGAGAGAATAATGGAATACAACAAGGAAGAGATAATAAAGGGATAAAATAGAACAAACACTCCTAAAATATAAACTATGCTACGTATGCTAACATTCCCCCCTTATTACATTATTCTTGCAAATGTGACCCCTAAAAAGTTCAAATTTCACTTTTCCAAGAGATTTAGTGAGAATGTCAGCAACTTGTGCTTCTGTAGGACAGTACTGGAGCTGAATTTGATGGTTCAAGATGTGCTCTCAAATGAAATGGCAATCAATTTCAATATGCTTTGTTCATTCATGAAATACTGGATTCTGCACGAGCTTCAACACAATTTGAATTTTGCGATAGAGAATAGGTGACTATTTTTTAGGAATTCCCAGGTCATCAAAATGTGACGTAACGATATCACTTCACACATAACTACTCGTGCGGTGTGATATTATGCTTCTATGGATGAGATAGAGACAACATTCTACTTCTTGCTTATCCACGAGATAGGTCTAGATCCGAGATGAAATATATATCCTGTAGTTGACTTTTTGTCATCATGAGATCCGACATGGTCCAAGTCGGCGTATCCTTGTAAGAAGAATTGGTCATTCTTCTTATATCCTAGACCATAATCAATTGTTCCTTGGACATATCTCAAAACATGATTTGTTGCATTCGGTGACATTTCTTTGGCTCTTGCATGAACTTGGAAAGATAGTGACAACATAACATATATCCGGGTCTCGTATATGTCAAATAGATGAGCTCTTCAAAACATTTCTTGTAGAGAGTAGTATCTACTTGAGGTAAGTTACGGAATCTTGAAAGTTGCAAGCCTTTATCAATGGGAGTGGATATAGGTTTACGATTAGACATTCTATACTTTTCTAGGAGTTTCTTGGCGTACTTTGTTTGGGAGACAAAAATATGGTGCTCATTTTCCATATCTCCAAGCCAAAACAGTAATGTAGTAGCCCCAAATCTATCATGTTGAAGGTTCTTTTGAAATCATTCTTTGATATCAACTTTGATCTTGAACTTCCAGTGATCACAAGATCATCTACATACACAAAAAGAATGACAATTTCTTTGCCTACCTTCTTTATATACAAATTTGAATCTAAGGGGCTACGAGTGAACCCATGCTGCAAAAGGTGATCGTTGATCTTGATATACCATGCCCTTGGAGCTTGTTTCAGTCCATACAGTGATTTGATGAGACGACATACCTTTTTAGGATGCTCTTCATCAAAAAATCCTTTAGGTTGGGTCATGTATACTTCTTCTTTCAGATCACCATTTAGGAAAGCACTCTTGACATCCATCTGCTGAAGTCTCCATCCTTTATGTATTGCAAGTGCGCAAACTACTCTAATGGTCTTCATCTTTGTAGTGGGTGCAAAGGTTTCTTCATAGTCGATGCCATCTTTCTAAGCATATCCTTTTTCTACAAGTCATGCTTTATATTTTTTGATGGATCCATCTTCCTTATATTTTGTCTTAAAAACGCATTTATAGCCTATGGGTTTCTTTCCTATAGGCTGATTGAAAAGTTCACTTGGCCATTGAAAAGTCCAAGAAAAATGCAAAGTGAGCAGAGTGTCCCACGTGTCCTCATGGAGCTTCTTCAAAATGGTGCCCAAGTTTAAGAATGCGAACAAATGCGAGGCTGTCCAAGTGTCCTATTCACGCGATCTACATAAATATGCTTGAAAATTTGTCTAAGTGCAGGGAAAGAAACGGAAACCTCCACATGTCCTCCCAACACTACTCAAAAGCTAAACCATAAAGCAGATCTTCAAATGAGTGTTGTTCCTCCATGTGTCCTGGACTTCCCAAAAACCTTTTGAAATTTGTCTAAGTATGGGAAACCCAATGGAAGCCTCCACATGTCCTCCTGGCACTATTTCTAAGCCAAACCAAAAAGTAAATCCTCAAATGAGTTTTGTTCCTCCACGTGGACACATTTTAAAGTTGAGGATTTTCATAGAATTTTTGGTGTGTCCGTTGAAGCGCATCGACCAAATGTTGCCACATTTCCTGTTGATGTAAGAATGTAAATTTGACTAGGAGAAATGCCCATCAAACCGTAAAATATAGAAAAACATCCATTTGATCCTGAAAATGAAATTTTCTTCAAGGATAGAGATTTTAGAAATGTTGCAAGACTCAAATACATTCCTCGGGGACACATCAATTCATTTTTCTTCAAGTATTTAGGGAAAAAATGACAAGGACAACAGATCTTGACTGTGGAAAATGGAGAAAATGGGAAAACACGAGTTTTGAAGGAACAAAGCACGGGAGACTCAAAATACAGAGCTTTTCCAGAGGAACAAAGAAATAAGGAGACAAATACGGACCCATACATGATCTTTGACCCAGGAGCAGATTAAAAAATGGCAATAAGACCAACCAAGCACAATATGAGGAAGGAGATAATGACGCAGGCAAATGTGAATAAAAAAAAATTCAAAGGCATAAATGGGGCGAGACTATTTTGAACACCAACATATAAGACTTATTAGATCTTGTATCTTCTTGAATGATAATGGTGGCCACTCAAGCTCAAGCAGGTGAACCTAGGAAGGCTTAAGTAAATCTCATATCAAATGCAACCTCAAGGTTTTATTTTTCTAGTTTCTTGCAAAATCTAACTTCAATAAGTTGTGCGGTGAGATTATTTTGGTGAGATCAAACCTCCCAAACATTTTGTCTCGGCCAAAGGATGTAGGATCTTTGATAGATGAGAAGAATGTGGAGTGAAATACTCTCAACACATTTTTTTATTATGAAGAAGCATGTACATTATATAGGAGAAATAATTAATTATATTCCCTAAACTAAAAGAAGAAGATTTGGATGAAGGTGAGAGAATAATGGAATACAACAAAGAAGAGATAATAAAGGGATAAAATAGAACACACACTCTAAAATATAAACTATACTATGTATGCTATCATTCCACCCTTATTACATTATTCTTGCAAATGTGACCCTTGAAAAGTTCAAATTTATCTTTTCCAAGAGATTTAGTGAGAATGTCGGCAACTTGTGTTTCTATAGGACAGTACTGGAGCTCAATTTGATGGTTAAAGACGTGCTCTCGAATGAAATGGCAGTCAATTTAAATATTCTTTGGTCATTCATGAAAGACTGGATTTTGGATGAGCTTCACACACTCTAATTGTCATGCAATAGAGAATAGGTGACTATTTTTCAGAATTCCCGAGTCATCAAAATGCGATGTAACCATATCACTTTGCAAAGCAGTTCCTTGTGACACCAAGCTAAAATGCTCGCATGAGATCCAAGAACAACCTAGGTTTAGTGAGAAAAATTATGAAATAATTTTTTTTTTTAAAGGGTTCTAAGGTTTTATTTAAGAAAACTTCATTAGCTTTTCAAAACATGACTCCATTAATCCCAATTAAATTAAATTATTTAAAGACCCTTAATTAAATTTTAAAATTTAATTAGGCAAGACCCAAAATCTTATAGCTCAAAGTCATACATATAAAATAATTAGTTACTTTCTT
Source organism: Taxus wallichiana var. yunnanensis (assembly GCA_018340775.1). Lineage (NCBI taxonomy): Eukaryota > Viridiplantae > Streptophyta > Pinopsida > Cupressales > Taxaceae > Taxus > Taxus wallichiana. The sequence goes on along the minus strand of CM031241.1, from coordinate 604,955,725 downwards.
AAAGGGTCAAGTGTGCACAACTTTTGCTAGCCCCCCCACCGCCCCCACCCCCCATCTAACATTACACACCCCTTTTATTTCTATTTTTCATTCCCACCTAAAAACCCCATCACTTAAGTGATGTAGGGTACATCCTCCACCATTGGATCTAATATTTCCTAGCCCTTAGATTTAGGTTTGACAAAGAAACCCTAGAAATCCTTATAGATTGTCATATATTATTTTTCTAAACCAAATCTCTCATTTCTTTTGCTTTTTACTTGCAGGTTAAGGAAGAAGGGAGGAGGAGGTCAAGCCATGGAAGCTTTACTTGATTAAATTTTGGGCTTAAGACTTTATTGGACGAATTTTTCTTGCAGGTTCAATGTGTGTATGTATGGATCTGCATAGATTTTAATTCATTTTAGATTACCCGAACCCCATGCGCAAAGCTATATATATATATGTGTGTGTGTGTGTGCGTGCACGAATGGCCGTAGAAGAGAAGAAAAAAAGGGCTAGGCCGTATAAAGGTCAAAAATAGAGATCAATGGCTGCATTGATACTCTCGAGTTTTGTTTTCTTTATTGTTGAAATTGGTTCAAAATATATATATATAAATGTGCATAGTGGGTAGTTTAAGTTAATGGGGGGGGCGCCGACCCACCCCACCCCATATAAGTATATGGGTTGGGGGTGGGTCGGCGCCCCTCCCCCCCAACCATTAAAATACATGCTGTTACCTAAGTGGCGCGACCAACAATCTAATCCGGTCCCTTTTTTTTACGAAAATTTGTTTTTATTTTTATTTTTTTGTTTTATATATATTTCACACTAATAAATATTACTTTATATAATACCTATATATATATATATATATATATATATATATATATATATATATGACTATATTTGATAATAGTATTTTTATTTTCTTTTATAATAATATTAATAGTATATTAATATTAATATATTTTCATAATAATATTTCTCATTAATATTAAAATATTTCATTATTAATGATATTTAAAATATTACTATTACTATCAAAATAATAATGAAATATAGGTAGTAATATTGACAAGTTAAAAACTTGCTTTAACACTTTCTTCTCTGACAATTTGATAAATATTGTATATAAGGCAGAAGCAAGTAAAATTTCATTTCCCTTAACAATGTTGTAATAACTTGCAATAAGTCCCAAATAAGAATTACATGCTATAATTTAGCGATTAGACTACTTTATTGACCAAATTAAAAGTAATTGTGTTTTAAGTTCCTTTCTATCAACAAGAAGGAAACTAACTTTTGCAATACATGCCATTCATGTAACACAATGAAATGTAATATTTCTTAATATAAGTTTCCAACATTTCACAAGAGAGTGTTTACAACAACATTTCCAATAGTATATTTAGAACAAGAACAACATATTTTTGTGGGAACAAATCAACTTCAATGGAATGAAATATTTCCTCTATAAAAATTTTCCTTTCCACATACATCATAACTTTCAAACAAGGATACTAAACTTTCTTTCCCATTTCAAAACTAATTCTCACAAATATTTCTTCTTTCCTTTCAATATATAATACACTTCCATAGACACAAAGGAATACAATATGTTTCTTTACAATATAAATACAATGTCCTCCACTTGATGTGGGAAGTTATGCAAAATATAAATGCAAGAATGAATACATTATTACAATTTCTTCCACTCTAAGTGGGTAAAATACAAGGAAGTTTCACATGGTCATCAACAAGACTCCAATGCTCCAAACACCAACAGGGTAGCTCCTCCAAAAGTTTTCTTGATTCACAACAAAATAGGGGAGAGGCAGCGCTCCACCCAACCAAGATACCCAATGGAGAAGAGAAGCCATCCTCTCCATTGGCCCCCGAGCCCCAACCACATTACAATAGGAGAAGATCTCAACTCATGGAAACTACTAGCTTCCACAATACTTGACAAATAATTTCACATTCATTCCATTTACATACAAAACACAACAACAACTCAACAAGAAGAAAACAACAAAGCAACAAGATCACAAGGCTTATCAAGAAAGCCAAAAGAGTAAGACCTATGGGGAGGCCACTTATGCCTCCCAATGGGAATGGGTGCCACCTAAAAATCCTCCAATGCAAAACACAATACCCCTAACAACTCTTATGCCTCCCTCAAGTACCCCTTATCCCTCCATCCACTCTTATGCCTCCCTCAACTCTTATGGCTCCCTCAAAGTAAGAACAAGAAGAAAATGCAAGCATTTCTCATACTAGGTGGGCACCCAACCCAAACTCCCTTAGGTCAAAAATGATCTCTTATGCCTCCCTCAAATAACCCCCATAGTCTCCTCCCACTCCTGACCTAGGCGTTCTACCCATACCCAACAAGCATTTCAAGGAAACAACAACATTCAACACAACATACACACACATACATATAACAACATAATATAAAAAAGGTGAAGCTCTACCTTTCCATGTTAGAGATTGTTTCAAGTATAAAGTTCCACACCCCTCCAAAGATCAAGCAAGCATCAACAAGCTCCAAAAATCCACAAACTCCTTCAAAAATCCTCTACTCTCCAAAAATACAAGAGACTAAAAATGAACATCCAACCCCAAAACAAGCAAAAAGGATTCCATAAATAGAGAAAGAGAGAGGGAGGGATGATGTGGCTCCAAGTAGAATGCCACATCACTTGGTCAACCTCATATTCCAATGCACCATTAATGAGTGGTTGGAGGAATGACAAGCACCTTACACACTCCATCTAAGCCCACTCCTCCAAAGGAAAAAAATTAAATTTTGAAAGAAAGTGCAATTAATATTTTACCTTTTCATCCCCCAAAACACCTAAAAGACCCTAAATTTGACCTCCCAACCCATAGGTAGGGTTGGCATGGGATTTTAAGAGGTGTGGGACAAGTTTGACTTGTCCCACAAGCTTCCAAATTTGGCCTCTAAGGCCAAATTCGAGTTCCCATGTGGGGTAGAGTGTGCTACACTCAAAACTCAAACACACATCACTCAACACAAAAATCCAAAGTAAATCAAGCCTAATAAATGAACTCCCTTTTGGTCACATCTTTTAATTAGTTTAAACCAAATTCAAATTAACTTAATTAAGACACTACAACCCATGACTAAAAAGGGGTAAATACAATTCCAAGAATCTAAATAATAAAACAAGTAAAATTTCACTTACTAAGAGAAAACACATACTAATCATAATAGAAAGGGAAAATTTAAAACAAAACAACACATGACCCCTAGGTCACAATTTTCCCTTAACCAAATAATTCTAACACACACACAATTACATGTTGCCATGGTGACCTTAGTTGGATTCTTCTCGAATTCGATGTGGTTGGTCTCCACTCCCCAATGTTGTTGTGAATATAATATACCTGCAAAATAGATGATACCTCCTTCGGCCTCGTGGCCACATTAAAACATTCATGCCAAAATATGTGATATAAATCTAAAATCAACTATATATTAGTTAATATCATCTATGCAAATATGATATAACTTACAATTTCTAGCACATTTCTATTCCACATTTCATTCATGTCAAAATGATCATCACATTAATCCAATTATCAAGATCTACTCAGTATGACTTAAACATATCACATGTCAGAATTACAGATAAATAACCATGTCAAAAGTGTATCAATATCAACAACAAAAGTCTCCAGTAGTCCATATGCATCATATAAGAATCAAATGAATAACAATTCAGTATCTCTGATATCTACTAACATGCTATATCAAAAACTATAATATATCCATAAGTGCATATGACAATATCGAAAAATAATAATCAAAAGGTGTCGAAGGAAAGTGGGCACTACAATCCTCATGCTCAAAACTTGGGCTATGTCATATGAGGAATTTGGGTAAAGCAACACTAGGAGAAAGATTGGAAAATTCATTAGATGGAATGGGATTCTTTTCATTTTGGGCATGGGGAGGAACACAAGTTTTGCTTAGGGAAACAAGCTCTCTGCCAAATGCATTTTTCTTTGGGGTTTCTTTGGTAAGAATTGGAAATTTTGACTTGGCTTGTGGCCCCTTGGCAACTTTACTTCTGGTATTGTGCTCCTTTTCTTAGGAAACTACAACATTCATTAATAGCTACCTATCTTCTTCTGAAGGAACTCCTCCATCATACTTTTCAATCATTAATGCCCTCAAGTATTCAAAATCATTTGTGGGAAATTCAAAAGATTGTGCGATGTGTCTACTTCTAAATTATGAGAGGGGGAAGAATAGGTACAGCAGATATAATACCAAAAAATAACAATGATTATGGCACTTATTACCTCGATTGAAGTTTCTTCCCTTGATGAACTTGCAGGGATGTCCACCATGTAAGCATCATCATCAATTTCATCATCGAGATTCTTCTCCTTCTTGTTGATCTTCTTCACAAGGAGCATGGGGCATGAAACATCAGGTCACACCAATCAATGACCTTTGTTTCTTCCACAAAAGTAACTCTAGCGACCAAAAGATCGGGCACCATTCTAATTTCTCTTCCTTAGGGCTTCCTATTCCCAAATCCAATAGCTCATATAACTCTATCGTTAGATCTTTGATGATTTGTAAATTTTTCTTGGTGTTATTGCTTTTGTTTTCGTTGTGAGGTCTTCCCAACTCCTTTCTCGGCTCGAGCTAATTTGTAGGAAATTTCTTTGACAGCCCCTACAATAGTCTTCACAACTTCTTCCAAATCAGCACCTTGCTTTTCTAAGGTTTTTGGGTTAATCACCTCACCATCCCTCTTAAGAATTTTTCCTATTGCCTTGATATTATTCTCTATTTATAGAGCCATAGTGAATGCTTGCCTCAAACTGGTAGGGTTCTTGTCCCTCAACTAGTAAGTAGCCTTTATATCAAATGCGTCGGTATATTTGATTAAGCATGATTCATCACATGCGCTTATCACGATAGGCAATATCCTCAAGGTCTTATTGAACCTTGTGTTGAAATCATGTCTTGACTCATTGGGATTCTTCTTGATGTTTTAAAACTCGATAGAAGAAACCTAGGGTCGATCCTATCACCATATTGAAATCAAAATGCATTTTCATCTCAACCCAAGAATCAATAGAGTTATCGGCAATGCTTTATACCGAGTCCCTTGCATCCTCTTCTAAGGTGTGGAAAAACAATTTGATGTATACATATTCATGTTCAATCTCAAATTTTTCCATCATATTCGAAAAAGGTTCGAGATGTTGATCACCGGTTGTAGCATTGTTTCCCTTGAAATTTGGTAGTCCTTTCCTCACATCTTGAGGTCTTGCATTTGGATAACTAGCCATTCCAAAAAAATTATAGGTCCAAAGTTGTTTACAACAAATGGAGGTTTTGGTTGAGCCATATTGTTTCGAGGAGGTGATCTTGGGGAGAAACATATTGATGGGAGTGCAGGGGTCTACAAATATAAGTGTAGCTTCAAAATTGACACCCTCCAAAGGCATGGATTCTTGAAAATCCTATTAATTTATGAAAAGAGAGGGGTAGAATGGGAAGAAAACCTTTGAAAATCAAATGAAGGCCCCTCTCTAGTTGGAGAATTCAATTCCACAAAGAGGATACGATTCGAGTCACTTGAATGGTATCCTTTAATGATAGGCCATTCACTTTCATCAATGGAGATCCCCCTTCTTTCCTACTAATATCGCATAACTCTCCAGTGTTTTCTTCCTTGAATTTGCTTTTCCTATCTCAGAAATAATGTCCTAGTAGGATCCCTAGCAAAGAAAGATATTCTTCCTTCCAACTTTACAAATATTAGTAATAAATTTTACCTTGACAGAGTTTTAAGATAGTGGTTCTTATCAAAATCAAATCAATCGGGGAGTTGCCACTAAGGATTTCCACCTTAGTTGTGCAAATGCACTAGAGTATGCTCTGTCAAATGTCTGTCAGCACTTATAAACAAGGAATGAAATCTCGACATTTCTTTATCAAAATTTATCAATGAATAATAATACAAAAAATTTTAGAGTCTGGAAGAGTTACATACATCACTCGTAACTTGAAGCTTCATATAGGGTCAAACACGGGATAATATTTAAAATGGATCACTAGAACTTTAGAGTATACAGAAATGTTTACAGATTCTGAAGTGTGAAGCTGGATCAAATTGAACTAATTCCCCAACAACGGCACTTTAGAAAGCATGTTGGTACCGAAATTTAATCTCCTTGAAAGGCCAAACAACATCATAGATTCAACAAGACACTCATGGGTAGATAGATGATTATATGTGTCTTTTTGTAGTTGGGGGAAGCAATCTATCGATCTTTTAGCACTTTCTGTCTTTGAAAAGGAGTGGGTAGCACTTAAAAGGAAGTGATATGATCCTAACTATTTTAGGTTGTGCCTTTCAACGAAGGTAAGATAACCTATTTTGTAACCTCTATCATTTGAAGAACACTTTGGTAAAGTCCTTTTGCATAGATTTTATAGAGAAGTCCTTGGGAAAATATGATCAACACACCAAATATGACTCTCACAAGTTGTCACTTCGAGATTGTGGAGATATTTTCACAACAAGGCAAAGGTTACTAAATACAATTGGGACCACGATTGTTTTTTCATGTTTAGGTGAAGAGGGTTATACATTAGTATACACTCATGACAAACAGGGTAGTACGGGTATGATTAGTTGTTTTTTGAACAAATTTTTGTGGGAGGTGGGGCACGATGAACTTGACTCACCGGTTCCTCAAGGAATCTTAAAAAATGGAAGGTTAAACCAATAGAATGCCACAGAATAGCTAAAGTGTTTCTTTAACAAGAATATGTGCTTCAATGGAGGCCCAAATTAGCACTTTTTCATACAATCTTTGAGATTATATCACAAAGAATCGAGTTAGAAGAACCAACAAAGCATCAAGATCTAATCCAAACCACACCTAAGGTGCACTCAAAGGCTTCTGAGACAATCTCTATCAAATAAATGAAAGAAAAGTGATTTTAAACCATTTATTCCAATTCAAGATGAAAGATCTTCTAAGAAATGAAATTGTAGATGCCACTAAACTGTCATAAGGATTGAGGCCTATGTGGTTGAATCATATTTTAATAAAATATTGCCACGAAACAAGAAAGACTACTCACATACATTCGAAATAAACCAAACACATTTTTCTCAAGAAAACACAAAATAAATCAAATTTGATTAAATCTATTAGCAGGGGAAAGTTTCTTAGAATAGTCGCAGAGCATGCCAATGCTTGTACACTTGAACCACCTTGACATGATAAAACTTAATACAAAAGAGATAACCATGTTTAAAGATGGATTCTCGGAAGACGAACTTTGTCAAATTTTCTCTTTGCAATTTTGTTTGACCTCTCACACTGCTGACCATTTACATGAAAAATTCGTTCCATTTATAACATTTCCAACAGAGTTTTCCTTGAAAAATCAAGACATTGAGTGCACTAGTGCTTGCCATGATCGTGATAAAGATTTCCGAGTTCGATCTGCAAAAAAAGTCTAGATACTCGAGGGGAAGGTCTCTTCGAATACCTCCCGCATTCACTCCTTTCTCTCGGTAGATTAATATTTTTCAATTCACCAACCACTTCCACCCCAATTCTGTCAAATTTGGCTCCTTGCGTGTTCGGGAGAAGAAAAATAGGAAATAATATCTAGCCCAATAGTCACACCATTTTAATGGTGAAAGACGTCTTTTAGATCTTCCCACCAAACTCGAGATATCAACATTAACTCCTTCTTTACCTAGCGTATACGAAACAAAAAGAAATCATGAAGACTCACACTTCTAGGAGCTTTACAAAAGAAATGGGGAGAAAATCAGATTTAGACACACGTTTTCATTGATCTTTGTTTTGAATGTGGGCCGTCCACATGGAAGATTCAAAAGCGGGCTCGGGGCTTCGTTTGACCTTTTCGACCTTTTGAAAAATGTAAATTTTTAAATTTTACTCCACACCTCCACTTCGAACAATGGGCCCGACACATGTCCTAGGGTGGGTCCTAGTGGAACCGCGCTTCTTTTTATGCCTTTAACTCTTTTCTCTCAAAAGGAAATTTTTCCAATTTTCCTCTGTGGGTTCACACCTCCACCTTCAACTAGAGAAAGATTTGACATTTCCTTCATCTAGATCGTGCACCATTTTGATGATTTTAGTCATTTATATTGAAGAGGAAAATTTCCAAATGTGCCCCGATAGTATGCCTTCCCACCCCTTTAACTTGAAATAAACTTTTACCTTTTTCTATCCTTGCGGGCCATTTTGATATTTAACCCTTTTGGGCATAAGAGGAAAAATTTCTAAGTTTCCCCTGATGGTGCTTCCCCATTCCTTTTGACTTTTCAAACTACCATGTGTCACTATGGCACACCTTGAGATGGTCCCCAAAAATTTATATCTTGAAAGAGCACGGGCTCGCCATGTGTCCTCTTGGCGCTTCTCCAAAACCTTAAGGCTTCAAAAATGATTTGGTGGGGCGCGCTTCCATTTTAGAATTTTACTCCATTTTTCCAAGAGGTAAAACATCCAACTTGCCTCTGAAGGCCTGCATCTCCGCCTTTAACTTTGCCAGGTGTCCTTCTGTGGGGTCAAGGTAAGAATTTTCCACGCGCCACTTAAATTTTGCTTTAATCAAATCCTGGTGGGGCCACGGGGTGAGTTCAAACTTTTTGCCAAAGTAGCCAAAAATAACAAGTTCAAAAACAAACCTACCATGCCCCATCCAATTGGAAGAAGCCATGTAAGCACCAAAAGAACCAATTAGATTTGAGCGAAGCTACTGGGACCACATTTTCCTTTTTTTTTCCCAAAAAGCAAAAAATGATAAGTTTTGCATTATTCGCCCACCGTCCCGACCAACCAAAGGAAGCCACATGACCGCTGAACAATGAGGAACAAATTTTACTTGGAAAAAGACACCCGTCTGACCAGTCAAAACACATAAATTCACCATTCATAGTCAAAACACGATTTTTTTGTTAAGGATGAAAACTTTTTCAAAACAAAACTATGTGGATCTCTTTTCTGAGCATCTTTTGACCATGTATTTTGATTTTCAAAGGCATACAAATATAAATCAATCATTTTTGAGCTTCCATGGTCGAGGAAAAATAGAAAAATGAAAAAGCCCATGGATTTTGAAGAAATTAGGGCAAAAACAGGGCAAACTCAAGACTTCTTTAAGGAGGAACATGACAATGGATTATAAAAATAACTTGGGAATTCAAATGGAGGTAACAATTTTCAAAGCATCCATATCGAGAAATAAAGTGTTTCACAACACACAGTTTAGAGGAAAATTAGCGGAAAATGGTGAGAGGTCAAAATGAGGACCAACGAGTCTTTATGGGACCACACAAATCAATGTACTAGATCAAGAGATGATCTTGCTCTCATGATTTACCTAAGGGAAAATAATTTCTATGTTGCTTCCCAATATGCATGCCTCCTCACAAACCTTGTATGACTGTTTAATAGGAGGTAGCCCTTTAACAATTTTCTTATTATAAAAGAATGCAATCCACCATAACTCAAGTGCCCATACCGAGATGTCGAATGTGGATTGATCAATGGATATTATTTTTAATGTTGTTGTACCTACTACAATTTGCATCCTCGAGGGGATATTCTATTATATGCCTATGCACTATTGAAATCAATTTGTTTCTTCGACCTTTGTCATATATACTACATTCTCCATTTTCAAACCTTGCTTTATATTCATTTTAGACAAGATGCCAAATCTTGAGAAGATTGTACTTCAGTCCTAGCACAAAGAAAATCTGATAGGCACTCCAAAAGATTGTATGTATTGCTATATCTTAAGAATACAGAGCACACGCCTTTATATAGGCCGAGAGGGAGGCAACCGTGGGAAAAACGGTTATACAACAGACCATTAACAAATATAAACAAATGTATTAATGCTAATGCACTAACATTCCCCCCCTTAATACATTGCTCTTACAAATGTACCCCCTAAATAAATCAAACTTCACCTTGCCGAGAGGCTTGGTGAGAATATCTGCAATCTGAAAATCAGTAGGGCAGTACTGGAGCTGAATTTGGTGGTTCAAGACCTGTTCACGAATGTAGTGACATTCGACCTCAATATGCTTTGTTCGTTCATGGAAAATAGGATTCTTCACAAGCTTCAACACACCTTGATTGTCGCAGTGAATGATGGGAGGTTTCTCTTCAGGAATCCCTATATCTGCAAGAATGCGACGTAACCAAATTGCTTCGCACACAGCTCCTCGTGCAGCATGCGGTATTCAGCCTCAGTGGATGAGAGAGCAACAACAGTTTGCTTCTTGCTGATCCACGAGATAGGTCCAGATCTGAGATGAAAAACATATCCTGAAGTGGATTTCCTGTCATCAACGGATCCTGCATAGTCCGAGTCTGTATATCCCTGTAAGAAGAACTGAGTGTTCTTCTGATACTCCAGACCAAAGTCAACTGTACCTCGGACATATCTCAACACATGCTTTGCTGCTATCCAATGACATTTCTTTGGCTCCTGCATAAATCTGGCGAGATAGCTCACAACAAAGAAAAGATCTGAGTCTGGTATAAGTCAAGTAAATGAGACTCCCCATAAGCTACCTGTAGTGAGTGCCATCTACCTGCGGTGAATCCTGAATCTAGATAATTGCAAACCTTTTTCCATAGGTGTGGACATTGGTTTACAATCTGACATTTCATACTTTTCTAGGATTGTCTTGGCATATTTCATCTGGGAGACAAAGATATGATTCTTCTTCTGCCATATCTCTAAGCCAAGACAATAGTGAAGTAGCCCCAAATCAATCATGTCGAAGGATTTCTTCAGATCATTCTTTACATCATCTACAAGATTGTCAGAACTTCCTGTGATCACAAGATCATCTACGTACAAAACCAGAATGACAATCTCTGTTCCTACCTTCTTGATATACAAATTTGTATCTGAGGGGCTACGAGTGAATCCATGCTGCAATAGGTGATCATCAATTTTTATATACCATGCCCTAGGTGCTTGTTTGAGTCCATAAAGAGACTTTATCAGACGACATACCTTCTGTGGTTGATGCTCGTCTACAAACCCTTCAGGTTGGGCCATGTACACTTCTTCTTGTAGATCACCGTTTAGAAAAGCACTCTTGACATCCATCTGCTGAAGTTTCCATCCATTTTGTGCTGCCAGTGCACATACAACTCTGATGGTTTTGATCTTCGCAGTGGGTGCAAAGGTCTCATCATAGTCAATTCCTTCTTGCTGAGCATAACCCTTTGCAACAAGTCGTGCTTTGTGTTTGTCGATTGAACCATCTGCCTTATATTTTGTTTTGAAAATCCATTTGCAGCCAATGGATTTTTTACCTGGAGGCAGATCGACAAGTTCCCACGTCCGATTCTGAATCAGGGAATCATATTCAGCATCCATATCCTGTTTCCACTGTGGTTGGTCTAATGCCTCACAAATAGTGTCAGGTTCGGTGCTCTCAACAACTGAACTCATGAGTGCAAAATTTACCTCATGTCTTGCTTGACTTCATGTTCTAACTCCCGTAGAAGTACCAGGAAGTGAGTTCAGGTGTGCATCCCTGATAGTACTCTGGACCCATTTCGGACGTTGGCGCTGCTGATGTGAAGATGTGTTTTCCAGTGTGCCAAGATCAACGAACAAGTCTCCACTCAGCTCTTCTTCTCTCTGAGAAGAATCATCTTGCTCATCATCTGGATGTGTGAGCAATCTATGTGACGAGGTCGGTACTGGATCTCCATTGTGTGGCAGGGAGTCAAAGGACGACTCATCACATACCACATCTCGACTCTCGTAGATCTTCTTTGTCTCAGGATCCATGAGACGATATGCCTTTGAGGTAGTACTATACCCCAAGAAAAGACATGGCAGTGTCTTTGGATCGATCTTCTTCCTTCTCTTATCTGGAACATGCATATATGCAGTACAACCAAAAACTCTCAAATGATGAATAGAAGGTTTACAACTGACCCATACCTCTTCCGGTGTCTTGTTATTGCATGCAGGCAGCTTCTACCCAAAACTGATCCTCCAACTTGGCGGTCGAGAGCATACAATGAGCCATCTCCATGATAGTCCTGTTGTGGTGCTCGGAAATCCCGTTCTGTTGGGGCATATATGGAGCGTCAAATGTTGCTTTGAATGCCATCTTTGCTTGGTATGCTAAGAACTTCTTTGACACAAATTCCCCCCCTCGATCTAAGTGGAGGAGAAGAAGAGGCTTCCCAGACTGCTGGTGGCTTGCTGGTAGAAGGTCTGGAAATTTGCAAGTGCCTCACTCTTCTTCCGAAGGAAATATACCCACATTTTCCATGAGTAATCATCAATGATGAGCTGAAAATATGCAAAACCTTGAAAGCTAGCTGGCAGGGGTCCACACAGATCGGTGTGAACGACCTGAAGAGGCTCTGTAGAATGATAAGAGCTCTGTTTGAATGGACCTCTATGTTGTTTGCCCACAAGACATCCTGAGCAAACAGGTAAGGAATGGGAGAGTGGAGGAAGCCCTCTTACCATTTCCTTCGCACTGAGTTGATGCGAGCCCAGTAGAAAGATGACCATATCGAAAGTGCCAAAGTGCAGTGGACTCTGCGTTGATGCGAGAGAGAGCAACGCTAGATGAAGTGACCACATCCAGTGCAAATAGACGGCCCTTCAGAAATGCTTGAGCAATGACTGACTCTCCCTGGGAAATGATGCAGGACTTGACCCCTTTTTCAACAAAGAATTCAACCTGCATTCTATGGTTAAGAAGTTGACTTACAGACAAAAGATTTGAAGTCAAACCTGGAACATAGAGCACCTTTGTGAGTGTACATCTTCATGTTCCAAGAGGAATGATGACATCACCAATCCCTGCTGCAATATACTCTTGATTGTCTGCAATGGTGATCCGATCTCCAGTGGGCGGTCACTCAGAGTATGGAACAACTTCTTGTTACCAGTCATGTGTTTTCTGGCACTTGAATCAATCAACCAGACATCTTCTGACGGCTGCGAAGTCTGTGAGACTAGAACAATGTCAGAATGAGTCGTATCTGGTACCTCTTCATCGGAGGTGGCATCCTGCTGAGCAGCAATGTGGCCCTTCTACCTCTGATTACGAGCATGCCATCGAGATTTCTTGGAATATCCTCAGCCAGAAGTGCTCTCTTCGCCATAATTTCCATACTTGCGACCGTTGTAATAATAGTTCGCAGTCGTGTGTGTATCCGTGGAGCAAATGTGGCACCACCGATCCGCCTTGTGATTATGCTGCTTCTGGGGTGGCCGCTGTGGTGGCATTGTGAAGATGGCTGTTGAGCATGCTACTTCTGATTCTGGGGGGCTGATTGCCCTTTCCGAGGCTTATGTTTTTGCCTCGTGATGAGAGCCTTGTCTTCGAAGGCTTCTTGTACATTTTGCATGGCTTCTTCCTGCTGGAGATAATTCACCAGGGTTGCAAAACTCACCTCCTGTTGAGTGATTGTCAACGTGGTGATCAGTGTCCGAAACCGTGAAGGAAGAGCTCGCAGGGTGAGCGGGACTAGCAACTTGTCGTCCACTGGTTCACCGAGTGCAGAGAGTTCTGCACGTAACTCAGCTACACGCCACAAGAAGGCTTCTACTGATTCGCCATCATGCATACTCATCGTATGAAGCTTTGTCTGAAGTTGCAACTTTGTCGTCAGATTCTTAGCTTCGTAGATGGTACACAATGCGCTCCATGCCTGAGAAGAAGCAGTTGCTTCCCGAATGTATGGCTGCACCTCATCAGAAAGACTGAGGGTGATGAGCATTAGTGCTTTCGCATCAGCCTTTTCATATTTTTCCAACAGATCATCGTCTGTGGGAGGGGCGTCTTTGCCAGAGACAATCCCCCAAAGATCTTCGAATTGAAGAATCATCCGCATTTTGGTTTTCCATGCGGCGAAATTTGGCCCTTTCAAGAGTTGGGCATCGGATAGCAATATTTTTGGAGCAGACATTTTCAAAAACTCAAAAATGTATTTTATTTATTTATTTATTTTTCAAAAATGGCTACAATGCTTACTGAAGGAATCTGTCCCGAAGATGGGCTCTATAGGCTCGTGCAGTGAGACACCGACGCTCCTGTGGGCGTTCTTTGCGTTCGTCATCTGCATCATAACCACGTTCAAGTTCTGCATGAATCCGCCATGCTTGACATCGAACGTCGAACCAAAAGTATTCCAACAGTCCTCGGCGCACAATCTCGTCAAAGAGAATGTTCCCAGTGTTGTGTAGCTCGTTGACCAAGGCAAAGAACAACCTAGTGGTGTCTTCGTTGTCATTCAATGCCCAAATATTTGGTGCATTGCTCACGGTGCTTTGTGCATCGGAAATTTGCGACATACGCGCACACACTGTTTTGAAATTTGTAGGCTTTCTTCACTTGCACAGTTTTAATGGAGCAAAGAAGAACAAAACAGTCACTGAGGGCTCCTTGAGGGCTCCTACCAAGCACAATTTTTCTCTTCTTCTTGTCTTCCACTCAGAAAGCAACCCACACACAGGCAAAAGAACACGGACAAGCACTCTCCACGCACAGCAAAAACGGGACAGTCTTCTCCACGCACACGAACTCACCTCCTTCAGCGCCACGCACAGCACAAACGGGACAGTTTCAGTCTCCCACGCACGCACAGCAAAGAAATGGTGGTCTCAGTCTCCTCGCACTCACAGAAAATAATAATGCGCTAACAAAAACATTATTGATATGCTTCTTGTCTCCTTGCTTGGTGAGAATGGATATTATTCCTTTACCCATCACAGAACCTTATTGATTGTTCCCATTGTCATGTAAGATCTTAGTGCTTCATCTATATTATCGAAAATTTCTTTATTTCCACACATATGATTATTGCAAGCATTGTCCAAATATCGTAATTGTTTGTTTCCTTGCTTAGCTACATTGCATAGTTAAAAAGAATTTTTCATTCTTTTAATTTTTATTAGATTCAACTTCTTTTGCATTAGAGAAGCTTACATTATGATTATGATTTCTCAAGTCATATTATTTCTTTCCACACTCACTAGCATTTAATGCCCAATTTTTTTGTAGTAATAACATTGCACATTTGATTTTTCATAGCTTTGTGAAGAACCACCTCTGGAAGTGTTGTTGCTCCTTCCTCTACCTCTTCCTCTTACATGCCACTCTTAGTAGTGGTTGTGACTTCCACCTTCTTGTTGGTTGTTACATCTTCCTCTTCCTTTGTTGTATGCTCCTCTCCCCTTGCCTCTAAAATTTGTATTTGTTTTGAAGTGTTGTTCATTGGAAGAGCTTATTGATCTCTTCATCCTTTTTCATGATTTTTCAAGGATCACATTAGCTCATCAATACTCATTTGGTTTAATTTCTTAGAGTATTTTATGGCTACGACAACTTGGTGAAATCTGATCAAGGCTTCTTAATACCTTCTCTATGATTATATGATCTTGAATAGTATCACTATAAGTTTTCATGTAATTAACAATGGCCATTGTTATTGTAGATAGAAATTCATTTGTATAGAATGTGAGTATTTTATGAGAAGAGTTTGAAAATCTTTCCTTAGCTTCGTATTCGACTACATTTACCTTATCACTTCCTTGATATGCATTCTCTGCAAGGTATCTCTAGTTTTCTTAGAGTTAATAAATGCTTTACTATAATTGGAAATACTAAACATGTGACTACATTTTGTATATAGTTCAAAGTGTTTCCATCCTTTCTTCTATTTTCCTTGATGCATTTTTTGTGCTCTTGTCAATGTATTAATTACAACATGGTCTACTACCTCTATATAGACTCCTTGACAACCAGTTCTCATAGCTCTTGAGAAGAAAACAAAGTCTTCATTTTAATGCACCAAATGTAATAGTTTTCCCATCAAATATTGGGGTTTATTTCCAAGAGTTTCTTTTAGAAGCCATTACAACTCAACCCAGAAAATAAAAACATCAAACCCACAAAATATTGAGCTTTTTGTTTGCTCTGATACCAATTTATTGAGAAAATTTAGTGTCAAACATAGCCAATAAGGGAAAGACACAACTAGGACACAACAAAACACACTAAAATTATATATATTATAATCATTTTTAAAAATTTCTATTATCTCGAGCTATTGATTTTTTTTCTTATATTATGAAAAAACTTATTTGTTTTTGCACTCTAAATATTCTGCTTTGAATATTCCCTCTTCACTTTATTCTCTTTTTCTATATTTTTCTTCCATCTTCCTAGAGTTGTTGCTCTCTTTCCTCTGTATATTTCTTCCCCTTTTTTCTTATGTGATGCTTTGCACAGATAACTTTAAAAATTATTCATTAAATCCTCTTTTATATCGATCTCGTATATAAAAATATACTTCTCTGCTACTTAAAATTATGCCCTAAAAATGGACCCAAAACTTATATAAAATGCCTCATAAAATAAAATATATATTGGGCCTCCGAAATAAGTCATGACCCAAAAGAACCTAGAACAAGAATTAATGACATAAATTTCACGTACGCGGGAAGTCGAACATTTCTTCACGAGTCCCAGGACCCAAGATATATCCCGGAGAATTCACGTCATCCCAAAAATCCCAGGACCTAGAATAAAACGCGGGCTCTCACAAGAGGGGGAGAAAAAGAAAAATTTCCACGAGTTCGGCATAGAAAATGAAAGCGAGGGCGGTAAAATTTTCAACAACGAAAAAATGCAACACCAAATAATTAAATACCCGACGAAATGAGTTTGGTGAGTGGCAAAATAAGTTAAATTTTTTTGAGTGGTTCAAGATTACAGCCACATCAAATGTGTGTGTGTGTGTGTGTGCTGCAAGGCACATACGTGCTATCAAAATTTGCAAACTAATTAATATATTACATATTTTTAATTTGTGAGATTTATGACCATTAATGTAAACAACACTAGAAACTTCTGAAATAGAATAATAAAAATATGATTTTCTTTTGTTTGATCTCTTACAAATATAAATTAAATTACAAAAATTTGATTTTTGATTTTTAAGAATGGTTAAATTTGGAGTCTTGAAAGTTGGAAGTTGGAATTCAATTTATAAAGAATTACAAGCTTATACTAGTGAGTCATTTTTTTCACATTTTACAAAAAAAAATTAATAAATGGAAATAGAGTTTTAATTCTCTAAAAATGAAGCAATATTTTTATTTGTTTATAACTATGCAATAAAGACAAAAATACATATAAAGATTAAGTTTGTTTAAATCTTTTAGATTCAATCAAATACAGAATCTCCCATAGATTTGTAATTATAAATGGATTCACAAAATCTTAAAGATGAAATCTGCAATAAAGAATAACCCACCATAAAAATTTATGTAAATTTATGAATAATTCATTGGATGCATTGCCCATAAACATAATTACTTCTGCAACTTACAGCTATCTGAGCTCTCTCAATAATTCATATTATAATAGAAAATTCAACACATTTCTTTGCACCTTATTTCATCAAAAGTTATAAAAACTCACGTTTCATATACCTCGAGGTTGAATTTGCTAAATACTTGATAACGGTCTTCTATTATTGAATAAGACAATCAGCCTTCATAGAAGGCATTAGCCTTGGCATTAGCCAGGCCAGACTAGTATGATATTATGGTCAATAAGTTTTTATTTATCGACCCCTTATTGATTTAAGGGATCCAACAATTATTGCGACTGAAACTGTAATGCCAATCTGAATATATTCATTATCATTACACCCATTCAAATCAATTAATTAGAGCTACCCAGGCAACAACTTTCCATCTCGTTTGGTGGAACAGAACAGCATGCCCCTGGGCAACATTGCTTCGCCGAAGCCAACCATCGTCGTGCTCCTGAATCTCGGCATTAAACTGACGAAATCAGTAAGAAGATCTCCACATTGAAAATTAAATAACATTGTATCCAAACACTTATCGTAAACCTAAACTCTAAATAATTACCTTTCATATTGTTGTGAGTATACTCTCCATGATTGTAAGCGGAAGTATCTGTATAATAAGCTTGTGGCAGTACGAGTGCTTGTTGAGAAAGCAAGAATACTAACACCCATAGAACAAGTGGTTTGTGGATTCTTAAAGACACCATACTTGAAACACAATATAAGAATCGAAGGCAGGAGAATCTATCCTCCTGAGTCCTGCCTTTATAAATTCAGTTCTCAGTTGTATGGATAGTTTTCATTAGATGAAAGTCTTGGTAAGAGTTTTCCATTAAATCATTACACGCGTGTGAAAACATTCAACGTCCATCGTACAAATACTTCAAAAACGCGTTTTCCTTTTCGCATTAGATCTATTCGACACATTAGTTGCAGAATTCAACTGAGATGTAGTACACACGGAAATTTCACATTTCACAGAACTCCGCTAATTTCACATTTCATGATAATTCTCTGTCAAAAAGTATAAGATATTATCTTCAATGGTCATGTTTTGAACCTGCATCACGTGTTTGCAAATGATAACTTGGTCGTGTTTGCAAATGATAACTTGGTCGTGTTATGGCTATCGGTTGATTCAACATGTATGTCCATTCCCGTGACTGAAATAGTTGGTCCATTCAACCACTTGAAAATAACAATTGTTATTTTAAAAGATTTGAATAGAGATTTTGTGAAGGGTAATTTCGTAATCATGGGATTCATATTTTTAGATAATTTAAAAATGAGAAACCAAAGTACGGAGGTGTAGCGGACGCACGGAAAGGAGGTGACAAATAAGTCATATTAGAAGGATAAGAGGTGAATTGTCGTTAGAGGAAGATCATATCTAGTCGGAGAATGATTAACGTTGCTCAAAGATTCAGAAGGAAAAATATGTTTATGGATAATGACCAGCTTAAGAACCTACATAAACGATTGTCTTAGACAAGCATTTAGTTGAGAAATGTCAGTGTACAAGACAACCAGAGGATGTCAGACATAATAAGGGGATGACGCGATGGGAGATGGGAAAAATGATGTAGTAGTTTGGTTGTTTGGCCACTCAATGATGATCGATGAAGGCACCTATAACCTTCTTGAGGTAAATTCGAGGACATGGGCAAAATGGGGAAAGCCTCAAGCCATTGCCGACGATGGCCACATTCAACCAACATGGCGTAACCAGCATGCACAAAGTGTTGGTCGAAATTTTTGACCAAAAAAGTACACCTTCGTGGCAGGGATTCAACAATCACAGCGCCCCGTTTTGACTGTGCCGCCCTAACCACTCCCCCTGTGCACATTGTATGCATGTAAACCAACTCGCATTATATTTAAATTTAAGAATTTTGACCGCTACCTAAAAAATTTTGTCGCTTCTACCAGGGCAACGCAGACAGACGTTTCTACGTGCTGGATAAGGATCTCCCATTCAACCTTCCTTTGAAGGCTTCAAAAATTTCATACACCACCACCTGTAGGTGTAGTGCCTTGTTTGGCGTATAGTTGGTGAGAAGTAATGAAACAAATTTAATTTTTTTATCCACCCACCGTATGTCTTCTTCCTTGCTGGCTGCATATCTTTCAAATCAGATTTTTAATTTGATTTTCCATGTGGTTGTCTTTTACCTGCCATGGCATTAAAGAGCCCTGCACCCTTTTCTTGGCATGTTCAGTTTTTCTTCCTGGTTGGTGGCCGCACATGCCCCAGTCATTAATTCTTTTGACTTGCCATCTCCTGTCACGTGGTCTACCTCTTCTGCCCAAAACCACGAATGCTTGTTTTGCACTCCATCAAATGCTGAAACAGATGAATTGCTTCAGCGTGTTCTGGACAGCGGATTCATTAATGGTGAAATGAAGGTCTGTCTCCCTGAGGTTGCAAGGGTGGGTTTGGCTTCTCATAATCGTGCTGTACAGGCAGTTCAATGGAGTCGCAGGCTGTTCTTGCAACGAGTTCCAGCGGACAGGTCGTGTTTAGAATGGGGAACCGTTGGTGTTGATCCTGATGTTCTGGTTGCACGCGACCACAGTGGAGATCAGTTGTTGCAAAATCTTGCAGACTGTCCCTTCTCCTGTACACGCGAATCCAATCTCTCCTTCCTCGTGTGCCTTTTTCCTTCTGCTCTGCCCATGCGTGTAGGCCCTTCGGTTAGTGTTTCTTGTGTTCGAAGTTGGTTTTTTTTTTTAGCTATGCCTGAGACGGGAAGATTCAAGTGTGTCCGTGAAGAGGGAGAGGACTGGTGTGCACGTCTTTTCTTGTTTCTACGATCTGCTCATCCTCCGGTTGCAGGCTTGCATTCTATGAGGGGTTTTTTAACTTTTCCTGCTCTTTATCTTTTATTTCGAGGAGTTGTCGTATTGATTAAGACATTGAAAGTGCTTGTTCCCGCTATTTCACTTATGTCTTTGCAAGATCTTGCAGCTGTAGCAGAAAAACGAGGTAAAGTTTTAGTTGAGCTGTCTTGCCTTTTCATTTTGGAAAGTCGCTTCCGTCCAGGTGGTGTCCACAGTCATGGACAGGATACTCAATGAATGCATTTGCAGATCTTTGGCCTTTTATCAAGCTATCTGTTGCATCTGGTGTTGTGTTATGCTGGGAGCTCTGTATCATTTGCAAGTCGTGGTTTTTCTGTGCAAATCTCTTACCTGCCTTTGTTGTAGGAGATTTCTTCGAGCTTGTACTCCCAGTTTGATCTACTTCGGATACACTTTGTTGCTATGCTCAAGCTTTCCATGGCTCAGTGCGAGTTTTCAATGTTTGGGTTGTGCTCGTCCAACTGTGATGTTATTTGCTCTGTATCGACTGCATCTTCAATTCGGGATTCTCCCTCAAGGTGACAGATCACACCCACGGGCACAGGAGATCTATGCAATGTTGGAGAAAATGTCTTGGGAGATGAAGGTAGCAGGATATTTTTCAGACTCAGATCATGTACTGAGTTTTGTTTCTTCATAATCGTTTTGTGGCAGTGAGGGTGTTTCCAGCAGACCTGATGAAATTTATTTACAAAGATTCTCTATTGAGATCTTACTTGTTGTACGATGAAACTCATGGGAGAGAACCTCATAGAGGCCGAGCTGGTTCATATCAGAATATTCATGAAACACATTTTGCTTTGCAATTATATGAGCATCTTCAACGAGTCACTATGTTGGCAGGCATAAAGGGTGCTATTGGAATTATCACACCTTACAAGCTACAACTGTAATGTTTGACACCGAGAGTTTGATGGTGTCCCCAAATCTGATGAAGGAAAAGGTTTGTGTATCAATACGGTAGATGCCTTGCGAGAACCGTGGAGCGATGTAATCATTATGTCTGTGTCCGAGCTTGAACCATGGTCGGTGTTTAGCTTTCTAACGCAAGTGCTCTCGAGGTGAGTGGTAAGCAGTTCGACTCTCACCCCCAAAGCAGCTGCATGGAAGCAATCTAGTGTTTGGACAGCCACCTATTGCATCCTTCTAGTCATGCCTTCAAAAGGGAATCCTGGTGTGGTATATTGCAAGAAAAGACCAGTGAAACAGAGGATAAAGCGAAGGGCATGTGGCTGTAGCAGTCCTTGCTGGATGTACACGACTGGTGGATGCGTTAAAATAGGCAAGATAGACTAACCATATACATAATATGCTAGTATCTAATAACCTCTTGAAATGAAACTTTTTCTTTCTAGAAATTGGTTTAAATCTGTGATTTTGTGGATTTGCGTTCAGTACATGGTTAACAGTTTGTTACTTCTGGATTTGCCTCTGTTGGTTGTTCTTGTTGACGTGATCAAACCCTTTTTTATATGCTTTGATTGATCATATGAAATATATATATATATTTATATAATTTTAAAGTTACTTCCTTCTGCAAAAATGTCGTTGTTTCTTTTGTGAACCTGGGTATGTAATCGCCCCTAGAATGTTGCAGTGTTGACTAGTATTGGTTTCTATTATTATGTTATTGCCCTAGAGGAAAACATACGGTTGAATTATTATTATTATTTTTATGATAAACATGATTATGCACTTCGTGTATTGTGCAAATTATTAGGGCTTTTGGAAATTAGAAGTTCAATATATATGCTTGTTAAGAAGGAAGTTTTGGGCGAAAATACCTCCTGGTTGATAAAGGGCATAAATTATTGATAGAACCCCATTTTGATTCTACTCTTTCTATGAGTAAAATTTGATAAAATTAATGACCTTTATGGTGTTAAGATATGGTATGTTGGTGATTCCTTGTGTGATCTATTTAATCATGTATAGACATAATGCCTTGATGGAGTAAGGTAATATCTTTCACGGTTCGTGAAAGTTAAGGTTTTCATCAACTGCTTAAGGTAACATGAAGTTCCTTAATTTAGTCAAACTTGTTTTGTACTTCCTTCTTGATGAGTGACCTTTCATTGCAAATTTATAATGATTGTGATGGAAGGTCATGAATATATTTTGTTGTCAAAAAGGGAAAAGAAGCTATGGAATAGTTTGTTTATGTGTCGAACGTAATAATTGTAATTACATCGTTATAGAAGTTCGTTATTGGAGGATATCTATCTTCAATGGTATATTATGTGTTTAATCTCTCTATAGGTTACCATAAAATTAGTGATGAGATGTAAATTAAGGAGAGTTGAGAGACCTTTTCCTTTGTATACATCGTTTATGATATTAGGAAGTGAGTTGACGTCGGAAAATTTCAACCAAGTCTAGATTCATGGCTATGTTCCTCTAGAACGGGAGGGTTATAAATCTAAGGTATTATGAAAATTGTAAGGATGTGTTTAGAATGCTAGATTGCCTACTCAATTTGGGTATTAATGAGGCTTTTCGCTATTCCGGCCCTGGTTATGTTCAGTAGGTAGGCTGTTAGACAATGCCTATTCCTGGACATTCTTATCGTCATTTCCACTCATCCTTATTAGCTATGAAGTCACTTATTACCTAAGATATAATGGTTGTGGGTTGAATATATGATTTTCATCCTTAAAACCTTTTTGATTACATGATGGAACTTTGTTATTACCCTCGTTGTTCGTTTCTAGCCTATTAGGCCTATGGCCCTACGGAATGATTCCAAAACTATATTCTTTTTGGCAGCTAAGATCGGGTCTGGTTTTTATCTTTTGACTTCACCTTGAGAATGTGGATTGATGGGTTACACTTTAGATTTCAATCACGTAATCTACGGGATTATATGATTGAAATCCTAATACTCTCAACTCTTGTGTCTAATCATTTAAATTTCATAGTCTTGCATATTTGGTTGTCAAACTTTTGTAGTTTTAGAGGTATTTTCATAACTAAAACTTATGGTTTTCTTCTTAGTTGATATGTTGAAAATTACATCTTGTTTCAAAAAGTTGTTAGAGGTTAGAACTTTGATCCATTTCCTGAAATAGAATGTTTCCTTTCTTGGTATTGTTAGCTAGTAGCTTATTGTTGCTATGTATAGTCTTATCTTGCTCGGTTCTCGTGAACTGACTCAGGTTATTAATTGTTGCAGATGGCTTACGTGGTTAGATGATGGAAAGACTTGTAGATTATTGCATCAACCTTGGTTATGATGTTCCTTCGTACGAATGTGTATTATGTTATAAAATTTGAAAAGGGTCTTTGGACATTTTAGAAGAAGGGTCAGTGCCTAGTAGATGCATTATA
This sequence comes from Taxus wallichiana var. yunnanensis, assembly GCA_018340775.1. Classification (NCBI taxonomy): domain Eukaryota; kingdom Viridiplantae; phylum Streptophyta; class Pinopsida; order Cupressales; family Taxaceae; genus Taxus; species Taxus wallichiana. Next base: position 604,932,112 of record CM031241.1, on the reverse strand, counting down.
GAATATTGTTGTTGTAACTGTCAAACTTTTCTCTTGAGTTAAAATGTTGAGTTGTAAATCCTACTAAGGCATAGTAGCAATGAGTTTGTAAGCACTATAAAGTGGACTGGATATTCCTTATAAAAGTTAAACGAAAATTTATGTTTATGAGCCTATTAATGTAGATGTGATCCACTTGAAACCTTTGAGACCTGGAACAATCAAGAGGAATCTATCTTTTGTAACAAAATATGATTACTTGTTTTTCCCCCGAGCTAAACTAATAAACACTATTTTTTTGTGAAACCTTAAATGATCTCATGGTGAAATCAATGGTTAGATTTTAGAAGATGATAGGATTTATTGAGTAGGAGGGAAATTGATTAATAAAACCTTAAATATCTCTCTATCGTTTGAAATGTTCTCCTTTGTCAAACTTAATAAAGTAAAGTCTAGATGGAACATTTAACCAATCTTGATAAACTCTTAACCTCAATGAAAGACTGATAGTAAACAATGTGACCCTGAAGCTAAATTCTGTTGTCCTGTTCTATTAACCCATGCCTTAATTCATGGTGATATTTCTTAAGCAAGGTCAAAATTTGATCCTTAAACAAGAAGGTTATTGTTATGAACCCTAAGCGGTACTTTCCTCAATCGGAACTTATGCCTTCACCTGTGCAACAGAGGTGTGGAACATGTGACAGTGGCTTGAATAAGATTAATTAACCTTGTAAAGAAATGGAAAATGTTCTAAAATCAAATGAATAAGAAAGATTTGGACATCAAATTGATGATCCTAGTTTAGAAAGCTTGGCCTTAAGTTATTTAGTCAAACAGTTGAAAAGAAAGAAGTTCTTCCTTGAGAAAAGAATTGTGTGAGTCATTACATGAAATTTTATAAGAACGTAAGTTAAGAATTAAGAGACACTTTAGTAAACAAGAAAATTTAACAAGAAATTCCTCATGGATGCCCTACTGTGTGTGTAAGTCATGTGGATTGGAATTCCATGTTGTCTTGTCAAAAGAAGAGTACATTATCCTTGATAGGTGTGAACGTTTCATGCTGACCTTGTGGTCTCCCCTAACAAGTGGTTCCTAGTGTTGGTTGTAACCTTGTGACGACATGTTGTGTCGTGTTGAGTCAAAGAAAGTCAAAAAAAAAAAAAAGTTATCCCGTATTTCACCGTGTTGTCCTTATGTTGGTATTTTTGGTGTGTTACTGATGGTAGGAAGCTTGAAAATGTTTGAATTTTCCATATTTTTGGCCTTACCACTATTTGGATACTTCATCACAAAACCAATCCATTGTGATGGTTCAACCCACTTCTAAACCCCATTCCTTTATCCGTGAAGGTGAAGTGGGACAAACATTATGCACGTGGAGAGCCTTGTCACCTCATGCACATCTCTGTTCTACCACCATCCGATTGTATTTAATATCCAATTTTAATGATGAATACTTGAACGAAAGTGAATTTAGCACTTCAAAATATGTGAGGTTTTCAAGATCTATGGGAGGTCTTCCCTCATACAATTCAAATATGCATCAAGAATGCATTTGTGCATCAAGTGAGACGTTGAAAAAATAGATAGGTATCGCTTTTGTTATATAGAATCACTAGTTTGAATCCCTACCCCCTAGTTATCTTAAACATCTTACAATAAAAATAAATATTTAATACTTCCCAAAATAGCATAGCTTACTTTGGAAATTATTTTATAAAAGAATCGGCCTACTCATTGTTAGGAATGGCTAAAATTTTGAGTGCTTGTGATTAACATTTCATGTTTTCCATTAAATCATTTATACTTTTCTAAATTGATTTTTAAAATTATTTTTGACTTTTATAAACTTCTATTTATTGAAATCAATCTAAAGAGAGTATTGAATCCCGATTACCCATGCATGTAGATTCTACTAACCATTGACTAATAAAGAATGGTGAATGTGATGACTTTTTATAGGACTTGGAACTAGATCTTGTATCTTCTTGAATGTTCAATAGGAGGCTCAACAACAATAGGGAGAATGCTTGTGGTGGTGATGATAATGGTGGCCACATCAAAGCTCAATCAAGGGTGAATATAGGAAGGCTTAAGTAACTCTCATATCAAATGCAACCTCAAGGTTTCATTTTCTAGTTTCTTCTGAAATCTAACTTCAATAAGTTGGCATGCATGTGATTGAGATCAAACCTCCAAAACATTTGGTCTAGGCCAAAGCATCCTTAGGCCTCATTAACAAACTTGGATATACATGGGTAATTTTCCACTCGAATGTAACTTTTTGGCACCTTCAGAAAGTGCCCATTTTTCATGGGGGTGGATTAGGTAGACAATATCCTAGGTCATTCATTCTTATTGAGGTACTTCAAATTGATAAAAACAATATTAATATACCAAAAGACATTAGCGAGTGCAGAATGTGATTAACTAAAATTAAATAAAATAGGAGAAATTATAATGATATTTAATATAATCTAGGAGGACATAAAAATTGTGAATAAATGCACTAAATTAGTATAAAATAATCTATTAATTGAACTAATAGAAATAAAACTCTAATGTCTTTAGAATAAAGTGAGGAAATAACTTTCACTAATTATAGTTGATTGGCATAGAGATTCCTAGGGACCTGATTGGAAATTCTAAAGCAAGAATGGCTACATCTATTAGCGCATTAATACATTATTGTTAGTATTTGTTAATGAACAGGATTATGTAACTATTTCTCCCCTCTCCTCTCTCAAAGCCTATATAAAGGCTTGCACTATGTATTGTTTTTGATATAGCAATCAATAAAATCTCATTGGACACCTTCATTGGTATCTCCTACAGTGTCGAGCAACATTGATCTATCTTTGTCTGCGTGCGTGAAGAATCAACCAAGGAAGATTTGGCTGGTGCGTGGAGGAGCGCGTGAAACGGCTTTGTGTGGAGCACGAAACCTTCTTCTTCTTTCATTCGGAAGCTTCGAAACCGTTCTATTTCTTGTGGAAGATTGGAGTACAGTTTTGGAGCAAGAAAACACTTTTTGGCATATTTCTTTGTGTCTTTGCGTCAAGGAGGTAAGCCGTGGAAGGAGCCTAAGCTTGGCGCCAAAGGTGACCTGCGTGGAATTTGGAGTCATCTTGGTGTCGAGTTGATGTAAGTGAGGTGCCATTCCAAAACGCATGTATTCTGTGCGTGAACACAAAAGGATTATCTAAATGTGGAGCTCTTGGCAAAGATGCAGGGATAAGGAGAAGTCGCACAAGGAAGTGACATAATGGTTATGATGGTTATGATTTACCTTTCAACTCATTTCTATTGATGTAGAAGAGGTCTGACACTGAAACTTGGAAGCAAAGGAAATGGCTTGCTTTGAAACCGCCCTTCCCTCTTTGCTTGCGTAGTGGAAGACCAAAGAAATGATCCTGTTCATTTTTGTCTGGAGAAGAGTTCGCTTTGCGTGAACTCTTGCCTTGAAGTGAGCATCTTGTTCTTTGCTTGGGCGTGGAGACTTAGTCAGCCTCTATTTTCTTGATAAACCCAGTGTGTTGGAAGACCACAGAAATAGTGTGTGCGCGTATGTCACAAATTTCTCGATGCACAAAGCACCGCGAGCAATGCACCAAATATTTGGGCATTGAGTGACAACGAAGACACCACTGGGTTGTTCTTTTCCTTGGTCAACGAGCTACACAACACTGGGAACATTCTCTTTGATGAGATTGTGCGCGAGGACTATTGGAATATTTTTGGTTCGACGTTCGATGTCAAGCATGGCGGATTCATGTAGAACTTGAACGTGGTTATGATGCAGATGATGAACGTGAAATAGAACACCCACAGGAGCGTCGGTGTCTCACTGCACGAGCCTATAGAGCCCATCTTCGGGACAGATTCCTTCAGTAAGCATTGTAGCCATTTTTGAAAATAAATAAATAAATAAAATACATTTTTGAGTTTTTGAAAATGTCTACTCCAAAAATATTGCTATCCGATGCCCAACTCTTGAAAGGGCCAAATTTCACCACATGGAAAACCAAAATGCGGATGATTCTTCAGCTTCGAAGATCTTTGGGGGATCATTTCTGGCAAAGACGCCCCTCCCACAGACGCTGATCTGTTGGAAAAATATGAAAAGGCTGATGTGAAAGCACTAATGCTTATCACCTTGAGCCTTTCTGATGAGGTGCAGCCATACATTCGGAAGCAACCGCTTCTTCTCAGGCATGGAGCGCATTGTGTACCATCTACAAAGCTAAGAATCTGATGACAAAGTTGCATCTTCAGACAAAGCTTCATACGATGAGTATGCATGATGGCGAATCAGTAGAAGCCTTCTTGCGGCGTGTAGCTGAGTTACGTGTAGAACTCTCTGCTCTCGGTGAACCAGTGGATGACAAGTTGCTAGTCCCACTCACCTTGCGAGCTCTTCCTTCCGGTTTCGGACACTGATCACCACGTTGACCATCACTCAACAGGAGGTGAGTTTTTCCACCCTGGTGAATTATCTCCAGCAGGAAGAAGCCATGCAAAATGTACAAGAAGCCTTCGAAGACAAGGCTCTCATCACGAGGCAAAAACATAAGCCTCGGAAAGGGCAATCAGCCCCCCAGAATCAGAAGCAGCATCCTCAGCAGCCATCTTCACGCGCCACCACAACGGCCACCCTAGAAGCAGCATAATCACAAGGCGGATCGGTGGTGCCACATTTGCTCCACGGATACGCACACGACTGTGAACTATTATTACAACGGTCGCAAGTATGGAAACTCTGGTGAAGAGAGCACTTCTCGAGGATATTCCAAGAAATCTCGATGGCATGCTCGTAATCGGAGCGTAAGGGCCACATTGCTGCTGCTCGGCGAGGATGCCACCTCCGATGAAGAGGTACCAGATACGACTCATTCTGACATTGTTCTAGTCTCACAGACTTTGCAGCCATCAGAAGATGTCTAGTTGATTGATTCAGGTGCCAACGAAACACATGACTAGCAATAAGAAGTTGTTCCATACTCTAAGTGACCGCCCACTGGAGATCGGATCACCATTGCAGACAATCAAGAGTATATTGCGGCGGATTGGTGATGTCATCATTCCTCTTGGAACACGAAGATGTACACTCACAAAGGTGCTATATGTTCCAGGTTTGACCTCAAATCTTTTGTCTGTGAGTCAACTTCTTAACCATCGATGCAGGTTGAATTCTTTGTTGAGAAAGGGGTCAAGTCCTACATCATTTCCCAGGGAGAGTCAGTCATTGCTCAAGCATTTATGAAGGGCCGTCTATTTGCACTGGATGTGGTCACTTCATCTAGCATTGCTCTCTCTGCTTCAATGGCGGAGTCCACTGCACTATGGCACTTTCGATATGGTCATCTTTCTGTCGGGGCTCTGCATCAGCTCAGTGCCAAGGAAATGGTAAGAGGGCTTCCTCCACTCTCCCATTCCTTACCTGTTTGCTCGGGATGTCTTGCGGGCAAACAACATAGAGGTCCATTCAAATAGAGCTCTTATCATTCTACAGAGCATCTTCAGGTCGTTCACACCGATCTGTGCGGACCCTTGCCAGCTAGCTTCCAAGGTTTTGAGTACTTCCAGCTCATCATTGATGATTACTCACGGAAAATGTGGGTATATTTCCTTCGGAAGAAGAGTGAGGCATTTGCAAATTTCCAAACCTTCTACCAGCAAGCCACCAGCTATCTTGGGAAGCCTCTTCTTCTCCTCCGCTCAGATCGAGGGGGAATTTGTGTCAAAGAAGTTCTTAGCATACCTGAAGCAGCATGGCATTCAACAACATTTGACTACACCCTACACGCCCCAACAAAATGGGATTTCCGAGCACCACAACAGGATTGTCATGGAGATGGCTCGTTGTATGCTCTCGACCACCAAGTTGGAGGATCAGTTTTGGGCGAAGAAATCCAGAAAGCAGGTATCTACTCAACCGGCACCCACGAAGATCTTGCGAACAAGACACTAAGAGGTATGGACTGGTCGTAAACCTTCTATTCATCATTTGAGAGTTTTTGGTTGTACTTGCATATATGCATGTTCCAGATAAGAGAAGGAAGAAGATCGATCCAAAGACACTGCCATGTCTTTTCTTGGGGTATAGTACTACCTCAAAGGCATATCGTCTCATGGATCCTGAGATGAAGAAGATCTACGAGAGTCGAGATGTGGTATGTGATGAGTCATCCTTTGACTCCCTGCCACACAATGGAGATCCAGTACCAACCTCGTCACATAGATTGCTCACACATCCAGATGATGAGCAAGATGATTCTTCTCAGAGAGAAGAAGAGCTGAGTGGAGACTTGTTCGTTGATCTTGGCACACTGGAAAACACATCTTCACATCAGCACCAACAACAATGTCCAAAATGGGTCCAGAGTACTATCAGGGATGCACACCTGAACTCACTTCCTGGTACTTCTACGGGAGTTAGAACATGAAGTCAAGCTAGACATGAGGTAAATTTTGCACTCATGAGTTCAGTTGTTGAGAGCACCGAACCTGACACTGTTCGTGAGGCATTAGACCAACCACAGTGGAAATAGGCTATGGATGCTGAATATGATTCCCTGATTCAGAATCGGACGTGGGAACTTGTCGATCTACCTCCAGGTAAGAAATCCATTGGCTGCAAATGGATTTTCAAAACAAAATATAAGGCAGATGGTTCAATCGACAAACACAAAGCATGACTTGTTGCAAAGGGTTATGCTCAGCAAGAAGGAATTGACTATGATGAGACCTTTGCACCCACTGCGAAGATCAAAACCATCAGAGTTGTATGTGCACTGGCAGCACAAAATGGATGGAAACTTCAGCAGATGGATGTCAAGAGTGCTTTTCTAAATGGTGATCTACAAAGAAGTGTACATGGCCCAACCTGAAGGGTTTGTAGACAGCATCAACCACACAAGGTATGTCATCTGATAAAGTCTCTTTATGGACTCAAACAAGCACCTAGGGCATGGTATATAAAAATTGATGATCACCTATTGCAGCATGGATTCACTCGTAGCCCCTCAGATACAAATTTGTATATCAAGAAGGTAGGAATAAAGATTGTCATTCTAGTTTTGTACGTAGATGATCTTGTGATCACAGGAAGTTCTGACAATCTTGTAGATGATGTAAAGAATGATCTGAAGAAATCCTTTGACATGACTGATTTGGGGCTACTTCACTATTGTCTTGGCTTAGAGATATGGTAGAAGAAGAATCATATCTTCGTCTCCCAGATGAAATATGCCAAGACACTCTTGGAAAAGTATGGAATGTCAGATTGTAAACCAATGTCCACACCTATGGAAAAAGGTTTGCAATTATCTAGATTCCAAGATTCACCAGGTAGATGGCACTCACTACAGGAAGCTTGTGGGGAGTCTCATTTACTTGACTTATACCAGACTAGATCTTTGCTTTGCAGTGAGCTATCTCGCCAGATTTATGCAGGAGCCAAAGAAATGTCATTGGATAGCAGCAAAGCATGTGTTGAGATATGTCTGAGGTACAGTTGACTTTGGTCTAGAGTATCAGAAGAACACTCAGTTCTTCTTACAGGGATATACAGACTCGGACTATGCAGGATCCGTTGATGACAGGAAATCCACTTCAGGATATGTTTTTCATCTCGGATCTGGACCTATCTCGTGGATTAGCAAGAAGCAAACTGTTGTTGCTCTCTCATCCACTGAGGCTGAATACCACACTGCACGAGGAGTTGTGTGCGAAGCAATTTGGTTACATCGCATTCTTGCAGATATAGGGATTCCTGAAGAGAAACCTCCCATCATTCACTACGACAATCAAGGTGTGTTGAAGCTTGTGAAGAATCTATTTTCCATGAACAAACAAAGCATATTGAGGTCAAATGTCACTACATTTGTGAACAGGTCTTGAACCACCAAATTCAGCTCCAGTACTGCCCTACTGATTTTCAGGTTGCAGATATTCTCACCAAGCCTCTCGGCAAGGTGAAGTTTGATTTGTTTAGGGGTACATTTGTAAGAGCAATGTATTAAGGGGGGGAATGTTAGCGCATTAATACATTATTGTTAGTATTTGTTAATGAACGAATGTTATGTAATCTGCTTTTCTCCCATCCTCCCTCTCTCGTAACCTATATAAAGGCTTGCACTATGTATTATTTTTGATATAGCAATCAATAAAACATCATTCAAAGTGCCTTCATACACAAAGGTCCTAAAAAGGGTGGATCCAGGAGATCCGAGTAGACCCAGGCATCTAGGAGGGTATTGGAGGGGCTTGAAGTGTCTGGTATGCTATAACAAGCGCGTAGTCTTTGTAGAAGGTCATAACTTGATTTTTTTGGGGTCGAATATGAGTCATAACCACGGCCAGTTGTCTCACTGGATTTCTACGAATCTGCGATGAATGTAATGAATAAAGCAAAATGATGTTGAAGACTGCAAAAGACAAAAGAAGTATCAAAATCCTAAAAAAATATGTAAATGAATGGCTTGAATTGACCTCAGCTACCAATAGTGGGCTTATTAAATTGAGCATTTAACTAAATTTTAGACCCAAATGTAGATCTAGTGTGTGTTTGTGTGTGTACATGTCATGCCCTATGTGCTCTTGTTCTAGTCGCACTATGTGAATTAGTGAGTAATAACTAAATAAAGAAAATTTCATAGCATGTCTTCATGGAATAGAATACAATCCTCGCCCGTATGAAGTGTGTGTTAATGTAGATCTCCTTATAGCCTTGATGCTTGAAAGTATGTGGATGCAAATGATGCAATGGATGTAACTCTAGATTGAGTGATAGTAGTAGATGATTCTAGGACCCTCATTATGGTCTCATAAATTTATATTTATAGGGTTATTTTGTTCTAATTTCATAATTAATCCCAACATGGCCAACTAGGAAAATTAAGATAAAGATGAAAAATGGCTAGAAAGAGCCCAAAAAGTGGCAGGAAAGTAGAAAAAGTACTTGGGTGCCTCGGGGCACCCCAATGAAAGACCTAGGTGCCTGGTTTAGGCTAAAATGATGGGAAAGTGCTGAAATTGATTGGGCATGTATATTAATATATGAGGAATGACAAAATAAGAAGTAAAATAAGATGGCCAAAAGGTGGGATTAATTATTACTTTCTTCATGTTAGAACCTTCTAGATAGTAGTACGAGACCGAGACTAAATAATGTATAAAGTTCATAATTTTGTGACTACATTTTCCTCCCACTTTATGTTGGTGAGCGAAAGCTTGGTAACATAAAGTAGATAGAAATGTGTACCGATGTCCATGTCGAATGTAGTAGAAATTGTGTCGATTGACTAGAGAAAATCATGGAATGATAACAAGATGGAGGAGCATGGAAACTATAGATGAAAAATACTCATAGAAAAAGTGATGAGAGTGAACCTAAGGTGGAGTGCATGTGTATTTGTTGTGGTGTATAGTGTACTATATGGTTAGTAAGCATGTGCCATTGTGAAATGTTGTTGTTACTATTTTGTTGTTGTTGTTGCCTCTAATTTGACTGCTTATTTCTCATATAGTTAAACCTTCATGGGGAAAATGATCAAGTAGTCAAATATGTATTTATTTAAAAATTCTTTGTAGAATAAACATGTGTATAAAATGTGTAAAATATGCAAAAAGGAAAGTGTAAATGGAACATGTGCACCGGATCCATGTCAAGAGAAAAGTGTGTAGAAGGATATCTTTATTGGTGCAAGTTTTTTGGGTGATATTATTTAACCACTGATGAAGTGTGGGGAGGAAATGATGTGTCCTCCAAGCTCTAACCACTTTTGCTGAAATGTCTGTGCTTTAGCTTCCTTGTTTTTTTAGCTATCCAACGCCATTGGCAAAAGTAATTTAGTGAGGCATACCCACCATAATTTGAAACCTATAACTACTTCCCAAAAATGATGAGGACACCATTTCCTATAAAAGTTGTTGTAAACCCACTCACTTTATGTAAAACCACAATGTAAAGGGTGGAAAGTGCATTATATCAACCGGTGCCACTGTGTTGTGTTAGTATGTAAACCCTCAAATGATGTCCCCATTTGGGGGTGCATGCAATGTCGATGATAGGAGAATGTGGCCTCAAAAGAGGACAAACAATATTTTGAATTTTGTACCATGGAAATTGCTTGGTAGAAACCAAGGCATGCATAAATAAGAAGGCTAGCCAAATAAAATTGTAAGGAAATAATGCATGCATATAGAAAACATGTATAAGCTACACAAACAATGTAAACATGCAAGAAAGTAAATAAGCCACACAAAGTGGGCTACAAATAGGGGACATCACTCATGATGTTTCAAGACACAAAAGGCCATCATGGCCATAAACAACAACAAGTGTGCACACAAAGCATAGGCAAAATCCCACATACAAGAAGTAGACAAAGGAAAACAAGTAGAAAAAACAAAAAGTAGTCATCGAAACATGTAATCATGCAAAGGAAGTGCTGCACATGGAACACCCGTTAGCATGTTAGAACAATAACCAATATGTCAAACAATGTATGATCAAGTAATATATGATGCTAAGTACAAAATGGAACAATAACACCTAGATAAAATGAATTTGGATGGCCCCAACAACCAATATAGGAAGGGTAGAAGGTGAGTATCCATACTACGTGTAAGAGTCTTGTATCTTCTATCACACTAAAAAATCCATAAATTTTCATGTGTGGATAATATTGATAATGCCATATAATAAATCATTCTAACATGTGAAGTAAAGTGATCATTTAAAACACTAGTAAACAAGAGTAAATGCACCAATACAATGCAATATGTTGTGGATGGATGGAATGGAATGCAAAATGTAGTGATAGGAGTATCTTCCCCTTGAGTAGATGAAAGTGTATGTAATAAGGTTCATTTTTTTCCCTCAATAGTAAAAATGAACCGTAAATGAGAGAACGTCATCGGAAATGGTCAAGTAGTGCTTATTGTTTCTAGCACACTACAATGAATGTGTATGTGTAGTGGTGATGAGATGTGACATGTAGAAAGATGTGCATGAACCCTATAACAAATCCTATATCATGACTTATTGAATGGATGAGTGATGATTTATCCCTAAGCCTATCTCACTATGAGGTGAATGGATGAGTAATGATTTAAACTTAGGATATATCACTATATGATGAGCATAGGAGTGATGATTTAGCCCTAAGTGTATATCACTACATGATGAAAATGGTGGGTGATGATTTATCACTAAGTGTATATCACTATATGATGAGTGGATGAGTGATGATTTAGCATCAAGCATATATCACTACATGAGTAAAATTGTGGGTGATGATTTAACACTAAGCGTATATCACTATATGATGAAAAATGGTGGGTGATGATTTAGCACTAAGCGTATATCACTATATGATGAATGGATAAGTGGTGATGTAACCTAAGGTGTATACCACTACAAGATGATATGGTGGAAGTGGTGATCTAGCCTAAAGTGTATACCACTACTAGATGAAATTAGAGTGAGTGATGATTTATCCTAAAGTGTATGTCACTAGCCTAGGAATATTGCATGATGAAATGTCACATGGTGAGTGTAAGGTCCATTTGATTTATAAACCCTTGGAAATTGAGTATGGATCAAGGAACTGAAGTGCATGATAGGGTGGTGATTACAGCATGTAGAAAACAATGTAGCATGTGTAATTAAACTAAACGACCATGTGATGAGTAGGATTTGTAAATGCATAGTGTGGGCAATGCAATGTAGGATGTGTAGGGTGTGTAGGATGTATACTATGTAATGTGTAAAATGCAATAATAGGTGTAGATAGAAATGCAATATGTTATGATAAAATGTAAATCTATAATCATATGTAATGTAACCTAGCATACTATGTAGACTATATGTAGAAATGTGTAGTGTATGATGTGACTATGTATAGGATATGTGTGGATAGCCTAGTAATGTATGTAGTGTGTATGATGAGGACTAGTATAATGTAGAATAAGTGTAGAATGAATGGTGTATGACATACAATGTAAGATGAAATGAAAAGTTTAATGCCTAAGGTGTGGTGTGTGGGGCTCAATGTAATGGTAATCCCTCAATAGTCAATCATGAACCAAAGCACAAGAGTGTGTTATCGGGTAACAATGCTTGTTATGACATGTGGTATGGTATGCCTGATAATGAATGATAAATATGAAAATTGTGATGTAAGACTATGTAACCATGCTAAAACATGAGGGGATTGTGTGATTATCTATGCCCCCAAGTGTAGGCACAAAAACATCATGTAAAATCATCAAGCAGGTTGTCATCTTTGGGGTCAAAGTCAAATCAATAAGCAATGGTGACTTGATAAAAATAGTGTTTGGTTGATCGTGTAATGATCCCTTAAGTTGTAAGTCTACATACCCATAACATATTCCACATCAGTGAATGGAGGATGTGGGAACTATGTGAATACCATCGAATGAAATTTTACGAGTAGAAGAGAAAAGAGCTATTGTAGATGAAAAAAATGGCCGAAGGGCATAGGAAATGAAATGTCAATGTGACTAGATCTAATGTACCTCCGATATAAGTAATCCATAATTCCACTAATGTGAGTGGAGAAGAATGAGGGGCACATGATAAATATACTAAAGGATGAAAAACACGTAAACTATAAGCAAAAAGTTATATTGAAAAAACCATAGTATATATTAGGGGAATGAGTAGAGGGATAGAAATCCTTAAAAAGAAAAACCAAGACAAGCTAGACCATCATGGGAACACGTAGTGACATCACATGTAGGATCGAATGGAATATGCTCCCAATATGTGTTATGAATTAAAGTGTACAAGTGAATTGTGGGCATGTTAAAGTATATATAGGTGGATGTATATATAGGTGGATGTGATATATCAAAATCCATGGACTGGAAAATCCCCTTATAAGAAATCATAGCAGCAGTAGTAGTTGTTATCTCTCGAAAGTGCACCCCAATAGAGAGATGGCTACAAGTTTTCTAAGCTTGCATAATTGATCTCTCTCTTTCGTAGATACAATGGAAACACCTCAAGTTTGTTGGTATACCTATTTTGAGGTGATTTTCAATGATTAAAATGTCGGTTCCTTATTGGTGTATCCTAAACTGATTTATAGAAGAGTAAAATATGACAAAAAATTGCTTTGAGTATAAGGCTCTTTGACCGATATCCAAAAAATGTATTTAATGCATGAACCAACGGTTCCTCCATAAGTCCCTTAGAAGTTCCCAATATCGCTAAGCTAGAAGTTCTCATAAACTACTTTAATTTTGAATAGGGTAAGATGATTAATAAGAATTTCCATTCCAAGACTAATGTGCTTTAATTGCTTCACACTCGAAGGCAAAACAAAAAATTACTTCGTGAATATATACCAAAACTAAACTCCTCGATTCACCCCTTCTAAAAATAGCCTAAATAAAATGTCACCCCCTTCCTAAAAATAGCCTAAGGCTTGTACTCACCCATGCATCTTATTTTTATCCTTTACTTAATAATAGATAAAGGAATAAAAATAGAACATGCAATTACAAATAGGCATTTAATAGCCTTGATTACAATTGGTCAACTAAAGTTGACTGATCTATTTTTAAGAAAGAAAGAGTAAATAATTTGCTAATAATAAGCTTGCTTGTTGAGCAAGTCTCTTCTGTGAGCATGTAAACTTCTTTTTTGTTCCGTCCTCTTGTGAAGCATGCAGAATCAACTCCCTGTTCGTGAGAAAATAATTGCAATACTTGCAATATTTTGCAGAAATAAATGATCTACTGCAGGGATCACTTATCCATAGGCACATCATAATCATCTCTTATTTTCTGGAAAAATAAGGTAATTAAACCATTCAGAAGTTTTCTTGCATCCAATGTTGACCTCTGGTAATTAAAATAATTAGCTCTAAAAGAGCTAGCAAACTCTACAAAATCCTTCCCATGATCGCCATTAACGAAGCTCTGTATTTTATCACTTTGAAGATGTCCATGCTTGAAAAATTTGATCCAAAATGGCCCTACAAAATCATCCTTATTGTTTTCTGATAAAATTTGTGCATTTTGAAATACTCAGCTTGCCATTTGCTCTTGATCCGAGTTGTACATGTGTCTGAATTTAATTGCAGTGGAATCATGGCTTGAAATTATGTCTTTTGCTTCTTTTCCAAAAAAATCTCAAAACTAAAAAGCCTAGCGGTCCGCTCCTCCGATTTTACCCTTTGGCAACATGTGGGTGGGGTCATGGGAAACTTTGTAAATTTATTCCATTTTATTTCTACGGGCCCGCGGATGACTTAATAACTTTTCTTCTAATTTTCCCTTTGTGGGCCTATGTGAAAGTTTGATACTTTGACTCCTTTGGTGGACTTTCGGGCCTGAGGGTCTATTTGAAACTTTAACCCCTTTTGCGAAAAAATCTCAAAACTCAACGAGGACCCACTACTCCGCCAATGTTTTGACTTTCGGATTGTTTTGAATTTTGCCTTGCAGGGTTGCGGGGCTATTTTGAGATTTTAAACTTTTGTTTAAAACACAAATAACTCCCGACCTCCATTTTTTCCACTTGTCGTGATGGTGCCACGTGTACTCTGCAGACATTTGGGCTTGCAGAGGAAATTTTGACACTTTATAAAATTTGAAAATTATAAGTTGGTCAATCGACCACCATTTCACTTGGACTACTTTTGCATCGATCTTGATGATCAATTTGTGAGCGTTGATCTCTATACTTGTCGATTTTTTATCGTTGATCTCAAAAGCATGATTAGGGTTTCTGACTTGTATTAAATGCAGTCGGTGAAAACTTAACCATGGTGGTTGTATTGAAATTGGGGATCGATTCTAGAGACGTTGACCTGTATCCTTTTCAATTTGTCATTGTCGATCCTCGATCATTAACTCAGAGTGAGTTAGGTTACTTTGGATCATTGATGATTAAAACACTTGAAACCCTAATCTTTCACATTTTCATTTTTGAGCTCTAGTAGAGCTAAACGAACTCTGTAAATTTTTTAATGGCAGCCATTGATGAAGCCTTTAAGATTTGTTACTTGGCTTTCTTCAAGATCTAGTCAATTTTTAACCAGTTGTCATTGTCTTCAAGCTTGGATTTTATTTAAAAGAGATCTCTGTGCCTGTAGGAGCTCTGAAAGACTGATATGGCCGCCATGCAGTAGTAGGTTTTGAGCTTATCCCTCTTGTAAAAATGATCATCTATTGCTTTCTTGCACTTGTAACACCATTATTTTGAGCAAGGTAGTCGCGGCTTGTGTTTTTGTAATCTCCTAACTGTATATTGCTCATTTTGATCAATATTTGGCTCACCCTTTTACTTTGTCTCTACTTCATCTTTGAAACACTGATTTTGTATTAATAGGCTTTTATATTGATGGATTCATTACCTTATGCCCTAAAAAATGATACTTTTGAATCATATCTCCAGATCTACATTCTTGCATCGTGGGTAGTCATGCTTTTCTTTGAAATTTTAATCTCGCTTGTTACGAGATAGATCCATGTTTGTTGTGTGTATTTGCATATTTTAGCTCTGACTATTATGAAATTGTTGGCTTACATAAAAATAAAGGTCACCATTGTAGTTGATTCTTAAGCTCTAATTTATTTGATTTCCCAAGTGTGATAGAGGCATATTCTCTTATATTTTATACTTAAGATGTCATTCTTTTTGTGAAACCTTGATCTTTGATTCAAAACTCATTGTGGGTTATCCCTTTTGGCTCTAAGTTTGATGATCCTTTGAGGGTTTGCTCAACTTTCAATTTTACCAGTAAGTTTTTGCTTCCTTCCCTGATTTTTTTGATACCCATTTAATGGTTTTTCGATCAAAGCCAGGATCTACATTTTCTTTTGTAGACCTATAACTGTATTCGATCCTTTGAGTTATATTGCAACAAATATGTGTATGGATTTTTAACTGTCCTGTATGAATGAGTTATTTTTCCCAAAATCTGTATATACCCATGTATCTTTCAATTTGTGGCTTGAGGTATTACAACCCAGATTTGGGTATCTTTCCTTTGGCATGGGTATTCATGCTTCTTTACTCCTTTTGATTCTTCAATCTGTTCTTGATTTTAATGAGATATTTGTACCTTGTATGTGGCCTTTTGTAAACAGTTGCTCATTCATGTAACACCATTAGTAGGCGTAAGCCTTGATTCAGATGCTTTGTTGAAATACCATAATCTTATTTCTTTGCTTAGATACTATACTTCTTTGATGGTAGCATTTCTAAAAATTAAAATTTCCATTTCACATGGCGAAGCCCTGCCAAAATTTTCCAGAATTCTCTCTTCCTTGACTGAAATCTGGAAAGTGTACATTGTCTACATGCATCTTCTTTGTTCTGTACTGTAACCTTTTCCTTTTATAGAAGATATCTAAGTTTTGAGTTACATTAACCCTTCTTTCCAACATGTACATGGTCCTTTTCGCTTGTCTACAACCTGTACCTACACACTTAAGAAAATAGTTAGAAAATAATTAGGCTTTTGGCCTCTCTTGTGTCCATTTTTCTTATTCTCTTTTCTATTTTTGCTTCCTAAGTGGGCTATGCAGTTTGATCTTCAAGCACTCCATATCTTCTGTTGGTTAGAGATCCATATGCATGAATTAGGACAATGTAGGAATATGGATCAACCCTAAGCTCTTTATTGATGATTCCTTTCTTTTACTTTTTAGGTACCATGCTTTGAATTGTGAAGACAAAGATGGAACAAGCTGGAAGGGGGAAAATCTGCACAACAAAGAATATACAAAGGAAATGATGGGTTCACTCATATTCCTTTGCTTTCTATTTCATGCATGTGTACCTCTTTCTTTAGTAGATGTACTTTCCTTTTCAGTCACATCCCATGGCTTGTGTGGGAAACATTTGACCTTCCTTGTGAATAAAACATTGAATTTTGAAAATGAGTTGTGTATTTCCTTTTGCATTTCAAGCTTTTGAATGGAGTGTATGATGAACTAAACAACTCAGTCATATAATTGAATGTCTTAAACATGAAGGAAAGAAAATTAATAAGAACCTGTAACATTCAGTAATAAAAGAACTTTGATTTATGTAATTTGCACTTATGTTTGATGTTCCAAAACTTTACACTTCACCTACTATGTAATTCAGTGTCTTCATCAAGACAACCAAGTTCTCCTTTGAGGATTTTGTGTTCTTTTGCTGAAGGTATCATGAAATTACAAACTATGTGATCTATTATGTTTTGTAACAGCACACATAGCTACAAATTTCACTTAATCATTAATTAATTTAGCAATAACTAATAACATCATAACTTTCTTAGCTTAGGTATACTTCACCCATGACTTTCATCGTAATGATGAAGTTTTGAGTTGCCCATTTTTGCATAAGTGAAAAATTGTCAACAAAGAGTAGTAAGTGGAATAGAACAAACAACATCTATCACACAAACAAAACCATTAAGTAGTGGTAGATGCGACGGTTCAACCATAGTTTGAGGTCATTTGTATTATTAGTGCGTGGAATAGGAAGACTAGTATTTTAGATCCCGGTCACTATACTAAAATGGTATACTCGATGCCCACATGTAATGACTTAACACAATTATGGCTAGTAGACATAAAAACTCGCATTACTTGAAGCCATGGTCCACTAAGTAGACAATTATAAGCAACTAGGAAATTAATGATGAAAAATATCATGTGGACAGATCTTAAGACCAATAGTGATGGGTAATGTGATGTGATTGAAACATGGACGAGTGGAACCAACATAAGGATGTAGTGAAATACTAGAGGGACAAATTTCACAAGTAGTGAGACCTAAAACTTTGAGAAATGACATGGAAAAAAAATTAAGCTCATATCCATTATTAATTAAATTTCTTGTACTAGTGAAATTATGAATACAAGAGATAATATGCCAAGTCTAATCATTGTCAAAAGTAGCGTAGTGATGATGAGAAGAAGATGAGAAATTAATATTCTAAGAGAATGTATCTGCAAAAATATTATAGACTATTGTTGGATGAGTGTTGTCGGGAATATGAGTAGTGAGTAAAAGAATAATAATTTTAGATCGTAATTTGGGGTGATGAAGTAAAGAGTCATGAATGAATATAGCCATGCTGAAGGAAGACTAAGGAGAATGGGGATTATAAGAGTGTGTAATCAAGCCGGGTACACCAAAATGATTAACTAAAATTAACTAAAATAGGAGAAAATATAATGGTAGTTAATCTAATCTAGGAGGATATAAACGATGTAAATAAATACACTAAATTACTATAAAGTAATTTCTATAATTGAACAAATAGAGATAAAACCTAACATGTTAGAATAAAGTGAGGAATTAATTTGGTTGATTGTAGATGATGATCGTCGCAGAGTGTCAAAGGTATAACTTGAAATTCGAAAGACAAAATGGTTGCATAGAATGTCCCGAATAGGGCGGATCTTAGAGATCTTAGCCGATTGGGGTGCCTAGGAGGGTATTGGGGAGCCACATGGCACCCTTGTATGGTAGAACAAGCACCCTAGTCTTTGCGAAGGTCGTAGCTTAGGTCTTTCTGGGTAAGAAGATGACCTATAACCCTCACCGGTTATCATTGGATTTTTCAAACTACTCAAAACATACCAAATGAAACAAGTTGATGTTGAAGACTTGCAAAATAAAATAGAAGTAAGTATCAAAACCCTAAAAAAATAAAAGATGTAAATGAATGTGTCGATTGACCTTATATTCCACAACAAGTGGGCTTACTAAAATAAGCATTGCACTACATTTGACACCCAAATGTAATTATGGTGTGTGTGTCTTTATGTATGTGTGTGCATGTGGTGTCATGGGTGGTCTTGTGCTAGTTGGACTATGTGTAGGTAATAAGTAATAACAAAATATAGAAAATGTAATAGCATGTGTGCATGGAATAGAATAAAATCCCTCCCCTATGAAGCACATGTTGATGTCGATCTCCTAGGCTTGATGAATAGAACTATATGGATGTAAATGGTGTAATGGATGAAAATATAGATGGAGTGATAGTAGTAGATGATACAAGGACCTTCATTATGGTCTCATAACTTTATATTTATAGTGTTCTCTTGTTCTATTTTCATAATTAATCCCGACATGGCCAACTAGGAAAAAGATAAAGATGAAAATAGCTAGAAATAGCCCAAAAGTGCCAAGAAAGTAGAAAATGATCGGGGTTCCTTGAGTGGGACTGGGGCACCCAAGGCACCCTAATACAAGCATGGATGCCCAGTTTAGGCTAAAAATGATGGGAAAGTGCTGAAACCGATTGGCATGTATATAAAAAAGTACGAGAATGAAGAAATAAGAAGTAAAACAATATGACCAAAAGGTTTGATTAATAAGTACTTTCTTCACTTAAGAACATTCTAAATTAGTATGAGACCGGCTAAATAATGTCTAAAGTGGGTGACTTTGTGACTATAGAAAGGGTTTAATTTCTTAATATTTTTAATTATGTTTTTGGGTTAGGTTAGAGATGAAGGATGAGTAGAGACAAAGTAAATTCAATACAAAAGAAGAACTTTTGAATCCTAGTTTTTATTATTAAATACCTTAAACTTACAAAATGAGTGTGGTTAAAAACCTAAATCATAATATTTTTTTCAATAAGAATATCTCAATTAAGAACTTCTAAACCAAGAAATAATAATATGGTTAAAGACTAAAACTAAGTATGTTATTTAACATAATTGGTATTATTATCTTAATACTTTGAATAACTATTTATAAATGATTAAAGATCTACTGAAGGTAATATGTAATAGGTATTGATTGGATTCAAACTCTCTTTCTAGAGAAAATACATAGTAAGAAAATAAAAATTGAATAGGAGCATGATATTTGTTTGTATGATATATTAGGGTAGAAATTAAAAGTGGTAAATAAAATTGTAATGGATAAATGGTCAAGTAAGATACATGGAAAAAAGGGGTATTTTCATTCTAATACTATAACATCGTGGGGTATTATCAATTCAATAATTAGATGTAAAATATAACATTAAGAATATTCTTTAATACCCTTTTAATGGACATGTTATACCAAAATGAAATAGGGTTTTATCAAGTGTTGGGGTTACATTTCTTGATAATCAACATTTAATTTCAAAATACAAGAAATGACGAAAGTGTTATTTAGAGAAGAGAGCAGGGAAAGTCCATACCTATTTCATGCAAAACTTGTGGTTGCCACATTCGATGAGGCCACATAACTTGCCACATTAAACATGTCATCATTCAAACACATTATTCCCCACTAACATAACACTTGCCAACAAAATAAATCCCACTTTTCCGCAGCCACTTAACATGCTATTATCCTTGGCAACAAACACTTTCAAGGCGTGACCGAAGCTCCAACTTACCAAATTCAGCACTTATGCGGTCCCAAGATAATGAAACAACCAAACAACCATCAGGTCATATGCTTATGTGATTCTTTGACTTGTTCCACAATCCCCCATTTGACACAAAATAGGGAGGACATTGGCAATGGTCGTGGATAATGGTTTCCCCTACTAGTTGCATTTTCTTGGAAGCTCCTATGGCATTTAACAAAAAGGACCATTTTGTGCATATCAACTACCATGGCACTCCATGAGATGACATCCAACTGAAGTATTTCTTTACAATGCCTTCCAACCCCCTCATAAATACCATTCTATGCATATTAAGAAAATAATACATTTCCAAAAGACCACATTTTTTTGTTTTTCTTTGGGTAATATGTAAAACATTTCACGTGGCTTAAGCTATCTGTCACATTTTCATATCAATCAACTAGAGAACTTGTAAATGTGACACCTTGGAGGAATCTAGATCCACGTTTGAATATCCTGCAAACTTGACATTCCAAGAAAAACATTTCTTTGGGGAACTCTGTCAAACATTACATGCGATGTGTATGCTACCACATTTTGCATCCATGTCAACTAAGGCATTTGAAAATACAACTTCTGACAAAAACCACCTTTTTAGTATGCTCTAATGGATATCCACGCCCTAATCCAAGATTTTTTTGGCCCAAGCTAGGAGCATGATGGAAAAAGTGAATGGATTGGGTTTGATACCTGTTTGTTGCAACTATTGATACAACCCCCAATACTCCAAGAGGACGTGTTATCACAATATTCCCCCACACACCTACATGGAAACACTAATACAACAGCAAATGGAAAAAAGAAACACATTTTTCCCCTCTGCTATGATGAACACGTAGAAAGGCAAGGTGCGGCAAGGGTTAAACTACACGTAGCACAAATTTAGAAGCAGAAAAAGCCAAACTATGACTGAAGCACCTCCACGATCCTCAATCTTCTTATTATGCTTTATGCATATATCAAACA
Organism: Taxus wallichiana var. yunnanensis; assembly: GCA_018340775.1. Classification (NCBI taxonomy): domain Eukaryota; kingdom Viridiplantae; phylum Streptophyta; class Pinopsida; order Cupressales; family Taxaceae; genus Taxus; species Taxus wallichiana. Next base: position 604,910,756 of record CM031241.1, on the reverse strand, counting down.
AAGCAGCGGAAAAAGAGTTTCGTTCAACACTATCCCACGAAACATTTTATTTAATTAATTATGAGAGTAAACAATCCAACAATCACTACACTATCCAATTCATTATTGCAATTCTCCGCAATGTTAACTATGGTTTCCATGTGGTTACCCCTACTGAGACCTCAAATAAAGTTCTCGTATTATTCCGCATGAGGAAAATGACAAACCTAGTAAGATTTTAGGATGTGTCACTTCCATTCTTTATCAAATGATAGGTTCCCTAACAAAGACGGATCGGGAATTAATGAAGGGGCATTACACATTTATGAAACTCATATTTTCTCTCAAATTCTAGAACATTTCCTTCGATAGTGGTTTGGTAAAAATATTGACTAGCTATTGCCATGACCTACAAAATTTTAGCTCAATTTCTCCTTTCTCATTCAATTCATGAATAAAGTGATACATTGATTGCAATATACTTGCTTCTGCATGAAAAACAAGATTTTTAAAAAATGCAATCAAAGAAATATTGTCATAATAAATCGTGGAACTTCTTTGTTGCTTTCTTTGAAAATCTTAGAGGATTCATTTTAGAAAAATCATCGACTAATGGTTGATTTTTCCATGAAGATACTCTTATTCTTGATGAGACAAAGAAACTACGACTATTTATTTGAAGCCCATGAAATGGATCCCGATCCAACATTAAAACCATATCCAGGATGTGATCTTTCTATCATCAAGGCTACCTTCCCAATCACTATTTGTATATCCAACCAATTCAAAATAATTATTAACATCGAGATAGAATTCTAAATTTCTTATTTCCATTCACATACCTTAGTATTCACTTACCTTCTTGCCAGGTGACACTCTTTTGGTGTCTCCATAAATCTAGAAATTAAGTTAACCACATACACTATGTCCTGGCCATGTAGGAGTTAAATATATTAAGCTTCTCACCAATATTTTGTACCTTTTAGGATCCAAATTGTTGTTATAATCTTCTTTATTTAATTTCAAGCTTAATTCAGCTTGGTGTTGATGTTGGTTTACAATCCAACACTCTAAATATTTGCAAAACTTCCTTTACATACTTCTTTTGACATATAAAAATGCGCTTCTCTGTTTTCTTGACCTCAATGCCAAGAAAAAACTTCAGCCATCCTAGATTAGTCATCTCAAATTCCTTCTTCATGGATGATTTAAATTCATTTGTCCCTTTGTCTAAATTTCTAGTAAAAATTAAATCATCTACACAAAAAAATAAAATTAAAATCTCGTCATTATTTGCATTGATGTAGATTGTGGGTTCCTTACTTCTTTTACTAAAGCCATTACTTGTCGAGATAGAAAACAATCCTACTATACCAAGCCCTTGGTGTTTATTTTAGTCCATATAAAGTTTACTTTAGCTTGTACACCTTCATTCCATGTCATGGGATTTCATAACGAGGTGGTTGCCCACATACACTTCTTCTTCTAACACTCCATTTAGAAACTTTGATTTAACGTCCATTTGATAGACCTTCCATTTGTGATGAGAAATTATTACAATAATTATTCTTACAGATGTCTAACTTTTCTACTAGATAAAATGTCTCATTATAATCACGTCCATGTTTTTTTTTTAGCCTTTGAAAATTTATATTTCCTCATGTCTTTCAATTTTTCCTTTGGGGTTAGTTTTGGTTTTATAAACCCTCTTGACACCAATGACTTGTTTTCCTGCTAGAAGATCTATTAACTATCATGTCTGATTATTTTCTATAGCATAAATTTCTTCATCCATTGCTTCACACGATTTAATATATTTAATTTCTTCATAATAAATATGAGCGATTCTTCTTAAAAATAAAGCAAAATTAATCATTTCATCTTCATTTTCTTTATACCTTAACTAGTCACGGTATTTTGTACATTCCTCATTCTTCCTTGTTATTAAAATGAGTTTCATGATGATGAAGACACTTCATTAACTCGGTCCTTGCATGCTTTGTTTGTTTCTTCCATTAGAGGATTCACCCCTTTGAGAAATGAGTGTCCAACTTGGTACATTGTTTGCTCTTCCTTACTGCTAGGTTCATGCGATAATGATAGGTGCATTTGCATTTATTTGTGGATGTTCCACTACTTTTACATGTTCCCAAGATACTTCTTTAATGAATTGAATATTTATACGATAATCGGTTCCTTTGTAATCTGGATTATATAATATGCTATCTTTTGATTACTCACTATAGCAAATAAAAATGCACTTCTCTCCTCTCATTATCCCATTATGTTCTTCTTTTCTTTGCACATGTGAATATGTCACACATCTAAAAATATCAAGTGCTCAACACTTGGTTTTCTTCCACTTGATACTTCTTGAAGTATTTGGTTCCTTACGCTCTTCGTAGAAAATCTATTTAGCAAATAGGTGATGTCCCTATTGCTTCTCCCAAGAATTCATTAGACATTCTTCTTGATTTCAATCACGCTTCTTGCCATTTATTGAATGGTTATGTTCTTCCTATTTACTATAATATTTTTTTGATGTGTATATCTTGTTGATAGTTTATTCTTGATCTCGTACTCTTTACAGAAGTTTAAATACTCATTTGATATATACCTCCCCCTCTATCATTGTTAATGTTTTTATATAATGGCCACGGTGCTTCTCGAACCATGGACTTGAATTGCTTGAATACCTCAAATGTTTTTTTTTTTCAATTAAATCCATTTCCATTTGTTGAAGTCATTAATGAAAGTAACAAAATATTAAATTTTAGACATGGAGGGAGTTTGTTGTACCCAAATTTAATCTCCTTCAAAGGCCAAACAACATCATGGATTCAACAAGACACTTAGAGGCAAATAGATGATTATATGTATCATTTTACATCGGGAAGCAATCTATCTGATCTTTTAGCACTCAGTCTTTGAAAAGGAGTGGGTAGCACCTTAAAAGGATGTGATCTAATCCTAACTATTTTAGGTTGTGCCTTTCAAACAAGGTAAGAGAACCTATTTTGTAACCTCTTTTATTTGAAGAAAACTGGTAAGTCTTTATTTTGCATAGATTTTATAGAGAAGACCTTGGGAAAATATGATCAACACACAAAATCTTACTCTCACGAGTTATCACTTCCAGATTGTGGAGATATTTTCACAACAAGGCAAATGTTACTGAATTCATTTGGGACTCGATTGTTTCTAGATGTTTAGGTGATGAGGATTATGCATTAGTATACACACATGACAAACAAGGGTAGTATGGGTATGATTAGTTATTTTTTGAATAATTTTTTTGTGGGAGGTGGGGAAAGATGAACTTGACTCACCGGATCCTTGAGGAATCTTAAAAAATGGAAGGTTAAACCAACGAGAATAGCTAAAGCTGTTTCTTTAACTTGAGAATATGTGCTTGATGGAGGCCTAGATTAGTACTTTGTCACACAATCTTTGAGAATATATCACAAAGGCTCGAGTTAGAAGACCCAATAACGCATCAATATCTAAGCCAAACCATGCCTAAGGTGCACCCAAATGATTACAAAAATCTCTATCAAACAAATGAAAGAAAAGTGATTTTAAACCGTTTATTCCAATCCCAGGATGAAAGGTCTTCGAGAAATGAAAATACGGATGCCACTAAACTGTCATAAGGATTGAGGCTTGTGTGGTTAAATCAGATTTTAGAACAAGATTGCAACGAAACAAGAAAGACTACTCACATACATTCAAAAATAAAAAAACACATTTTACTCAAGACAACATGAATAAATCAAATTTGATTAATCTATCGGCATGGGAAAGTTTCTTAGAAACAGTCTTAGAGCTTGTCATGGTTCTTGTTTTCTCTCGAAGGTGCACCACAGAGAGATGGCTACAGTTTTCTAGGCTTTCACAAATGATCTCTTTGTTTTGTAGATACAATAGAAACACCTCGTGTCTATGGGTATACCTATTTTTAGGTGAGTCTCTAGGATTAAAAGGCCGGTTCCTTATTGGTGTAGTCTAAACTATTTTTAGGAGTTTTAGGGTAAAAATGACTGTAAATTTTTATTTTTTAAAAAAACTGAGGTGATACACCAAATTTGTATGATGGATTTGACTAAGTATATGTACAAGCTGATTTGGGAAGGATTCTTGATGCATGAACCAATATTTTTTTACGTAAAATATCTAAGGGCAAAACACTTGATTGCACTAAGGGAAGATCACAAGATATTAATAAGTTAACATGCACATTAAATATTTAAGAAGAAAGGAATGTAATTTGCGGGAGGGTAAGGTGGTTGATCGGAGAATTTACATTCACAAGATTAATATAACATACACAAGACTGCAAAATAACTTGGAAAGGCAAAAAAACTTCACACTCGGAGGGCAAAAGCTGGAAAAATTTGCTTCGGTACTCATATATCCAAAATTCCTTCAAATCATAATCCCTTATGCTTTGCTGAAAGGCACATAATATATAGTAAAATAAATTTTCCCACCCTTCCTAAAAATGGAATAAGGCTGTACTCACGCATGCATCCTAATTTTATCATTTATTTAATAATAAATAAAGGGATAAAATAATACAAACTAGAGCATGTAGTAAAAATAGGCATTAATAGCCTTGTTTACAATGCGGTCAAACTGAAGTTGACTATTCTATTTTTATGAAAAGAATGGGTGAATAATTTACTAATAATAAAATTACTTCTTTAGGCAAGTCTCCCTCTTTGAGCATGTAAATTTTTCTTCTTCTCTATTCTCTCATGTTGTGAAGGCATTGTTGTATATATCTCCCCCAGTAAATAATATAGTCAACGAAGAATATGGAAATCAAAGAAACTCAAAGCCCAATATTTATTATGTCACCAACACGGTCATGGCGCAGGTTGGGGGCACACATCAGAAGGTGTCGACATGTGAAAATTCATGCCCTGGCACAGGTTGGGGCGCACATCAGAAGGTGTCGACATGTGAAAATTTGCACTATGGTGCAGGTTAGGGGCGCACATAAGAAGGTGTTGACATGTGAAAATTTGCGCTATGGCGCGAGTTAGGGTACACATCAGAAGGTGTCGACATGAAAATGGATGTGCCTATGGTGCAGGTAAGAAGGTGTCGACATGAAAAAATTCATGCTTATACACGAGTTAGGGCGCACATAAGAATGTGTCGACATGCGAAAATTTGTGCTATGGCGTAGGTTAGGGTGCACATTAGAAGACGTCAACACCACATTTTCAGCACCAATGGCGCACTTAAAAGTAGGTTAACATGAGGATGGATGAGCCGAGGTGCATCTTCAGGAGGCGCATCTTTGGGAGGCACAACATTTTGAGCGTTGACACCCGACGACGGAAGCAAACCACGATGCGAGATATTCAAATGGCCATAAATTTTCACAGGATCTTAGATTCACGCAAGGTTGGACTTTTCGAAATCTTACAAGGTCCTCTCATCCAACTACGAATTTTCAGATATCTTTAATTGGGTGAGAACAAGTTCTTCAAAATTATAAAATACAATTTGCCACTTTTTGGGTTTGCTTTGGGGTTCTCACCTACACCAGCCATAATGAGATGAATTAAATACAACCTAGAGGTGGTTGGGGTAGATTTGTAATTCCTCTCTCTTCCCTCTCTCATTCTTCTTATAAATTGTAAGGAGGATTCTTTCTAAAGGTTGGACATTCTTGTTTTGCGCCTCCCTTCTTCTCTTTGGTAGGTGAATTTATGGAGTTCAAACCTCCCATCTAAAACTGTAATGCAACTTTGCCTCTTGGAATTTTGTAGTGTATTGTATCAATCTTTGGAGCAAATAATGCATGTCTGTGGATGATTCTCAACCCTCTCTATGTTCATTTGCATCCTCCTGATCTTTCACTACAAATTTGGTTATCTGTGCATGATCTTGCATTGCATTTTAATGGTTTGTGTTTATTGGCAAGATAGGTGTTCTTCATTCCACGGTGCATCACCTTTGTTAGTTTAGGTTTATTTTATGATTCTTATTACCACTGTCTCCTTGGCAAATTAGATTAGGTTTTTAGGTAAACCCTCTGCATTCTTATGTGTGCATCGAATAGAGGAATAGGAACCGGCCTTCATCTGGAGAGTTTTCCGATTTCGCAGGTCCCACACTTGGGAAAATCTCCATGTTATGCAATCAAACTAAGAGTTTCAACCTATGGAGTTGCGGACATTCAAGGGTCTTGTGATTCGCCATCAACAGGAATGTAAAAATAAACTCCCTATATGTGAGAAAAATAATTACACTTATATGCACGATACTTTGCGAAATAATTTAGCCAAAACAATCGACCGGGACCACCTTTGTCTCGATGATAACACTTATTCATTTGTGATCACATGGATAAAATTTCAAATTCAACCCAACCTCCTGAAGTGGGGACAACTTTTGCACTTGATCACGGTTTAACCACTATGTGGACTTAGTATAGTACTCGAAGGGTCGACCATTTGATATGGCACATACCACTATATTCACGACCTTTAGATAATCATACATATGTGTGTGTGTGTGTGTGTGTGTGTGTGTGTGTGTGTGTGTGTGTGTGTGTGTGTGTGTGTGTGTGCCGTTTTTACATAGTTGGTTGGCTTGATTATTGTTGCACTAAGGGAAGATCACAACAAGATCTAATAAGTTAGCATGCACATTAAATATTTAAGCAAAGTACTTGAAATTTGAAGCAGGTAAGGTGGTTGATCAGGAAATTTGCATTCATAAGATTAATATAACATACAAAAGACTACAAAAAAACTTGGAAAGGCGTAAAACACTTCACATTCGGAGGAAAAGCTGGAAAAATTTGCTTCAAGACTCATATATCCAAAAGTCCTTCATCAATGAATCCCTTGTTCTTTGCTGAAAGGCACACAATAAATAGCAAAATAAATTTTCCCACCTTTCTAAAAATAGACTAAGGTTGTTCTCTCCCATGCATCCTAATTTTATCCTTTATTTAATAATAAATAAAGGGATAAAATAATACAAACTAGAGCATGTAGTAAAAAATAGGCATTAATAGCCTTGTTTACAATGCAATCAAACTAAAGTTGACTATTCTATTTTTAAGAAAAGAATGGGTGAATAATTTTCTAATAATAAAATTACTTGCTAGGCAAGTCTCCCTCTTTGAGCATGCAAATTTGTCTTCTTCTCTATTCTCTGTTGTGAAGGCATGCAAAAATAAACTCCTGTATGCGAGAAAATAATTACACTTATTTGAAATACTTTGCAAAATAATTCATCCAAAACTCTGACTGGGACCACCTTTGTCTTTGATGCTGACACTTATTATGTTTTCTAGTGATCACATGGATAAAATTTGAAATTCAACCTAACCTCCTCAAGTGGGGACCACTTTTACACTTGATCATGGTTTAGCCACCGTGTGGACTTAGCATAGTACTCAAGGGGTCAACCATTTGATATGGCACATGCCACTATATTCACCACCTTTGATAATCATACACACACACACAGATATATATATATATATATATATATATATGTGTGTGTTTTTTTGCATAGTTGGTCGGCTTGATTATTGTTGCATGATATAGTTTGAAAAGGAATCACCTTTTCGGTGATCATTGTGGCATGTATATTTGGCTTTGTATTATTTTGAAATGACTATGGTTTTGCACTTTTGAAAGTCAAATGCAATGATATTGTTTGTGGACACGTGGGCTGGCCCCTTCCCACGATGACTCAACCCTTGGGAAATATTGTCGGTGGCAGTAACTAACCCTTGATCAAATGAGAGTAACTCAAGTCTATGTGGAAGTTGGTGATCATCTGTGATGTCAATATTTGTACCTTTTCCATGGTGACCATTGATCTATAACTCATTTATTAGGGCCTTAATGATGACAATTAATGTGGTCAGTGGGAGGCTAGTCGTGGTTATTCTTTAATCTCTGAGCTTGGTTCTAGACCATTGATCTATGCACTTAATTTTTTTGATCATTAATCGCTTGACCCTTGATTAGGGTTAGTTATTCTCCCCTCGAGTTGGCATAGTAAAATAAAACTTGGACCCGAGGATAATTTCACTTGGATTTTTGTGAAGTAGGTGAAGCCCTGAAAAATTTTCCTTCGACACCATTTCAAAAGCTTTGTAAATTCGGGTTTTCTGTGTCTTTCAGCCTTTGATAGCTATGTGTGGTCATTTCAAGCTTGATTTGTTTTGGTTTTTGAGATCCTTGTGATTTGTTGGCCATTTGATGTTTTTAGAGCTTGGCCTTTCACTATATCTTGAGCTGATTCTTTACTGAGAACTCTTTGTCATATTAGGTTTCATGATCGAAACTTTGGGTTGTTTAAGGTTTATCTAGTTCATATTTCCTGTGAAATCCATTAGAGCACGACCTTGATATTTTCTATCATTTTTAGATTTGGGTGATCCATACTTTGTGATCTATCTTTCAGTGCTCTTAGAAACTGTGTGATTTTTTTGAACGCAAAACGTGCGCCATTTGAGCTCGGTTCTTTGAGGTTCATGTGGCTATACATTTGATTGTTTTTCAACACTTTGAGTTGTTCTATATTCTCTGGATACTTGTGTTGTTTCTAATCTCTAATAAATATTAATAATCAATTATTTCTTTGTACTTCTTGTTTTTCATGGCTCCTTTATGGATCTTTGAGTTGAAACTCATATTGGGTTACTTCTTTTTACGAACTTTGATGACAATTGAGGGTTTCTCGGATATAATTTGAACAGTAAGTACTTGTTCCTTTTTCTCCTTGATACCCATTAATGGGCTTATGATGAAAACTAGGATATGTATTTCTTGTTTGATTCTAAATCATTCCACACTCTGTCCCATTCTATTCTGATTTTGATGAGGGTATTCACATTAGTTGTAGAGGCTTTTGCATTTACTTCATTTTCTTAACTCGTGGAGGGTTTTCTAGATAATTTCTTTATTGGGTATTTGTACTTGTGCACTCTTTACCTTTGATAGTTGCTCCACCTAGTCTTCTCTATGATTCCTTTGCTTTATCCTCTACGGCCATGTGGGTTTGTCACTTTGAACTCGTACTTTGTGTCATTCCTTGATACATTTCTTGGAGGCTATTACAACATCTCGTATCACTATTTTTCATAGCTCTTCAAGTTATATTAATGTAAAATGTTATTATGAGACTTCCTTCATTAAGGAAATTCTGTTCTTTGGCTGAGAGTAAATTATTTGATTATAGTCTTGAGTTATACTCATCCCTTTTACTCCTAGCCTGAAATGATATCCCTATTCTGAATAGACATTTATACTTTAGATCTGGGTTTTATAACTTTTATAGCTCTGAATTTGTTGTAACAATGAAGTTTCCCTTTACTTGATTTTAATTGGAACAATGGCTTCACTTTGATAGTTTCTTTTACTTATCTCATTGACTGTATTTTGAAATCCTTCAAACTTAGAAGCTAGTTCTGCCATCATCTTGGGACTGCAATATATAGTTATTTTGAAGAAAATAAAGTGTTATCTTGTTCTTAGCTCAATAAGGTATCTTTTTCACTGTTTTTGAAAACAAAATCTGAATTTGATGATTTCCTAAATACAAGTCTGAAACTGCAATATTTGTATTCCTTTATTTCAAATTCTGAGATGGTCCCTTTGTAATATGCAAGTTTCACTTATACTCTTTGATATCTGCAGTAATTTTTAAGCAATTCTTGATCTGTTTTGATATCACTATTTGGCACAAGCCTTGATTTAGATACTTTAGTCTGTTACTTTCACTGCATTTCTTTAATTTCAGTTTGATATAGATGCTGAAAAAGTTGTAAATGTTGATTTTATAGGGTGAAGCCCTCCAATTTTTTTTCCAGAATTATCTCTCTTTCAAAACATTTTCAAACTAGACATGTTCCTTGCTTGCAAGTATCCCCTCTATTCGAGAAGTTGAGCTCATGAAGACCTGTAGCTTAATCTGGTCTTTGCTTGTATAGCTACTATATGATGATCTTTCATGCACATTGTGTCTTCTTTATAGCTTACTTCAAACTGTCATCATGAGATAGATTTTGTTCACCTGTAATGGCTTCTACTTATGTTGTAGATGAGTACAACCTTGCTTGAATGAATGTATTTCATTGATATTGTAGTAATTATGTGCTCTCATATCTACTTTATTTTGAAAACTGTAACTTAGAAAAGCTGAAATTTGTGAGATTATCTTGGAATTTCAATTCACTTCAGCTATTTTAAGTTATAAAGAATTCTTTTCTGCAATTATATACTACTTTTCCTTTCATTACAACTTTGATATGTATGCTGAAAAAATCTGAAATGTTGATTTTACATGGTGAAGCCCTGTCAAAATTTTCCTAGAATCTTCTCTCTCATCCTATTTCAACTGTAATCCTTTTGCTTTTAGCCTTAGCTTGTTGAAATCTGATTCTACTTCTTCTTTACAAACTAAAAATGTACTTCTATCTTCCATTCTCTCTTCTGAGCTCTAACCTCTTCCATTTGCAGAATGTTTGCTGAACTTTGAGTTGCACTCTTCCTTCTTCTTAGTATGTACTTATGACTTATTTATTTCTCTCTTTGGCTGCAACTCTGTACCTGCACACTTAGGAAAATAGTTAGGAAATATTTAGGCTTTTTGGCCTCTCTTATGTCCATGTTTTCTTCTTCTCTTTTCACTTTCTTCTTTCTGAGTGATTAAAGCATGCATGCAGTTTTTCCTTCAAGTAGAATACATCTCCTGCTTAGGAGAAGATTCATATGCATGAAGTAGGATAGTGTAGGAATATGGTTTGATCCTGAGCTTGTAACTGATGGTTGATTTGTTTTTTTTTAGGTACCATGATTTGAGGATGAAGGAGCTGGCACGGAGATGCTCTGCACAAAGAAGAATATACAAGGCAATGATGGGTTCACCCTCATACTCCTCTAATTTCTCCTTCATGCATGTGTATATTTATTTTCAGTAGCTATACTTTACTTTTTAGTTACATCCCATGGCTTGTATGGGAAACATTTGACTCTCCTTGTGAATAAAACATTGAATTCTATAAATGAGTTGTATATCTCTTTACATTTCTACTTTGGATGGATATGATGAACTAAACAACTCAATAACATAATTGAATGTCTTAATCATAAAGGAAAGAACATTGAGTAGAACTTGTAACATTCAGTAATGAACTCTGATTTTCTAGAGATCTACACTTATGTTTGTTGTTCCAAAACTTTACACTTCACCTACTCTACAATTGGATATTCTCATCAAGACAACACAATTGTCCTTCGGGCTTGTGTTCTTTTGTTGAGGATGGTCATGAAATTACAGACTATGTGATCTGTTACATTTTGTAATAACACACATAGCTGCAGATTTCATGTAATCTTTTAAATAAATCAACAACAATGACATAATCTGATGTGATCTCCCCTAGCTTAGGTATACTTCACCTATTCTATCCATCATAACAAAGTTTCGAGTTGCCCATTTTTGCACAAGTGCAAAAATTGTCAACATTTCTAGTGATCCTAAGGGAAAGCTGCCTTGCTAGCTTATATACCAGTGCCTTTCTCTTGTCCATTGGGCATGGAGTCCGAAGCATATAACCAAAATATACCTTTCTAAAAGGTCCAACCCTTCCAAAACAAACTAAAGCTGGGAAAGGATCTAGTAAACCAGATCACATGCATGAATGCACTTATTGAATTGAAAAACAATGCAATGTGTAAAAACTACACTTATTGAAGGGAAATCCTACTCTAACAATCACTGTAAGATTTTCAATAATAGTGTTTGAGAAACATACCATTCACAAGAATGGGAAGTTCCTCTCCACTTAGCTTCAAAGATGAAAAGCATTGTGTTCCTTGCAATCTAAAATCATGTAAGGGCCACTCCAGAGTGTATCAAACTTTGAGTGTCTTCCTGGCTTTGCATGATCAACATCCCACTTTAACACAATATCCCCTTCATTGAAGACTCTAAATTTGGATTTCTTGTCAAAATTCTTCTTGATTTGTTTCTGATTCTTTTCCATATTTAAATGAGCTTGATCTCTCAGCTCTTGCAATTCCATTAACTCTGCATAACGAACCTGCAATGGTTCATTCTCAAGTAGCTCCATTTGATGCAACAAATCTAATGTGGTAACTCAACTGAAATAGGCATTCTTGCTTCTTTTCCATACACAAGCTTGTATGGTGAATTTCCAACTAATCTTTTAGGAGTCACTCTATCAGCCCAAAGTGTGAAATTCAACATCAAATGCCAAGCTCTTTGATTATCCTTGAGTGTTCTTCTGATGATTCTTAACAGATTCTTGTTAGTACTTTCAGCTAAGCCATTACCTTGGGGTAATAATTAGATGAAGAACTTAGATATATTCCATGTTTGACAGCCCAATCTGTTATCTTTACACCAAGGAATGCTAAAGCATTATCTGATATGATAGTTGTTAGAACACCAAATCTGCAAACTATGCCTTCATAAAAGGATAGTATCAAAGCTTCATTAGCATCTTTCAAGGCTATTGCTTTAGTCCATCATGTAAAATAATCTATAGCAGTTAAGATCCACTTATGTCCTTGTGATGAAGGCGGGTTTATCATGCCAATAAAATCAAGACCCCACTGCATAAAAGGTTGATCAGATGAAATAGGCTGCAAAGGCAACGAAGCAAGACGTTCTTTTCCAACAAAGAAAGCACATTTCTTACACTTTCTAATCCATTCAAAACAGTCTTTGAATATGCTAGGCCAATAGTAACCTACTTTCATAATTTTTAAAGTTGTAGTATGTGCTGAGAAGTGACCTCCTGCAGGTCCTTCATGGAATTCTGATAATATTTTCTGAATTTTATCATAATCAACACATCACAACAAGATCCCATTTATATCCCTTTTGAACAATACACCATCAATGAAAAGATAAGGAATAGCTTGTAATCTGAAATATCTTCATTTATTCTTATCCATACCTTCCAGATAGGTGCCATGTTGTAAGTAGTTAACCAAATTAGTCATCCACCTTGATTCTTGATCTCTCGAGCAAGTTTAGGTTGCTGATTTTCTAGTTGGACCATAATATTTGATTGTTGATATGTAATTTCAGCATGCTTGTTTTGAATCATCTGGTTTTGTAGCTTGTTGTTTTTCCATATCAGCAATTAGATGTTCACATAAACCTTTACCTTGAACCATCTTAGCAAACTCGGATATCAACATCATATTCCATAACCTTCATTATCCAGCCTTCTCTTTTCTCATTCAATTCTTTATTTAAAAGGAAAGCTTTCACACTTGATGAGAAACAAGAACGTGAATTTTATTGTTTGAAAGTATGTACTTAAAATTCTTTAGTCCTCTAACTACTGAAAGTATTTGTTTTTCAAGAAATGTGTACCTTGTTTCATAATCATGCAAACTCTATCCAAAGAAAGAATGGCTTCTCAATATTCTCATCATTAACTCCGAGTCAAAATAGCCGAGATTGTTTTAGCTCCTGCAAGTGCATACATTGTAAAATCTTTATCAAAATTTGGGTTTGCAAGAGTAGGATCCTAAGAGATAGTTGATTTTATCACTTCAAAACCTTCCTTCCTTCACTATTCCAAGAGAAAGTTTTCTTTCTTTAACATAGCTATTAATGGTTTAACCAATGCTACAAAATCTGAACAAATCTTCTAACAAAGTTGATTTTTCCAAGAAAACTTTGCAATGCCTTCTTATGATGAGGTAATGATAGTTGTGATATAGCTTCGATTTTGAAAGGATCAATTGCTAAACCCTCTTAGAAACAATATGACCAAGTAATTTACCTTGATGTACTGAAAAGATAGACTTCAGTGGGTTTCAAGGATATTCCAAATTGCCTGCATAACTGAAAAGTCTGCCTTAAATGCATCGATGTTCTTCTTGAGAATTTTTGAAAAATACAATCACATCATCTAAATAGACAAGGATGCATTTATTTAATAAGCTGCAAAAAGCCATGTCCATTACACGTTGAAACATTTGCACCTTTGGATTTGAAAGACCAAAAGGCATTCTTTTATAAGCATAGGTACCCCACTTGGTAGTAAAAATTGTTTTGTATCTATCTTCTTCTCGACTAAAATCTGATTATAGCCACTATAACCATCTAGAAGAGATAGTCTATCTGAAACCTAGACTGTTCTCAAAATCTGATCCATATTCGGAAGTGGGTAATGATCTTTTAATGAAGCTTTATTAAGATCTCTGAAATCTACACATAGTCTAATTTCACTGTTCTTCTTCCTAACAGGAACAAGATTGGCTACCCAACTTGAATGCTTAACTGGAAAGATAATACCTGATTCAATCAACTTGGATAACTCTTTCCTCATCGAGAGTTCTATTTTTGGATTTACAGCCTTTTTTCTATCTTACTTGTTTAGCATTTGGATGTAACTCAATTGTATGTTGTTAGACTAGGATCAAACCCTTTCATGTCTTGGTATTTCCAAGCAAAGACATCCTTAAACTCTTTACAAAGATTAATAAATGATTGTTTTTCAGGTTGAGGAACATACCTTTCCAAGACGTAAATTTTCCCTTCATCAATTGAAATCTCTTCATAGTTATCAACATGCGTTGACATCTTAGTTTTATCTTTTCTTAAATGATCATCAATACTGAAGATGTCTTCCAATGTGACAAGACCTCGAGGTAATTTATTTGTCTTTAATTGAACAATCTGATCACCATATAAATGTTGTAACTTATCCTGATTAACTACAGAAAATTTAGCTTCTTGCTGCAAAACCTACAAATTTGATCATCACTTTCAAAAACCTGCCAATTTGATTCATTATCAGGTATAGAAGGCTTGAAATTAGCTTAATATGAGGCTGAATTTTCTTGTTTTCCATATATGCTCCAAAGCACTTCAAAACTAGCACCAACTACCAAAGTCTATCTCGCATGCTTGTTTTCAGCTCTAGGAATAGACTCCCGAATATTAATAGCTTCAAAATCTTCCATTAAGTCTCGAAACTCTATGTCTGTAAGACTTCATTAGTGGATTCTTACAAACATTGAAGTTTTTACTTGATTGATAACCAACTCAATCACCAAAGATTTGTAATGTGTCTTATACCTCTTTTCATCGGCCCAAAGTAAGCCATGAATTAATGCTTCGTATTCACCACATTACATTACAAGTGCATGAAAATCGGAGACTCAAAGCTGAGAAATACCTTTCATTTGTCGGGAAGTGAGCATCAAACCTACTCCCTATGTCCTTTTTTGTTCTTAGCTCCATCAAAATGAAGCTTCCAAATCCTTTCTCTGCTTGAATCTTCTATTTTAGACAACAAGGGAAGTGTGTATTTTCTTCATGCATACAATACACACCAAAAATATGTTCTTCAACTTCTTTAAAAGGATCATGGGCATGTTCTTCAACTATATTTTCATCCATAAACATGTTAGAAACACCATCTAATGCTGAAACATGAGCTACATCATCAAAATTAGATTGCTCTAAAGATGAGTAATTAGCTACTACATTTGGAGAATGAGGCTCAATATGGAATCTGCCAATGGTTCTAAATTGATAGTAACCTTAGTTCCATAATGTGTAGTAAAAATAAGAAGGACCAATCTGAAGAGAGATAACCTCCTATTTTTGTTGTGAAATCTCTAGATAAGCATAAGGCAAAGTATGGAGGTAGATCCACAATAGTAACATCTTGCAGAATAGAAACATTTGGGAAAGCATGTAACATTACCTCCAAATTTTTTATTATACCAACCGTGTTAGTTGCAGTTCCATCAAGCTGTAAGACACTCCTTTCTGTAGGCTCATACTGTAATCCTAATTTTTCTGCAATCACTTTTGGCATAACTATGCTACTTGCACCACTATCCACCATGCAATTATGAACTAAATGTTCTCTAATAATCAGTGATAAATAAAATGGTGGTGGTTTCTTGATGTCATGAGAATTCAAACTTTCTGAACCATCCACTTAACTTCTTTAATATGGTCTTGCTCAAACATTCCAAGGACCATGTCTATCTTTCTAACTTCCTTCTCTGTTGTATTTGAAGAAATCTACAACTTAGCTAGTTCATGAGAAAGTAAATCTTGTTGTCCAGAATACTTAGAGCATCCCACATTGAGATGTTAACATTATGCTTTTTCATTACATCAACAATGTTAAAAGAAGCAAATCTGTTTTAGAATACAAAATCAATTGTTTTAGAGTAGGCCTTAGCAAAACTGATTCTTCTTCAGCTGCCTTAGATATCTAAGGTATAAACAATCTTCTTGGATCAGGTTGTAGCTGTTTTTGATGACCTTTATCAACTCGGGACACTTGCTTGATTTTTTGGAACAACAGGTTGTTAGTTGACTTTAGGAGCTTGAGATGATGTCTTATCAATGACGGTAGGCAGGATAGGCCTATTTTGTTGCTTTTGATTTTCAACAATTTCCCCCTTGAGCCCTAGTAGTGACTGCAATGAAATCCTCCTCATTAAAATTGACTAAATTCTATTCAGGTGCTTTTCTAAACATGAGTTTCTTGCTGCCCACCCTCCATTTGAGGCATAAACAATGTTTCAGATTGAGGTTGTGCAACAAGATTCAGATTCAGAAAAGCATTTGGGCAAGTTGCAGCTGAATGAGGTTGATTACAAGGTTGACACCACTCTTATGTAACCATATTAACTGGAACTAAAGCGTTAGAAGAACTAGGAGCCTTTGGGTCAAATTGCCTTTGCTAGTAAGGCTGCCTATAATTCTGATTCTGTTGATAGGGCTACTGTTTTGTTGATTCTATTGGTAGGGATGATAAGGAGCCTGGTAGGGTCTGCTAGGTAATGTAATTTTGTTCTCAATTGAAGTCAATTTATTTCCCATAGTCCAAAGCTTTGAATACATCATCTGATGGAGCTACAACAGTGGGTTCTATGATTGTAATAGGTTGAGGAATAGGCACTAAATCTACCAAAAATGGCATTGATGGCCTTGGTGCTAATTTTCCAGCTTGAATAAGGCTATTTTCAGCTCGGATAGCAATATCATAAGTTGTTGGGAGTGTCTCTCCACCCATTGACTAAATCATAGTTGAGATATCACTGTTTAATGCTCTAAGATAATAAAGGAAAGCATGATCACTTGAGGCTTGACACTTGTTAGAATTCTCTCCAAGTTTTGGAAAAATGGATATTTAAACTAGACATAAATTCATTTGGGAGCTCTTTTAATAGTAGATAACTGTTCAATGAGAGACAAATGATCTGAATTGTCTTGAAAATTTTCAGCAATTTTTCACCTAAAATATCCCAAGTTCCTATGCTTCCAATTTCTAGGTTTCTATACCATTGCAAGGCTTGCCCCTTAAAAGATATGCAGCTAAAAGTCTTAGGGCTACGTCTTCATGAGTGATATTATGGACTGCACATAGGGTCAAAACATCTTTGATATGTTCAACTGGTGTAACTCGATTTTCACTTGTGAATGATGGCAAACTTTTCATGGCAGCATTATGAATATCATGATAAACTGGAATTACTAATGGAATGCCATTAGTAAAGGGAACAAAATTCCTGGGTGGTTGAAGGCCATTGGAAAAACTGGGATATTGATAGAAAAATTGATACGTGTGAAGGAATATCGGAGGGAGGGTTATCAAAACTAGGTCTATTATAAGGTAAAGTATTACCAACTCTTCTCCTTCTAGCATAATTCAAAGGTAAAGAAACAAATTCAGGAGAGGAATCCCTCTTACCGATGATCTTGTAGTCACTTTAGGCATGGAACATGCTGCAATATTGGTCTGAAATCAGCTTTATGGAGTCGCCAAAAGATTATAAAATATTTAGAATAAATTAGCTGTTGCATTTGCTCCTAAAAGTGACTTTTATAAATAATTATCTTCTAGTAGATCTGTTGTAGATCTGAAACTTGCATGTAGATATGATTCGTTGTCCCACCAAGCGTGCCAAAAACTGTTATCTCTCGAAAGTGCACCCTATAGAGAGATGGTTGCAGGTTTTCTAATCTTGCAAAATGATCTCTCTTTTCGTAGATATAATGGAAACACCTCAGGTCTGTGGGTATACCTATTTTGAGGTGAGTCTCCGAGATTAAAAGGTGGGTTTCTTATTGGTGTATCCTAAACTACTTTCTGGGAGTTTGAGGGTAAAAGATGACTAAAAAAATGATTAAAACTAAGGTGATACACCAAATTTGTATGAGGGCTTTGATTAAGTATATGCACAACTGATTTGGGAAGGATTCTTGATGCACAACCAATAGTTTTTCTACAAAATATCTAAGGGAAAAACACTTGATTGCACTGAGGAAGATCACAACAGTACTAATAAGTTAACATGCACATTAAAAATTTAAGTAGAAAGGACTGAAATTTGCAGCAGGGTAAGGTGGTTGATCAGGGAATTTGCATTCACAAGATTAATATAACATACACAAGACTACAAAATAACTTGGAAAGGTAGAAAACACTTCACACTCAGAGGGAAAAACTGGAAAAATTTGCTTTAGTACTCATATATCCAAAAGTCCTCTAGTCATAATCCCTTGTGCTTTACAAAGGCACACAATATATAGCAAAATAAATTTTCCCACCTTCCTAAAAATAGACTAAGGTTGTACTTGCCCATGCATCCTAATTTTATCCTTTATTTAATAATAAATAAAGGGATAAAATAATATAAACTAGAGCATGTAGTTAAAAATAGGCATTAATAGCCTTGTTTACAATGCAGTCAAACTGAAGTTGATGTTCTATTTTTAAGAAAAGAATGGGTGAATAATTTGCTAATAATAAAATTACTTGCTAGGCAAGTCTCCCTCCTTTGAGCATGAAAATTCGTCTTCTTCTCTATTCTGTCCTATTGTGAAGGCATGCAAAAATAAACTCCCTGTATGTGAGAAAAATAATTACATTTATTTGCAATACTTTGCAAAATAATTTATCCAAAACAATCCTTGGGGGACCACCTTTGTCTCTGATGCTGACACTTATTCTGTTTGCTAGTGATCACATGGATAAAATTTGAAATTCAACCCAACCTCCTTGAAGTGGGGACCACTTCTGCACTCCACCATGGTTTGGCCACTGTGTGGACTTAGCATAATACTCAAGGGGTCGACCATTTGATATGGCACATGCCACTATATTCACCACCTTTTGATAATCATACACACATAAAAGATATATATATATATATATATATATATCGTGTCGATTTTTTGCATAGTTAAATCAAACTTGATTATTGTTACATGATATAGTTTGAAAAGGAATCACCTTTTCGGTGATCATTGTGGCATGTATTATAGGCTTTGTATTATTTGGAAATGACTATGGTTTTGGAATTTTGAATGTGAAATGCGATGATATTGTCTATGGACACATGGGGGCTGGCCCTTCTCATGATGACTCAACCCTTGGGAAATATTTTCGTGGCATTTGTAACTAACCCTTGATCAAAAGAGAGTAACTCGGGTCTATGTGGAAGTTGGTGATCATCTGGGACATCGATCTCTTGCATTTTCCGTGGTGACCATTGATCTATAACCTATGGTTAGGGCCTTAAAGACGAAAATTAATGTGGTCGGTGGGAGGCTAGTCGTGGTTATTCTTTGATCTCTGAGCTCGTTTCTAGACCATTGATCTATGTACTTGATTTTTTATCGTTGATCACTTGTCCCTTGATTAGGGTTAGTTATTCTTCTCCACTCGAGTTAGTATAGTAAAAAAAAATTGGACCCGATGATCATTTCATTTGGATTTTTTCAAGCGGCGAAGACCCGGAAAAATTTTCTCCTTTGACGCCATTTCAAAATATTTGTAAACTCAGGGTTTTCTATGTCTTTCGGCCTTTGATAGCTCTGTGTGGTCGTTTCAAAGCTTGGTTTCTTTCTGTTTTTGAGGTCATCATGCGAGTTGTTGTACTATCATGTTTTAGAGCTTATCCTTTCACTGTATCTTAGAGCTCATTCTCTACAGAAATCTCTGTCATATTGGGTTTCATGATCAACTTTGGGTTGTTTAAGCTTTATCTGGTTCATATTTCTTGTGTGACATCCATGAGAGCTTGACATTGATATTTTCCTGTCGTTTTGAGATTTGGGTGATCCACTTCTGTGATCTGACTTTCAGTGCTCTCGGAACTCTATGAGATTTTTCAAAACAACCGCCATCAATACGTTCAAGCTCGAGATCTTTGAGGTTAAATGCGCCGTCTGTACATTTTATGATTGTTTCGACCATTGTGAGTTGTTCGTATTCTATGGATAATTTTTTGTTTACGAATCTCCAAGAAATATTAGTAATAAGTTATTTCTTTGTACTTCTTATTTTTCATGGCTCCTTTGTGGATCTTCGAGTTAAAACTCGTATTGGTTGCTTCCTTTGCTAAACTTTGATGACATTTGAGGGTTGTTCGATCTAATTTGAACATGTAAGTGATTGTTCCTTTTTTCCTTTGATACCCATTCTTTTCTTGGGCTTGCAATGAAAATTATGATCTATATTTCTTGTTTGATTCTCAATCATTCTACTCTCTGTCCCATTCTGCTATGATGATTTTGATGAGGGTGTTCGCATTAGGCTTTGAAGAGGGATTTTGCATTTACTTCATTTTCTTAACTCGTGGAGGGTTTTCTAGATAATTTCTATTCTAGGTATTTGTATTTGTGCACTCTTTACCTTTGATAGTCACTCCACCTAGTCTTCTTTGTGATTCCTTTGCTTTATCCTCTACGGCCATGTGGTTTTGTCACTTTGAACTCTGTATTGTGTCATTCCTTGATACATTTCTTAGAGGTTGTTTTGAACATCTATATCACCATTTTTGTAGCTCTTCTAGTTATATTAATGTAAAATGCTATTCCAAGACTAGCCTTCATTAAGGAAATTATGTTCTTTGGCTGAGAGTAAATTCTTTGATTACAGTCTTGAGTTATACTCATCCCTTTTACTCCTAGCCTGAAATGATATCCCTGTTTTGAATAGACATTTATACTTTAGATCTGGGTTTTATAACTTTTGTAGCTCTGAATTTGTTGTATAATGAAGTTTCCCTTTACTTGTTATTTGGAACTGGAACAGTGGCTTCACTTTGATAGTTTCTTTTACTTATCTCATTGACTGTACTTTCTGAATCCTTCAAACTCAAAAACTAGTTCTGCCATCATCTTGGGACTGCAATATATAGTTATTTTGAAGAAAATAAAGTGTTATCTTGTTCTTAGCTCCATGAGGTACTATTTACCTGTTTGCAAAACAAAATCTGAATTTGATGATTTCCTAAATACAAGTCTAAACCTGCAATCTTTGTATTCCTTTATTTCAAATTCTGAGATGGTCCCTTTGTAATATGCAAGTTTCACTTATACTCTTTGATATTTGCAGTAATTTTAGCAATTCTTGATCTATTTTGATATCACTATTTAGCACAAGCCTTGATTCAGATACTTTACTCTGTTACTTTCACTACATTTCTTTAATTTTAGTTTGATATAGATGCTTTGAAAAAGTTTGAATGTTGATTTTATAGGGCAAATCCCTACCAATTTTTTCCAGAATTATCTCTCTTTCAAAACATTTTCAAACAGACATGTTCCTTTCTTGCAAGTATCCCTCTATTATGAGAAGTTGAGCTCATAAAGACATGTAGATTAATCTGGTATTTTCTTGTATAGATATTATATGATGATTTTTCATTCACATTATGTCTTCTCTAGCTTACTTCAAATTGTCATCATGAGATAGATTTTGTTCACTCTGAATGGATTCTTCTTATGTTGTAGATGAGTACAACCTTGCTTGAGGAATATATTTCATTAATTTTTAGTAATTTTGTGCTCTTATATCTGCTTTATTCTCAAAACTGTAAACTTAGAAAAGATGAAATTTGTGAGATTATCTTGTAATTTCAATTCAATTCAGCTGTTTAAGTTATAAAGAATTCATTTTATGCAATTATATACTACTTTTCCTTTCATTACAACTTTGATATGTATGCTGAAAAATCTGAAATGTTGATTTTACATGGCAAAGCCTTGTCAAATTTTTCCTAGAATCTTCTCTCTCTCCGTATTTCAACTGTAATCCTTTTTGCTTTTAGCCTTAGCTAGTTGAAATCTGATTCGGCTTTCTTCTTTGCAAAATTAAAAATGTACTTCTATCTTCCATTCTCTCTTTTAAGCTCTAACCTCTTTAATTTGCAAATGTTTGTTGAACTTTGAATTACACTTTCTTCCTTCTTCTTTCATGTACTTATGACTTATTTATTTCTCTCTTTAGGCTGCAAGATGTACCTGTACAATTAAGGAAATAGTTAGAAAATATTTAGGCTTTTTGGCCTCTCTTATGTCCATGTTTTCTTCTTCTCTTTTCACTTTCTTCTTTTTGAGTGATTAAAGCATGCATGCGCTTTTCCTTTCAAGTAGAATACATCTATTCCTTAGGAGAAGATTCATATGCACGAAGTTGGATAGTGTAGGAATATGGTTTGATCCACGAGCTCAGTAATCGATGGTTGATTTGTTTTTTTTTCAGTACCATGACTTAAGGATGAAGGAGCTGGCACAGAGATGATCTCGAACAAGAGAGAAGAATATACAAGGAAATGATGGGTTCACCCTCATACTCCTCTGCTTTCTCCTTCATGCATGTGTATATTTATTTTTAGTAATAGTACTTTACTTTTTAGTTACATCCCATGGCTTCATGGGAAACATTTGACTCTCCTTGTGAATAAAACATTTAATTCAAAATGATTTGTATATCTATTTCTGCATTTCAACTTTCTGTATGGATGTATGATGAACTAAACAACTCAGTAACATAATTTAATGTCTTAATCATAAAGGAAAGAACATTGAGTAGAACTTGTAACATTCAATAATTAACTTTGATTTTCTGAGATCTACACTTGTGTTTGTTGTTCCAAAACTTTACACTTCACCTACTCTACAATTGGATATTATCATCAAGACAACACAACTGTCCTTCAAGGCTTGTGTTATTTTACTAAGGATGGTCATGAAATCACAAACTATGTGATCTGTTATGTTTTGTAATAGCTCACATAGCTGCAGATTTCATTTAATCTTTTAAATAAATCAGCAACAATGACATAATCTGATGTGATCTCCCCTAGCTTAGGTATACTTCACCTATTCTATCCATCGTAACAAAGTTTTGAGTTTCCCATTTTTGCACAAGTGCAAAAATTTTCAATAGTTGTACAATTACAACCACCTTGGCATGATAAAACTTAATACAAAAGAGATAACAAATTTTCTTAGATAGATTCTCGAAGACGAGGCTTTGTCAAATTTTCCTCTCGGGAATTTTCTTGGACCTCTCACACTCCAACCATTTGCATGAAAAATTCATGAAATTTATAACATTTACTATAGAGTTTCCCAAAATCCACACATTGAGTGCACCAATGCTTGCGATGATCATGATCACAATTTCCGGGATCCGATCTGTAAAAGTCGTCGGATACTCAGGGGAAATATCTCTTCAAATACCTCCGCATTCAACTCCTTTCTCTAGTAGATTACTTTATCTTCAATTCGCCAACCACTTCCACCCCAAATCTGTCAAATCTTTCTCCTTGCATGCTCGAGAGAAGAAAAATGGGAAATCAGATCGACCCCGATAGTCAGACCATTTTAATGGTGAAATACGTCTTCTAGATCTTCCCACCAAACTTAGATATCAACATTAACTCCTTCTTTGTATGGTGTTTAGAAAACAACAAGAAATCATGAAGACTCGCATTTGAGGAGCTTTACGAGAAAAATGGGGTGAAAATGAGATTTAGACACACAATTATCGTTGATCTTTTTTTTTTTTTGGAATGTGGGCCATCCACGTGGAAGATTCAAAAATGGGCTCGGGGCTTCCTTCAAATTTTTTCGACCTTTTGAAAAAATGTAAAAATTTTACATTTTGCTTTGCACCTCCAATTCTTAAAAATGGGTCCTAGTGGAACCGTGCTTATTTTATGCCTTTAACTCTTTTCTCTCAAAAGGAAAAATTTTCAATTTTCCTCCGATTCCACACCTTCGCCTTTGACTAGAGCAAGCTTTGACCTTACCTTCATCGAGCTCGTAGACTGTTTTGATGATTTTAGTCATTTACATGCAAGAGGAAAAATTTCTAAGTTGCCTCTGATAGTCCTCCTTCCTGCCCCTCTGACTTGAAATAAACTTTGACCTTTTTTCTATCGGGCTTGCCGGCCATTTTTGATATTTAACCCTTTTGGGAATAAGAGTCAAAAATTCTAAGTTTCCCCCGAATGTCTGCTTCCCCATTACTTTTGACTTGTCAAACTCCCATGTGTCACTATGGGGCACCATGAGATTGTCCCAAAAATTTGATATCTTGAAAGAACGCGAGCTCGCCATGTGTCCTATTGGCGCTTCTCCAAAACCTTAAGGCTTCAAAAATGATTTTGCAGATGCACATCCATTTTAGAATTTTACTCCATTTTGCCAAGAGGTAAAACATACAAAATATCTCCGAAGGCCCGCATCTCTACCTTTAACTTTGCAAGGTGTCCTTCTATGGGGTCAAGGTAAGAATTTTTCCACGCGCCACTTAAATTTTGCTTTAATCAAATCCTGGTGGGGCCACGGGGTGAGTTTAAACTTTTTTCCAAAGTAGCCAAAAAGAAAAAGTTCAAAAACAAACCCCCCTCGTGCCCCATCCAATTGGAAGAAGCCACGTAAGCACCAAAAGAACCAATTAGATTTGAGCGGAGCTACGGGACCAAATTTACCTTTTTTCCCAAAAAGAAAAAACCAATAAGTTAAAGCATTCACCCACGGTCCACCACCAACCAAAGGAAGCCACATGACCACTAAACACTAAGGAATACTTTGACAGGAGAAAGACACCCGTCGAGGCCGTGCAAACGCATAAATTCACCATTCATACTCGGAACCCGATTTTTGCTAAGGATGAATTTTTTTCAAACAAAACTCTGTGGATCATATTTCCAAGCGTATTTTGACCATGGATTTGGATTTTCAAAGACATAAAAATATAAATCAATCATTTTGAGCTTCCACGGTCGAAGGAAAATATGAAAAGCGACAAAGCCCACAAATTTTGAAGAAATTAGGGCAAAAACAGGGAAAACTTGGAGACTTCTTCAAGGAGGAACATGAAAATGGATTCTACAAAAAACTCGAGGCATTCAAATGGAGGTAAAATCTTTCAAAGCATCCATATCAAGAAATAAAGCATTTCACAACACGTAGATTAGAGGAAAATTAGGGTAGAATGGTGAGAGGTCAAAATGAGCACCAACATCGGCTCCAACTCGGTGATGGGTACTCCTACGAGTTCCACAAGAATAGAAGTAGAATAAGTGCCAAAAATATCCATTGGGAAATGGATTCAACTTGTAGAGAAAGAGAAACCAGAGGTCACTAAGGACCAAGACAAGCCAAAACACAAAAATAGGAAGCAAACAACTGAGTATACATTGTACAAAATATGTTTACCCGACTTAGAAAACAATCAAGGAAAAATTTCAAGCACACCCATCCTGGATATGACCATGCCAAGAGGTTCGATATGTTTACATCAATGAAATATACCTCTTTCTCTTCTTTGTTCGGTTTGTAAACCATCCATTTTCTCGAAGCTCCTTTATTTTGTTTAAGTCAAACTCTTTAACATTTTTAAAGGTTGAATCATGGACCAAATTCCCAGAAAAACAACATAATTAGGAGCTCTATTTTCAACACTTTCATACTCCCCAAATCCAAAAAAACTCATAAAGTTGTTAGGATCAACATTTTCTTGCAAAACTTCATAAGATACATTGCATGCATCTTTAATCGTACAACATCTTCTTCTCTCCATATAATTTCACCAAGTTTCCTTGATGGGAATAGTGGCATAAGACATGTCCATTTGGACACTTTGCCACCACCACTTTCTTCCCACTTTCTTGACAACAACATCCCCAACTTGGCAAGGCGGAGTCAATAATGACTACATCAACCTTTAAGTTCCTTCCAAGATAAGATGCAAGTTGCAGACACACCAAATCTTTGACACATCCTTCCACTGGCACCTCTCTAGAGTCCGTGGCGGTGCACTTCCCATATGTTGTTGTTACCTTGATACCTAATTCATTCATGACCTCAAGAGGCATCACATTACATGAAGCTCTAAGTCAAACATGTAGTTATGTAACAACTTGTCTTTGATAACCAAGGTAGTGAAAAATGGATCCACATTCAGCTAGGATTTAACCAAATAAGTTCCTAAATAAACCTCTGGTGGTTCTCCCGCATCTTCCAACACTTGTGGCTTTTCCAACTCTGCAATAGTAAGGGGAATCTCAACCTTGTTTACACCTCTTCCTTGTATGATCTCTTCCCCTTTGAATCCTAAATATTCAAAGCCCTCTTCTTGTGCTCAAGGATCCTAAGCAGCTCAACAATTGGGATAGGAATTTTTATTTGGCTCAAAACTTGGGCTATGTCATATGGGGAAAATTTGGGTAAAGCTACACTAGGAAAAGATTGGCAAATTCATCATATGGAATGGGATTCTTTTCATTTTGGGCATGGGGAGGAACACAAGTTTTTCTTAGGGAAACAAGCTCTCTGCCAGATGCATTTTTCTTTGGGGTTTCTTTGGTAAGCACTGGAAATTTTGACTTGGCTTGTGGCCCCTTGGTAGCTTTACTTATGGTATTGTGCTCCTTTTCTTGGGAAACTACAACATTCATTAATAGCTGCCTATGTTCTTCTGAAGGAACTCCTACATCATACTTTTCAATCATTACTGCCCTCAAGTATTCAAAATCATTTGTGGGAAATTCAAAAGATTGTACAGTTTCTACTTCTAAAGTATGAGAGGGAGGAAGAATAGGTACTTGACGGATATAATCCCATAAAGCGCGGCCCGATTACGCACTTATTACCTCGGTTTATTTTTCTTCCTTGATGAAATTGTAGGGATCTCCATCATGCGCAGCATCATCATCAATTTCATCATCAGATTCTTCTCCTTCTTGCTGATCTTCTTCACAAGGAGCATGGGACATGAAACATCTGTCACACAAATCAATGACCTTTGTTTCTTCCACAACAATAAGCTGTACCAGCCAAAGGATCAAGCACCATTCTACTTTCTCTCTGCCTTGGGGCTGCCTATTCCCAAATCCAAGAACTCCTATGCCTCTATCATTAGATATTTGATGATTTGTAAATCAATCTTGGTTTTGTTACTTGTGTTGTCCTTATGAGCTCTTCCCAACTCCTTTCTCGGCTCGAGCTAATTTGTAGGAAATTTCTTTGAGAGCCCCTGCAATAGTCTTCACAACTTCTTCCAAATCGAGTAGGCTTGCATGTCTAAGGTTTTTCTAGGTTAATCAGCCTCACACCATCCCTCTTAGGAGGTTTTCCTATTGCCTTGATATTATTCTCTATTTGTAGGGCCATAGTGAATGCTTGCCTCAAATTGGTAGGGTTCTTGTCCCTCAAGTAGTAAGTAGCCATTTTATCAAATGCATTAGTATATTTGATTAAGCATGATTCATCACATGGCCTTATCCTGATAGGAAATATCCTCAAGGTCTTATTGAACCTTTTATTTAAATCATGTACTGAATCATTGGGATTCTTCTTGATGTTTTAAAACTCTGATAGAAGAAACCTAGGGTCAGTCCTATCACCATATTGCAATCTAAATGTATTGTTCATCTTAGCCCAAGAATCAATAGAGTTATCTGGAAATTCTTTATACCAGTCCCTTGCATCCTCTTCTAAGGTGTGGACAAACAATTTGATGTATACATCTTCATGTTCAATCTCAAAGTTTTCCATCATATTGAGAAAAATATTCAGATGTTGATCACCAGTTATAGCATTGTTTCCCTAGAACTTTGGTAGTCTGTTCCTCACATCTTGAGGTCCTGCATTTGGATAACTAGCCATTCCAACAAAATTTATAGGTCCAAAGGTGTTTACAATAAATGAAATTTTAAGTTGAGCAATATTGATTCGAGGAGGTGATCTTGGGGTAGAAACAAATTGATGAGAGGTAGGGGGTCTCTGAAATACAAGAGTGTAGATTCCAAATTTGACATCCTCCAAAGGCATGGATTCTTGAAATCCCTATTAATTTATGAAAATACAAGGGTAGAATGGGAAGAAAACCTTTCACAATCAAATGAAGGCCCATCTTGAGTTGGAGAATTCAATTCTACAAAGAGGATGCCTAATTCAAAGTCACTTGAATGGCGAGTCTTCAATGATAGGCCGTTCACTTTCATCAATGAAGATCCCTTCTTGCCTTCTCATCTCCCACAACTCTCCAGTGTTTTTCTTCCTTCTGAATTTTCTTTTCCTAACTCAGGAAACAATGTCCTAGTTGGATCCCTAGTAAAGAAAGATCTTCTTCCTTCTAAATAGCTTTGCAAATATGAGTAAAAATTTGACCTTGAAAGAGTTTTAAGACACTGGTACTTATCAAAATCAAATCAATTAGGGACTCACCATCAAGTATTTCCACCTTAGTTGTGTAAATTCACTAGAGTATACTCTGTCAAATCTTTGTCGAAGCACTTATATACTAGGAATGAAAGCTCACGACATTCCTTTATCAAAATTTATCAATGAATAATAATGTAAAAACTTATAGACACTAGAAGAGTTACATACAACACTTGTAACTTGAAGCTTCATACAAGGGAAAACAAAGGATAATATTTATAATAGGTCACTGCTGCACTTTAGAGTATACAAGAAATGTATACCAGGTCTTAGTGTGGCTGGATCAAATTGAACTAATTCCGCAAAGAACAACGCGAGTAAGTGTGTTGGTACCCAAATTTAATCTCCTTCAAAGGCCAAGAAACATCATGGATTCAACAGGACACTCAGAGGTAGATAGATGATTATATGTGTCATTTTGTAGCCAGGGAAGAAATCTATCTGATCTTTTAGCACTTAGTCTTTGAAAAGGAGTGGGTAGCACCTTAAAAGGATGTGATATGATCCTAACTATTTTAGGTTGTGCCTTTCAACCAAGGTAAGAGAACCTATTTTGTAACCTCTGTCATTTGAAGAACACTGGTAAGTCCTTCTTTTGCATAGATTTTATAGAGAAGACCTTGGGAAAATATGATCAACACACCAAATCTGACTCTCGTGAGTTGTCACTTCTAGATTATGGAGATATTTTCACAACAAGGAAAAGGTTACTAAAGACATTTGGGACCTTGATTGTTTTTGCATGTTTAGGTGATGAGGATTATACATTAGTATACACACATGACAAGCAAGGGTAGTACGAGTATGATTAGTTGTTGTTTGATTAAATTTTTGGTGGGAGGTGGGGCAAGATGAACTTGACTCACCAGATCCTTGAGGAATCTTACAAAATGGAAGGTTAAACCAATGCAGAATGCCACGTGAGAATAGCTAAAGTGTTTCTTTAACCAAAATATGTGCTTTAATGGAGGCCCATATTAGCACTTTTTCACACAATATTTGAGATTCTATCAAGAAGTCTCAAGTTAGAAGACCCAAAAAAGCGTCAAGATCTAATCCAAACCACACCTAATGTGCAACCAAAGGCTTACATACAATCTCCATCAAAAAATGAAAGAAAACTGATTTTAAACCATTTTTTCCAATCCCAGGATGAAAGCTCTTTCGAGAAATGACATTACGAGATGCCACTAAAATGTCATAAGGATTGAGGCTTTGTGTGGTTGAATCAAATTTTAATACAAGATTGCAAATGTAAAACAAGAAATACTACTCGCATACATTTAGAAATAAAACAAACACATTTTTCTCAAGAAAACACAAAATAACTCAAATTTGATTAAATCTATTAGCGAGGGAAAGTTTCTTAGAACAGTCTAAGAGATTGTGAATGGATGTACACTTACAACCACCTTCATACGATAAAACTTAATACAAAATGAGATAGCCATGTTTCTTAGATGATTCTCGAAGACAGGCTTTGTCAAATTTTCCTCTTGGGAATTTTCTTTGACCTCTCACACTCTAACCATTTGCATGAAAAATTTGTGCCATTTATAACATTTCCAACAGAGTTTCCCCCAAAAATAGAGACATTGAGTGCATCGTGCTTGCTTGCATGATCACGATCATGATTTTCGAGGATCCGATCTCAAAAACTCGCCGAGATACTCAATGGGGCATATCTCTTCAAATACCTCCCACATTCAACTCCTTTCTCGATAGATTACTCTTTCTTCAATTCGCCAACCACTTCCACCCCAAATCTGTCAAATTCGTCTCCTTGTGTGCTTGAGAGAAGAAAAATGGGAAATAAGATCGAGCCCGATAGTGGACCATTTTAATGGTGAAGGACATCTTCTATATCTTCCCACCAAACTTAGATATCAACATTAACTCCCTTCTCTAACTTGCATGTAGAAAACAACAAGAAATCGTGAAGACTCACACTTCTAGGAGATTTACAAAAAAATGGGTGAAAATCAGATTTAGACACATAGCTATCATTGATCTTTGTTTTGAATGTGGGCCGTCCCACGTGGAAGATTCAAAAAGGGCTCGGGGGCTTCCTTTCACATTTTCCGACCTTTTGAAAAAATGTAAAAAAATTAAATTTTTCTCCGCATCTCCGCTTTTGAAAAATGGGCCTGACACGTGTCCTAAGGTGGGTCCTAGTGGAACCGCACTTCTTTTTATGCCTTTAACTCTTTTCTCTCAAAAGGAAAATTCTTCCAATTTTCCTTTCGCAGGCAACATGTCTACCTTCGACTAGAGCAAGCTTTGAACTTTCCTTCATCGGGCTCATAGACCATTTTGATGATATTAGTCATTTACATGCAAGAGGAAAAATTTCGAGTGTTCCCGATAGTCTACCTTCCCGCCCTCGACTTGAAATAAAATTTTACCTTTTTTCGTCGGGCTTGCGGGCCATTTTTGATATTTAACCTTTTCGGCATAAGACGAAAAAATTCTAAGTGTCCCCGATGGTATGCTTTCCCATTCCTTTTGACTTATCAAATTTCCATGTGTCACTATGGCACACCTTGAGATGGTCCCCAAAAATTGATATCTTGAAAGAGCGTGGGCTTACCTTGTGTCCTCTTGCGCTTCTCCAAAACTTAAGGCTTGAAAAATGATTTGGCGGGGCACGCTTCGAATTTTACTCCATTTTACCAAGAGGAAAAACATACAACTTTCCTCTAAAGGCCCGCATCTCCACCTTTAACTTTACCAGTGTCCTTCTCATGGGTCAAGGTAAGACTTTTTCCATGCGCCATTTAAATTTTTCTTTAATAATATCCTAGTGGAGTCTGCGAGGCGAGTTCAAACATTTTGCCAATCTACCCAAAAATAAAAAGTTCAAAAAAACCCACCACCCCCATCCAATTGGAAGAAGCCACATAAGCACCAAAAGAACCAATTATATTTGAGTGGAGCTACGGGACCAAATTTGCCTTTTTGCCCAAAAAAGCAAAAATCGATAAGTTAAAGCATTTGCCGCCATCCTCACCAACAAAAGGAAGCCACATGACGGATGAACACCGAGGAATAAATTTGATAGGAAAAGACACCCGTCAAACCGTCAAACACACATAAATTCACCATTCATACTCGAACCCGATTTTTTTGCTAAGGATGAATTTTTTTTTAAACAAAATTATGTGGATCATGCTTACAATGTCTTTTCACCATGTATTTGGATTTTCAAAGGCATACAAATATAAATCAATCATTTTCAAGCTTCCATGGTCGAGGAAAAATATGAAAACGACAAAGCACGCGGTTTTTGAATAAATTAGGGCAAAGTTGGAGACTTCTTCAAGGAGGAACATGACAATGGATTCTACAAATAACTCAGGGCATTCAAATGGAGGTAACAATTTTCAAAGCATCCATATCGAGAAATAAAGTGTTTCACAACACACATATCGAGAGGATAATTGGGGAAAATGGTGAGATGTCAAAATGAGGACCAACAGAGTCTTCATGGACCACACAAATTTGATTGTAATAGATCAAGAGGTGATCTTGCTCTCCATGATTTACCTAAGGGAAAATAATTTCTATGTTGCTTCCCCAATATGCATGCCTCACAAACCTTGTATGATTGTTCAATAGGAGGTAGCCCTTTAACAATTTTCTTATTATAAAAAGAATGCAATCCACCATAATTCAAGTGCCCATACCAGAGATGTCGAATGTGGATTGATCAATGCATATTATTTTTAATGTTGTTGTAATTGCTACACTTTGCATCCTCGAGGGGATAATCTATTATATGTCATATGCACTATTTCAATCAATTTGTTTCTTTGACCTTTGTCATATATACTACATTCTCCATTTTCAAACCTTGCCTTATATTCATTTTAGACAAGATACCAATTACTAAGAAGATTGTCTTTCAGTCCTAGCACAAAGGAATCATTATTGATATGCTTCTTGTCTCCTTGCTTAGGATCTATTCCTTTACCCATCACACGAACCTTACTTGATTGTTCCCATCGTCACTTAAGATCTTATTGCTTAAATATATTATTGAAAATTTCTTTATTTCCACACATATGATTATTGCAAGCATTGTCCAAATATCATAATTGTTTGTTTCCTTGCTCTCAGCTACATTGCAAGTTAAAAAGAATTTTTTATTCTTTTAATTTTTATCGTGTTCAACTCCTTTTCAATTAGAGAAGCTTACATTATGATTATGATTTCTCAAATCTTTTTTTTTCTTTCCACACTCACTAGCATAATGCCCAAACTTTTTGTAGTAATAACATTACACATTTGATTTGTCATACCTTTGTGAAGAACCACCTCTGGAAGTGTTGTTGCTCCTTCCTCTACCTCTTCCTCTTGCATGTCGCTCTTAATAGTGGTTGTGACTTCCACCTTCTTGTTAGTTGTTACATCTTCCTCTTCCTTTGTTGTATGCTCCTCTCCCCTTGCCTCTAAAATTTGTATTTGTTTTGAAGGCTTGTTCATTGGAAGAGCTTATTGGTCTATTCATCCATTTTTCATGGTTTTGCAAGGAACACATTAGCTCATTTGGTTTAATTTATTAGAGTCTTTTATGGCTACGACAACTTGGCCAAATCTAACTGGAAGGCTTCTTAATACCTTCTCTATGATTATATGATCTTGAACAATATCACTATAATTTTTCATCTAATTAACAATGGCCATTGTTATTGTATACAAAAATTTATAGACGTGAGTATTTTATGAGAAGAGTTTCAAAATTTCTCCTTAGCATCTATAGTCTAACTACATTTACCTTGTCACTTCCTTGATATGCATTTTGCATGGTATCTCTAGTTTTCTTAGAGTTAATAGTTGCTACTATAATTGGAAATACTAAACATGTGACTACATTTTGTATATAGCTCAAAGTATTTGCATCCTTTATTCTATTTTCCTTCAATGCATTTTTTTGTGCTTGTGTCAATGCATTAAATACAACATGCTCTACTACCTTATATAGACTCCTTCAACCAGTTCTCATAGCTCTTGAGAAGATAACAAAGTCTTCATTTTAATGCACCAAATGTCATAGTTTTTCCCATCAAATATTGGGGGTTGTTTCCAAGAGTTGCTACTATTAGAAGCCATTACAACTCAACCCAGAAAATAAAAACTCAAACCCAAAAATATTGAGCTTTTTGTTTACTCTTATACCAATTTGTTGGCAAAATTTAGTGTCAAACGTAGCCAATAAGGGAAAGACACAACTAGAACACAACAAAACACACTAAAATTATATATATTATAATCATTTTAAAATTCTTCTACAATATCGAGCTATTGCTTTTTTTTCTTATATTACGAAAAAAACTTATTTTTGTTGCACTCTAAATATTTTGCTTTGAATATTCCCTCTTCACTTTATTCTCTTTTTCTATATTTTTCTTCCATCTTCCTAGAGTTGTTGCTCTCTTTCCTCTGTATATTTCTTCCTTTTTTTGTTCTCAATGTGCTACACTGACGATAACTTTAAAAATTATTCATTAAATCCTCTTTTATATCATTCTTGTATATAAAAATATACTTCTCTACTACTTAAAATTATGCCCTAAAAATGGACCCGAAAACATATATAAAATGCCACATAAAATAAAAATATATTGCGCCTCCAAAAATAATTCACGACCCAAAAGAACCTAGAACCAGCATTAATCACGAAATTTCACGTATGCGGGAAGTCGGAACATTTCTTCACGGAGTCCTGACCCAAGATATATCTGGAGAATTCACGTCATCCCAAAATCCCGCACCCGCAATAGAACATGGGGCTCTCACAAGTGGGGGAGAAAAGAAAAAGTTCCATAGAGTTCGGCGTGGAAAATGAAAGCAGGCGGTAAAAATTTTCAACGAAAAAAATGCAACCGGCAAATAATTAAATACCCGACAAAAATGAGTTTGGCTAAGTGGAAAAATAAGTTTTAAATTTTTGAGTGGCTCAAGATTACAGCCACATTAAATTCTTACGCTTGGTACCTTATTTCCTCAAAATTATAAAAACTCATGTGTCATATACATCGAGGCTAAATTTACTAATTTAATTCATTTTAGATGTTAAAATACCACCACTTATAAAATATGACTTTCATGATTGACAAGTGAAAATATAATTTAAACGTGTGTGTGATGGGGGTGTGCGTGCGTGTATGTGTATATCGAGAATTAGCAAACTAATTAATATATTACATATTTTTAATTTGTGAGATTTATGACCATTAATGTAAACAAAAATAGAAACTTTCAAAATAGAATAGTAACAATATTATTTTTCTTTGTTTGATTTCTTACAAATATAAATTAAATTACAAATATTTGATTTGTTATTTTTTAAGAATAGTTAAATTTGGAGTCTTGAAAGTTGGAAGTTGGAATTCAATTTATAAAGAATTACAAGCTTATACTAGTGAGTCATTTTTTCACATTTTACAAAAAAAAAAAAAATTAATAAGTGGAAATAGAGTTTTAATACTCTAAAAAATGAAGCAATATTTTTATTTGTTTATAACTATGCAATAAAGACGCAAATACATATAAAGATTAAGTTTGTTTAAATTTTTAGATTCAATCAAATACAGAATCTCCCATAGATTTGTAATTATAAATGGATTCAAAAAAATCTTAAAGATGAAAGCTGCAATAGAGAATAACCCACCATAAAAATTTATCTAAATTTATGAATAATTCATTGGATGCATTGCCCATAAACATAATTACTTCTGCAACTTACAGCTATCTGAGCTCTCTCAATAATTCGTATTATAATAGAAAATTCAACACATTTCTTTGCACCTTATTTCATCAAAAGTTATAAAAACTCACGTTTCATATACCTCGAGGTTGAATTTGCTAAATACTTGATAACGGTCTTCTATTATTGAATAAGACAATCAGCCTTCATAGAAGGCGTTAGCCTTGGCATTAGCCAGGCCAGACTAGTATGATATTATGGTCAATAAGTTTTTATTTCTCGACCCCTTATTCATTTAAGGAATCCAACAATCATTGCGACTGAAACTATAATGCCAATCTGAATATATTCATTATCATTACACCAATCCAATTCAATTAAGAGTGAGCCCGACAACAACTTTCCCTCTTGTTTTGTGGAACAGAACAGCATGCCCCTGGGCAACATTGCCAAACTGCCTCCTCACCGGACAACAATCGTCGTACTCCTGAATCTCGACATTAAACTGACGAAATCAGCACTCTATTCCAAAAATACATAATCAAACTATAAATAATTAAAATATTGCATCAGTAACAAGATCTCCGCATTGAAAATGAAATAATATTGAATTCAAACACTTATCGTAAACCTAAACACTAAATAATTACCTTTCATGTTGTGAGTACACTCTCCACGATTGTAAGCGGAACCATCTGTATAATAAGCTTGTGGCAGTACGAGTGCTTGTTCAGAAAGCAAGAATACTAACACCCATAGAACAAGTAGTTTGTAGATTCTTAAAGGCACCATACTTGAAACACAATATAAGAATCGAAGGCAGGAGAATCTATCCTCCTGAGTCCTGCCTTTATAAATTCAGTTCTCAGTTGTATGGATAGTTTTCATTAGATGAAAGTCTTGGTAAGAGTTTTTATTTTCCTTACACGCGTGTGAAAAATTCAACCTCCATCGTACAAATACTTCAAAACCGCGTTTTCCTTTTTGCATTAGACCTATTCGATACATTAGTTGCAGAATTCAACTAAGATGAATTACATACGGAAATTTCACATTTCACAGAACTCCGCTAATTTCACATTTCATGATAATTCTCAGTCAAAAAGTCTAAGATATTATATTCAATGGTCATGTTTTGAACCTACATCACGTGTTTGCAAATGATAACTTGGTCGTGTTATGGCTGTCGGTTGATTCAACATCTATGTCCATTCCCGTCGAACTCCGTGACAAAAGTAGTTGGTCCATTCAACCACTTGAAAATAACAATTGTTATTTTCAAAGATTTGAATAGAGATTTTGTGAAGAGTAATTTCGTAATCATGGGATTCATATTTTTAGTTAGTTTAAAAACCAGAAACCAAATAACGGAGGTGTAGTGGACGCACGGAAAGGGAGGTGAAAAATAAGTTATATTAGAAGGATAATCGTGAATTGTCTTTAGAGGAAGATCATACCTAGTTTGAGAATGATTAACGTTGCTCAAAGATTCAGAAGGAAAAATACGTTTATGGATAATGACCAGCTCAAGAATTTACATAAACAGTTGTTTTAGACAAGTATTTAGTTGAGAAATGTCAGTTTACAAGACAACCAGAGGATGTAAGACATAATAAGGGCCGGATGATGCGAGGGGAGATGGGAAAAATGATGTAGTAGTTTGGTTGTTTGGCCACTCAAAGATGATCGATGAAGGCACCTATAACCTTCTTGAGGTAAATTCGAGGACATGGGCCAAATGGGTAAAGCCTCAAGCCATTGCCCACGATGGCCGCATTCAACCAACATGGCGTAACCAGCAGGCACAAAGTGTTTGTCGAAATTTTTCGACCAAAAGAAATTGCACCTTCGCGGCAGGGATTCAACAATCACACCTCCCTGTTTTGACTGTGCCGCCCTAACGACTCCCCGGCACACATTGTATGCATGTAAACCAACTCGCGTTATATTTAAATTTAAGAATTTTGACCGCTACCCAAATTTTTTTGTCGCTTCTACCAGGGCAATGCAGACAAACGTTTCCACATGCTGGATAAGGATCTCCCATTGAACCTTACTTTGAAGGCTTCAAACAATTTCATGCACCACCGCCTGTAGGTAGGAAGCTTGAAAATGTTTAAGTTTTCCATTATTTTGGCCTTGCCACTATTGGGAAACTTCATCACCAAAAACACTCCATTGTGATGGTTCAACCCACTTCCACACCCCATTCCTTTATCCAGAAGGTGAAGTGGACAAACACTATGCACGTGGAGAGCCTTGTCACCTCATGCACATCTGCTACCACCATCCGATTGTATTTAATATCCAAATCTGCCGAACCAGTCAGAATTTCCAGCGATGCCAAAAGAGTCTCAATGTACTGTAAAATATTGATGATATTTAGCGCTTCAAAATATGTGAGGTTTTCAGGATCTACGGGAGAGCTTCCCATACAATTCAGATATGCATCAAGAATGCATAGGTGCATAAAGTGAGACGTCGAGAAAAATAGATAGGTACGCCTATTGTCATATAGAATCGCTAGTTTGAATCCCTATCCCCCTAGTTATCTTAAACATCTTACAATAAAAATAAATATTTAATACTTCCCAAAATAGCATAGCTTTAAATTATTTTATAAAAGAATCGGCCTAGTCATTGTTAGGAATGGCTATAAATTTGAGCTCTTGTGATTAACATCTCAAGTTTTCCATTAAATCATTTATACTTTTCTAAATTAATTTTTAAAAATTATTTTTGACTTTTATAAACTTCTATTTATCGAAATCCATCTAAAGAGAGTATTGAATCCTGAATACACATGCATGTAGATTCTACTAACCATTGCCTAATAAAGAATGGTGAATGTGATGACTTTACTATAGGACTTGTTAGATCTTGTATCTTCTTGAGTGTTCAATATGGAGGCTCAACAAAAATAGGGGAGAATGCTTGTGGTGGTGATGATAATGGTGGCCACTCAAGCTCAATCAAGGGTGAATATAGGAAGGCTTAAGTAACTCTCATATGAAATGCAACCTCCAGGTTTCATTTTTCTAGTTTTTTTCGAAATCTAACTTCAATAAGTGGTGCAGTGAGATCAAACCTCCAAAACATTTGGTCTCGGCCAAAGCATCCTCAGTGTCCTTAACAAAGGGATATACATGGGTAATTTTCCACTCAGGTAACTTTTTGACAAGTAGAAAGTGCCCATTTGTCATGGGGGTGGATTAGGTAGACAATATCCTAGGTCATTCATTCATATTGAGGTACTTCAAATTGATATAAACAATATTAATATACCAGTAGACATTAGAGGGTGAATGTGATTAACTAAAATAAACTAAAATAGGAGAAAGTATAATGATATTTAATATAATCTAGGAGGACATAAATTTTTTTGAATAAATGCACTAAATTAGTATAAAATAATCGAATAATTGAACTAATAGAAATAAGACCTAATGTGCTAGAATAAAGTGAGGAAAGAACTCAAATAATTGTAGTTGATTGGCATAGAGATTCATAGGTATATGACTGGAAATTCTAGAAGTAAGAACTGGCTACACAGAGGTCCTAAAAAGGGTGGATCCTGGAGATATGAGTAGATGGGGGCATCTAGGAGGGTTTTGGGGGTGGGGGCGAAGTGCCCTAGTATGCTATAACAAGCGCCTAGTCTTTGTAGAAGGTCGAAGTTGATTCTTTTTAGGTCGAAGATGACTGTAACCCTCACCGATTGTTGCACTGGATTTTACAAACTGTCTTGAATGTACCAAATGAAACAAAATGATGTTGAAGACTGTAAAAGACAAAAGAAGTATCAAAATCCTAAAAAAGAGATGTAAATGAATGGGTCGAATCGACCTCGGTTACTACAATAGTGGGCTTATTAAACTGAGCGTTTAACTAAATTTTACACCCAAATGTAGGTCTAGTGTGTGTTTGTGTGTGTACATGTCATGCCCTATGTGCTCTTGTTCCAGTTGCACTATGTGAATTAGTGAGTAATAACTAAATATAGAAAATGTCATAGCATGTCTACATGGAATAGAATACAATCCCTACCCATATGAAGTGTGCATTAATGCGAGATCTCCTAGCCTTGATGCATGAAAGTATGTGGATGCAAATGATGCAATGGATGCAGATCTAGATTGAGTGATAGTAGTAGATGACTCTAGGACCCTCATTATGGTCTCATAAATTTATATTTATAGTGTTCTTTTGTTCTAATTTCATAATTAATCTCGACATGGCCAACTAGGAAAAAAGATAAAGATGAAAAATGGCTAGAAAGAACCCAAAAATTGGCGGGAAAGTAGAAAAAGTACTTTGGCACCTCGGGGTGCCCCAAGAAGAAAGGCCTAGGTGCCCAGGTATAGGCTAAAATGATGGGAAAGTGCTGAAATTGACTAGGCATGTAGATTAATATGTCAGGGAATGACAAAATAAGAAGTAAAACAAGATGGCCAAACGTGAGATTAATTATTACTTTCTTCAAGTAAGAACCTTCTAAATAGTAGTATGAGACTAGAATAAATAATGTATAAAGTGCATGATTTTGTGACTACATTTTCCTCACACTTTATGTTGATGAGCGAAAGCTTGGTAACATAAAGTAGATAGAAATGTGTACCTGATGTCCATGTAGAGTGTAGTAGAAATCATGTCAAATGACTAGAGAAAAGCGTGGAATGATAACAAAATGGAGGAGCGTGGAAACTATAGATGAAAAATACTCATAGAAAAAGTGATGAGAGTGAACCTAAGGTGGAGTGCGTGTGTATTTGCTGCGGTGTATAGTGTACCTACATGGTTAGTAAGCGCGTGCCATTGCGGAATGTTGTTGTTACTATTGTTGTTGTTGTTGCCTAATTTGACTGCTTATTTCTCATACAGTTAAACCTTCATGGAGAAAATGATCATGTAGTCAAATATGTATTTATGTAAAATGCTATCTAAAATACACGTGTGTATAGAAATGTAAAATATGCAAAAGTAAAGTGTAAATGGAACATGTGCACTTGGATCCATGTCAAGAGAAAAGTGTGTAGAAGGATACCGCTTATTACTTTCTTCAAGTAAGAACCTTCTAAATAGTAGTATGAGACTAGAATAAATAATGTATAAAGTGCATGATTTTGTGACTACATTTTCCTCCCACTTTATGTTGATGAGCAGAAAGCTTGGTAACATAAAGTAGATAGAAATGTGTACCTGATGTCCATGTAGAGTGTAGTAGAAATCATGTCAAATGACTAGAGAAAAGCGTGGAATGATAACAAAATGGAGGAGCGTGGAAACTATAGATGAAAAATACTCATAGAAAAAGTGATGAGAGTGAACCTAAGGTGGAGTGCGTGTGTATTTGTTGTGGTGTATAGTGTACCTACATGGTTCGTAAGCGCGTGCCATTGCGGAATGTTGTTGTTACTATTGTTGTTGTTGTTGCCCCTAATTTGACTGCTTATTTCTCATACAGTTAAACCTTCATGGAGAAAATGATCATGTAGTCAAATATGTATTTATGTAAAAATGCTATCTAAAATACACGTGTGTATAGAAATGTGTAAAATATGCAAAAAGGAAAGTGTAAATGGAACATGTGCACCGGATCCATGTCAAGAGAAAAGTGTGTAGAAGGATATCTTTTACTGGTGTGAGTTTTTTGGGTGATCTCATGCCACCTGGGCTGATGAAGTCGGGAGGAAATGATGTGTCCTCCAAGATCTAACCACTTTTGCTGAAATGTCTGTGAAGAGATATCTTTAGCATCCTGGTTTTTTTAGCTATCCAACGCCGCTGGCCAAAGTAATTTAGTGAGGCACACCCACCGTAATGTCGAAACCTATAACTACGTCCCAAAAATGATAAGGAAACCATTTCCTATAAAATTTGTTGTAAACCCACTCACTTTACGTAAACCCACAATGTAAAGGGTGGAAAGTGCATTATCTTGAACCGGTGCCAAATGCGTTGTGTTAGTATGTAAAACCTCAAATGATGTCACCCCTTCTTGGGGATGCATGCAATGTCGATGATAGGAGAATGCAGCCTCAAAAGAGGACCAACAACATTCGAATTGTGTACCATGGAAATTGCTTGGTAGAAACCAAGGCATTCATAAATAAGAAGGCTAGCCAAAGAAAATTGTAAGGAAATAAGGCATGCATATAGAAAACATGTATAACCTACGCAAACAATGTAAATATGCAAGAAATTAAATAAGCCACACAAAGTGGGCTACAAATAGGGGACATCACTCACGATGTTGCAAGATACATAAGGTCATCATGGCCATAAACAACAACAAGTGTGCACAAAAAGCATAGGCTAAATGCCACATACAAGAAGTAGACAAAGGAAAACAAGTAGAAAAAGCAAACAAGTAGTCATCGAAACATGTAATCATGCAAAGGAAGTGCTGCACATGGAACACCCGTTAGCATGTTAGAGAAATAACCAATACGTCAAACCTGTATGATCAAGTAATATATGATGCTAAGTACAAAATGGAACAATTACACCTAGATGAAATGAATTTGGATGGCCCCAACGACCAATATAGGAAGGGTAGAAGGTGAGTATCCATCTTTGTGTGTAAGAGTCTTGTATCTTCTATCACACTAAACAAATCCATAAATTTGCATGTGTGGATAATATTGATGATGCCATATAATAAATCATTCTAACATGTGAAGTAAAGTGATCATTTAAAACACTAGTAAACAAGAGTCAATGCGACAATACAATGCAATATGTTGTGGATGGATGGAATGGAATGCAAAATGGAGTGATAGGAGTATCTTCCCCTTGAGTAGATGAAAGTGTATGTAATGAGGTTCATTTTCTTTCCCCCTCAATAGTAAAAATGAACTGTAAATGAGAGTACGTCATCAGGAAATGGTCAAGTAGTGCTTATTGTGTCTAGCAAGCTTGTGAATGAATGTGTATGTGTAGTGGTGATGAGATGTGACATGTAGAAAGGATGTGCATGAACCCTATAACTGAATCCTATATCGTGACTTATTGAATGGATGAGTGATGATTTATCCCTAAGCATATCTCACTATGAGGTGAATGGATGAGTAATGATTTAACACTAAGCGTATATCACTATATGATGAGCATATGAGTGATGATTTAGCCCTAAGTGTATACCACTACATGGTGAAAATGGTGGGCGATGATTTATAATTAATCGTATATCACTATATGATGATTGGATGACTGATGATTTAGCATTAAGCATATATCACTACGTGAGTAAAATTGTGGGTGATGATTTAGCACTAAGCGTATCTCACATATGATGAAAAATGGTGGGTGATGATTTAGCACTAAGTGTATATCACTATATGATGAATGGAGAAGTGGTGATGTAACATAGGGAATATGCCACTAATAGATGATATGGTGGAAGTGGTGAGCTAGCTTTAAGTGTATACCATTGCTAGATGAAATTAGAGTGAGTGACGATTTAGCCTAAAGCGTATGTCACTAGCCTAGGAATATTACATGATGAAATGTCACATGGTGAGTGTAAGGTCCATTTGACTTATAAACCCTTGGAAATTGAGTATGGATCAAGGAAATGAAATGCATCATAGGGTGGTGATTGCAGCACATAGAAAACAATGTACCATGTGTAGTTAAACTAAATGACCATGTGATGAGTAGGATTTGTAAATGCATAGTGTGGGCAATGCAACGTAGGATGTGTAGTGTGTGAAGGATGAATACTATGTAATGTGTAAAATGCAATAATAGGTGTAGATAGAAATGCAATATGTTATGATAAAATGTAAATCTATAATCATATGTAATTTAACCTAGCATACTATGTAGAATATATGTATAAATGTGTAGTGTATGATGTTACTATGTATAGGATATGTGTGGATAGCCTAGTAATGTTAATGTAGAATAATTTTAGAATGAATGGTGTAGGACATACAATGTAAGATGAAATGCAAAGTTTAATGCCTAAGGTGTGGTGTGTGGTTTTAATGTAAGGGTAATCCTAAATAGTCAAGTGCGAACCGAAGCACAAGAGTGTGTCATCGGGTAACAACACTTGTTATGACATGTGGTATGGTATGCCTGATGCAATGAATGATAAATATGAAAAGTTTGATGTAAGACTATGTAACTATGCTAAAACATGAGGAGGTTGTGTGATTTTATATGCCCCCAAGTGTAGGCACAAAAAATATCATGTAAAATCATTAAGAAGATCATCATTTTCGTGGTCAAAGTCAAATCGATAAAGCATTGGTGACCTAATAAGAAATAGTTTTTAGTTGATTGTGTAATGATCCCTTAAATTGTAAGTTCTACATACCCATAACATATTCCTCATCAGTGAATGGAGGATGTGGGAAATTGTGTGAATACCATTGAATGAAATTTTACAAGTAGCAGAAAAGAGCTATTGTAGATGAAAAAATGGTCGAAGGGCATAGGAAATGAATGTCAATGTGACTAGGATCTAATGTACCTCCGATATAAGTAAGCCATAATTCCACTAATGTGAGTGGAGAAGAATGAGGGGCACATGATAAACATACTAAAGGATGAAAAACACACAAACTATAAGCGACAATTATATTGATAAAACCATAGTATAGATTAGGGGAATGAGTAGAGGGATAGAGGTCCACAAAGAAAAACCAAGACAAGATAGACCATCATGGGAACATGTATTGACATCACACGTAGGATCGAATGGAATATGCTCCCAATATGTTTTTGAATTAAAAGCGTACAAGTGAATTGTGTGCATGTTAAAGTATATATAGGTGGATGTGATATATCAACGTCCATAGACTGGACAAGCCCCTTATAATGAATCATAGCAGTAGTAGTTGTTATCTCTTGAAAGTGTACCCTATAGAGAGATGGTTGTAGGTTATCTAAGCTTGCATAACTAATATCTCTCTTTTGTAGATACAATGGAAACACCTCAGGTCTGTGGGTATACCTATTTTGAGGTGAGTCTCTGGGATTAAAATGTCGGTTCCTTATTGGTGTATCCTAAGCTGATTTATGGGAGTTAGAGAGCAAAATATGACTATAAAATAATTAAAAATAAGGTGATACACCAAATTTGTATGAGGGATTTGACTAAGTATATGGACAATTTATATGTGAAAGGATTTTAATGCACAAACCAATAGTTCATCTCGCAGAATATCAAGGGAAAAACACTTGATGGTATTGAGGAGATTATCACAACAATACTACTAAGTTGAACATGTACATTAATATCATGCATAAACTACTGAATTTTGCAACATGGTAAGTTGATTAATAAGGAAATTTGCACTCACGGGACTAATAGAAACATACACAAGACTGCAAATAATTGGGAAGGCAAAATACTTCACACTCGGAAGGTAAAAGCTGCAAAAAATTGCTTCAGTACTCCTATATCCAAAACTTCCTCTCGGTACTCCTATATCCAAAAATTCCTCCAGAAGTTCCATAGAAG
This sequence comes from Taxus wallichiana var. yunnanensis, assembly GCA_018340775.1. Lineage (NCBI taxonomy): Eukaryota > Viridiplantae > Streptophyta > Pinopsida > Cupressales > Taxaceae > Taxus > Taxus wallichiana. Next base: position 604,866,060 of record CM031241.1, on the reverse strand, counting down.
TTCCCCTCAGAAGTACTCCTCTAAAGTTCCTTAGAAGTTCTCCCCTTGTGCTTTGCCAAGGGACACAATATATAGCAAAAATAAAATTCACCCCCTTCATAAAAATAGCCTAAGGCTTGTACTCACCATGCATCCTATTTTTATCCTTTACTTAACAATAGATAAAGGAATAAAAATAGAACATGCAATTACAAATAGGCATTTAATAGCCTTGATTACAATTGGTCCACTGAAGTTAACTAATCTATTTTTAAGAAAGCAAGAGTAAATAATTTGCTAATAATAAGCTTGCTTGTTGAGCAAGTCTCTTCTGTGAGCATGTAAATTTTTCTTCTTGTCTGTTCCATCCTCTTGTGAAGCATGCAGAACCATCTCCCTTTTCGTGAGAAAATGATTACAATACTTGCAATATTTAATAGAAATAAATGATCTCTTGGTGGGGTCACTTATCCATAGGCACATCATAATAATCTCTTATTTTCTGGAAAAATAAGGTAATTAAACCATTCAGAAGTTTTCTTACATCCAACGTTGACCTCTGGTAATTAAAATAATTAGCTCTAAAAGAGCTAGCAAACTCTGCAAAATCCTTCCCGTGATCGCCATTAATGAAGCTCTGTATTTTATCACTTTGAAGATGTCCATGCTCGACAAATTTGATCCAAAATGGCCCTACAAAATCATCCTTATTATTTTCTTATAACATTTGTGCATTTTGAAATACTCAACTTGCCATTTTCTCTTGATTTGAGTTGTACACTTATGTCAATTTAATTACTGAACAAAATCGTGGCTTGAAATTACGTCTTTTTTCTTCTTTTCCAAAAAAATATCAAAACTAAAAAGCCTCGGTGGTCCACTCCTCCGATTTTACCCTTTGGCAACGTGGGCGGGGTCATGGGAAACTTTGTAAATTTATTCCATTTTGTTTCTGCGGGCTGCAGATGACTTAATAACTTTTCTTCTAATTTTCCCTTTGTGGGCTTGCGTGAAAGTTTGATACTTTGACTTATTTCGTGGACTTTTGGGCACGAGGGTTTATTGGAAACTTTAACCCCTTTTGCAAAAAAAAAGGATCAAAAATCAACGAGGACCCACTACTCACAATGTTTTGACTTTCCATTGATTGTTTTGACTTTTGCCTTGCGGGGTTGCGGGGCTATTTTGAGATTTTAAACTTTTGAAATTTTAAAGTTTAAAACGCAAATAACTCCCGACCTCCGTTTTTCCACTTCTGCGTGATGGTGCCATGTGTACTCTGTAGAATTTCGAGCTGCGGAGGAAATTTTGACACTTTATAAAATTTGAAAATTATAAGTTGGTCAATCGACTGCCATTTCACTTGGACTACTTTTGCATCGATCTTGATGATCAATTTGTGAGCGTTGATCTCAAAAGCATGATTATGGTTTTGACTTGTATTAAATGCATCAAAGAAAAATTAACCATGGTGGTTGTATTGAAATTGGGGATCAATTTGGAGACGTTGATCTGTGTCCTTGTCGATTTGTGGCCATTGATCCTCTGATCATTAACTTAGAGTGAGTTAGGTTACTTTGGATCGTTGATGAGTAAAACACTTGAAACCCTAATCTTTCACATTTTCATTCTTGAGCTCTAGTCGAGCTAAACGAACTCTATAATTTTTTAACGACAACCATTGATGAAGCCTTCAAGCTCTATTACTTGGCTTTCTTCGCGAGATCTGGTCAATTTTTAACTAGTTGTCATTGTCTTCGAGCTCAGCTTTTCTTTAAAAGAGATCTGTGCCTGTAGGAGCTCTGCAAAGATTCTATGGCCGTCATTGTTGTAGGTTTGTGAGCTTAGCCCTCCTGTAAAAATGATCATCTATTGCTTTCTTGCACCTGTAACACCATTATTTTGAGCAAGGTAGTCGCGGCTTGCATTTTTGTAATCTCTTACTTTGTTCATTTTGATCAATATTTGGCTCACCCTTTTACTTTGTCTCTACTACTTCATCTTTGAAACACTTGATTTTGTATTAATAGGCTTTTATATTGATGGATTCACTACCTTGTGCCCTAAACAACTATTACTTTTGAATCATATCTCTAGATCTGGCATTCTTGCATCATGGGTAGTCATGCTTTTCTTTGAAATTTTGAGCTCATTGCGAGATAGATCCATGTCTGTTGTGGGTATTTGCATATTTTAGCTCTGACTATTATGAAATCTTTGGCTTGTATAAAAAGAAAGGCCACCATGGTAGTTGATTCTTAAGCTCTAATTTCTTTGATTTCCCAAGTGTGATAGAGGCATATTCTCTGATATTTTATACTTAAGATGTCATTCTTTTTGTGAAACCTTGATCTTTGAGTCGAAAACTCATTATGGGTTATCCGTTTTGGCTCTAAGTTTGATGATCCTTCATTAGTGTGAGTTATCCTATGTGTCGTCCTCTCATGTTGGAGGGTCATCTCACATGGGTTAGGTTTACGGTTTCATTCATGTGTGTTATGCACTAGGGTTACTCAACACCTTATATGTACCCTTTTTCTATTCATTTATGAGTATGCCAAGACACTCCGTTGTCTTTCCTCTATGCAAGCTTTGTTTCTGTTGAGAAAGTTCTTCCATTACTGATCAATTTTTTCCTTGCTATCGCTGGAGCTTTCACGATTCCGTTGGAGTGCAACTACTTCGTGGTGCCTCATTTCCAATTCGATTCTCGCAAACTCTTTTCATGGTATCAGAGCTAAGATCGGGTAAACGTGCACTCGATTTGTTTTTTTTGCTATTACTCTTACTTGGTTTCGTTATTTTACTCTGCATGCAAGTCCTTTGATCACTATTTTCTAGAAATTATCTTGCTAATATCTCTAACAAGCTTTCTCGGAAAGATTTTTTTGTTTTTTTCTTGTGCATGTGCAAGGTTTTTCAAAATACCTTGAGAAATCAGGTTTTTAAACTACTTTTTAGTATGTTAAAAATCCAAAATAGAGTATTTTCTAGTTTTTTAATTTTTTTATTAAAACTAGAATTTTTTATCTCTATTTTTGGTTTTCTCTATATTTTTTTGATTCAGGTAAATTTTTTTGGGGTTTGGGCTCTGTCCCGAGCCTTCTCTCCTCTCTGGCCTATGTTGGTGGATCTCTAGCTTGTTGTTTGGATTGTTATACACGTTTCATGTTTGTTGCTGCCACCGTGTTTGTTGGGTTCGTGGTTTCAATTTTTTGGTGTGAGTGTTTGCTATGGCATTTTTTTTTTGTTGAGGACGTGATCGGGATCGTGTCGGGAGGCTGCCCCTCCCATGGCTGCTCCTCCCCACGTCCTGCCGCGACAGTTCTCCTTGCGCCTTTGCCACATCCAAAAACTCACGCCTCTACGCAACACAACAAACACCCTTCACAACACAAACCATGGTTCTTTTTCCAAATGCACTTGTCATCACATTTTTTTCTCACGGCCTGCCACACAAAACTCTTTGCAAACGTGGTACATTTTTTTGTAATAGTTTTTTGGCATGCATTTTTTTAGGTAAGTAAAAACGTGGCATGTTTTCCTTTGTACGCATTTTGTTTACATACTATTTAACAAAAATCGGTGCTTTTTAAAATCTATGCTTTTAAAATCAAACTCATTTTAAAAGCACCAACAACTTACCTTTGCTTTTTTTAACACGCGTTTTTTTTTTTAGTCCGTTTTAAAAAAGCATTACTCCAGTTTTATACACTTGTAAGTTTTAAAAAAAAAAGGCATTGGTAAGGTTTTTTTATAAAGTTTCTAAACACCATACGTGGTAAGTTTTTAAGCTTCTATTTATTCACAAGCCTTTTTAAATCCTTTTTTAAAAACATATCCTTTTTAAAAAAAACATACGTGTGCTTTTAAACAAAATCCTTATGGTAAGTTTTTAATTAGTTTTTTAATTAGAAGTTTAAATAGATTTTTCATTGATCTTATTTAAATATCTAATTAGTTTTTTTTAACTTTTAAATATTTAATTAGGATTTTTTTAGATCTTAATTCATTTTTGTAATTACTTAGATTTAATTTAATTAAATCTATTTTTGTTAATTGCAAATTAATTTGATTCTATCTTATTTTACGATTTTTAGTTAATTTAAAAATCGACATCTAATAATCTTTTTATCATTTTTTTACAACTCCGATAGCTCTCAAAATAGTAAAATTGGGCATTTTCACACGGTAAAATTTAGGGTTATTGTCGATTTTTTCCACTAATCGTGCGCTTAAGTGTGCAGTGACACTTCAGTGCCTTATTTACCTTCCGAGCTCTTTTCCGGCATTTTGAAGACTATCAGAACTCCTTGAGTTCCCAAACCTTGTATTCGACCCTTATTATTGCTTGCGACTAGTGAGCGCATCTGCCACAGTCTGCAACAAGGGGGTTTCCATTTGCGATGTGAGACGCTTTTTCTCACCACTAGGGTTGACTTTCAACTCCTTTCTATTTTTGCTTGTTCTTGTTTACGGTGTTCCTCTTTTTTGCGCTCCACAAAACACTATTGTGGTCTCCTCTCTTGCGTGTTATTACGCTAATTGCAAGAAAAGAGTTACCAAGTGTTTCAAACCACATGCATGGACCCAATAGTAATCAACGCACTAAACTATAAAGTGCTGAAAGCAGGGGGGTTGTTATTGTCTTGGGTAGTTGTGTTTCTTTTCTACATTTCTTTCTCTCTCTCTCTCTCACTATGGATGCACTTTCAATTCCTTTTCTTACGCCGTTCAAATTTTTCGAATGGAGATCGAAAATAATAATGAAACTAAGGGGTAAAGGGTTATTGCATCACCATGGGAACTGAGACTCGAACCGGGCAGACGAACCTGAAAAATCTAAGTGGTTAAACCGTAGTGATGAAGCTTTAGGTCTTCTTTGCATGTCCGTTTCTCCTGACTTGCTCTTCCACATTGAGGCATCTGAAACACCTACATCTGCGTGGAAAACACTAGGATGCGATGTTTGGAAAAGTAGATGACATGAGAGCGCATGAGTTGGAAAATGAACTACTAGGGTTAAATCCTAGTGACTTTGAAAACCTACAAGCCTTCTTCTCAAAATTTGTCCACATTAGATTATTGTTAAAAGGATGTCAAGTAGAAAAGAAATATTCTCAACTGATCTTGTCGATTCTCTCTAAGCTAGGTCCCGAATATTCTGTCTTCGTGTCAACTTTCTATGCTACAAAAGCTGCTTTGGGCGATACTTGGATGATGCCCTCCTTTGACTATTTTTCATCCCAACTCATTTGAGAATAGGACAAACTCATTCAAATGGGGTCTCTCAAGTCCAAGTCACATGCCCTTGTAGCAAGTACTAGCAAGGGAAAGGATACTGAAAAGAAGAAAGAAACTAAGGATCAACCTAAGAAATAAACCAAGATCAAACCTAAAATGACACAAACTCTTTGACTTTGGAGCCTAGAGCACGAAAAGAAAGTATTTGTGTTCTATTGCAAGAAGAGATCCAGTCATAATGAGCAACACTTTTTTTAAAAATAGATTGATCACTTATCTCATTTACTTGATAAAAATAAAATAAGTGTTTCGAATCAATAAAAAAAGTGCTCAAAGGCCAAGTCTTCTGCTACAAAAAGGTGTTAAAATGATAAGAAGAAAGGAAAGGCCCTTGTAGCCAAAGTTGCTCCTTCATCGACATGGATTATAGATTCCGGTGCCTCATACCACATGGGTTCTTCGCATGTTGAGTTTTCCAACATCGAACCTTGTGGAATGTCCCAAATCACGATGGGTAATGACATGACAGTGTCGGTTTTCGGTAGTGGATTGGTAGAGATGGATGGGGGAACATTTAACCAAGTGTTGAGTGTTTTGATCTCTCTACCAATCTCCTATCGGTTTACCAAATTACTCACCTTGGTGAAGGAATGCGAGTGGAATTTGGTCCTAACTCGGTGATTATTCGTGAGCTTAACAATGACACTACAGTGGCTGAGGGAAAGGCAGATCACCATTCATGGTTGTACACCTTCTCCCACTTTACTTTTGATTCTATGCCCACTGCCTTGCTCACTCATGCAAATGAGGTTAGTAAGCTATGGCATGAGAATTTTGGACATCTAAATTATTGCTATCTTGAACAATTGAGTCAAAATGAAATGGTCAACAGGTTGCCTCGCATCAAGTTTTCTAAAGGTCTTTGTGAGGGTTGTACCCTTGGAAAGCATCCTGAAAAGAAATTTGACAAAGGAAAATCCTGGAGAGCCACTCGTCCTTGGATCTTGTTCACAACGATGTTTCTGGTCCATTTCCTTCTCCTTATTTTACTAGAGCTCTTTATGTGCTAACCTTCATTGATGACTATTTGTGATATACGTGGGTATATTTTCTTAAGCTTATGTCTGAAGTCTTTGAAAATTTTCGGGACTTTAAGGATCTTACTTGAGAAACAGGCGGAACAGTCTATCAAGGTTCTCCAAACCGACAATGGAGGTGAATATGTAAACAATAGGTTCATGGATTTATGTACTTCTAAAGGGATCTCTTTGCAACATACAATTTCTTATAGCCCTTCGCAGAATGGAGTCACAGAAAGAAAGAACCGTACTCTTAAGGAGATGGCCACTTTTATGATTCACTCGAAGTCTCTTCCTCAAAGCAGTATTGGGCAAGTAGTGAATTGTGCAATTACATTCGAACCATGTTCCACACAAGGCGATAAGAGGATGACACCCTTTGAAGCCTGGTTTGGATGCAAGCCCGATGTTGAGCACTTTCGAGTCTTCAGATCCAAGGCTATGGCTTGATTCCCAAGAAGAAATGCAAGGCCTTGGAACCACAATCTAAACCTTGTATCTTTGTAGGGTATCCTGATGGTGTGAAGGGATATCGATTGATGAATTATACTTCTCATGAGATATATATTGAGAGAAGTGTTAAGTTCGATAATTCTTCTTCACTTCTACTTCTCCACCTATTGAGAGGTTCTTCATCTCGTTGATTCAGATTCTGACTCATCAGATGATGATACTGTTGAGCGTGCTCCTCTTCCAGATCCTCCCGACCATCAGATCTTTGAGTCTTCTGATTCTAATAGTAGTGATGATGAGGACTATGTCCCTTCTCACTCAAGTGAAGAATCTTCTGACTCGATCCCGATCTTCTTAGGACCCATTTGGGCTAGGAAAACTTTACAAAGTGCTAGAGATTTAGTTGGAGATACTTCGGATATGAGACGTACTCACTCAGATTTCATTGGACCCCACTCTTTCTTCACCTCTGCTTCTGATCCACAATCTTTTTAGGAGGCTTCTAGTATTCCTGAGTGGGATTCTACCATGGATGAGGAGTATTCCTCTCTCATGAAGAATGATACTTGGGATCTCACCACTCTTCCGAAAGGAAGAAAAATTGTTCGGTGTAAGTGGGTGTTCAACAAAGTATGGAGTAGATGGAGATGTCAAAAAGTTTAAAGCATGATTAGTAGCTAAGGGTTTCTCCTAGATAGCTGGGGTTGATTATACAGAAACCTTTTCTCCGGTTACGAAGATGAATTCTATTCGACTAACCCTAGCCATTGCCGCAATGAACAGATGGAAAGTCCATCAAATGGACGTTAAGAGTGCCTTCCTTCATGGTGACCTAGAGGAAGAGATCTATATGGAACAACCTCCGGGTTATGTCCAAGATTCCTCCCTCATTTGTAAGTTAAAGAAGTCTCTTTATGGCCTTAAACAAGCCCCTCGAGCTTGGTATGCCAAGATGGACTCCTTCTTACTTACATCAGGGTTTACTAGGTGTCACTTTGATCCAAATGTTTATATTCTATGGCAAGATGACTCCATACTCATTCTTGTTCTATATGTTGATGACTTGTTGATCACAGGAAACTCTTCCTCTATTATTGATTCTATGAAGATCGCCTTAGCCAACAAGTTTTCCATGACTGACTTAGGTTTGCTTCATTACTTCCTTGGGATCCATATTTCACAATCTGACTCGAGAATCTTGATTTCGTAACCTAAGTATGCTCTTGATTTGCTATCTCGGTTTCATATGTCTGATTCAAGTCTTCTCTAACTCCTTTTCTTTCCGGAGTTAAGTTGGTTTCAAATTGCTCTACTCCCTTGGTTGATGGTACTCTTTACCGACAGTTAGTTGGGAGCTTGATCTACTTGACTCACACTCGACCGGATTTATCATATGTTGTTGGGATCATGTCCAGATTCATGCAGGAGCCACATGAGCTGCATTGGAAAGTAGCTAAATGGATCCTTCATTATGTTCGTGGCACTTATGTTGATGGCATACACTATCATGGAGGGGTTGATATTGACTTGATTGGGTTCACAGATTATGATTGGGCTGGTGGCTTAGATCATCATAAATCTAATTAAGCTATAGTTTCTCTCTTGGTTCAGGTCCTATTAGTTGGTCTAGCAAGAATTAGAATGCAATTACGATATCATCTACTGAGGTAGAATATAGAGGAGCGATTAATGCTTTGCCACGTTTATTTGGCTATAGGGTATTCTGACAGAGTTTGGCATCCACTTTCGGTGGCCTACCATTATCTACTGTGATAACACAAGCACTATCTCTATTTGCAGAAATCCAGTTCAGCATCAATGAGACGAAGCACATTGAGATCCATATGCACTTCATACGGGAGCTTATTCATGATGGTATCATCGACATTCAATACATTCGAATAATGATCGAGTTGCAGAGACTTATTCACCAAGCCTTTCATTGAGATGAAATTTCTTCACTTATGGTCTCTTCTTAGGGTGAGGTCTTCTGCAGCTTCCCATCTTCTTAGGGCTATTTAGTCCTTCTTTTCTTCTTCTTCTTCTAGGAAGATTGTGTTTGTATATGGGCACCTTATCAAGCCTTTAGTTGTTGGGCCCCATTGACACATCTTTCTTAGTTGTTTAGGAGTTTCTTCCTCTTCCGACTCATCATAGCTTCTACTCCAACTTTGATGAAGGGGGTGTTAGTGTGAGTTATCCTATGTGTCCTCCTCTCATGTTGGAGGGTCATCTCACATGGGTTAGGTTTAGGGTTAGGTTTAGGGTTTCATGTGTGTCATGCACTAGGGTTACTCATCACCCTATATGTACCCTTTTCTATTCATTTATGATTATGCCAAGACACTCTATTGTCTTTCCTCTATGCAAGAATTTGTTTCATGTTGAGAAAGTTCTTCCATTACCGATCAATTTTTTGTGATTACTATTAGAGCTTTCATGATTCCGTTGGAGTGCAACTACTTCGTGGTGCTTCGTTTCGATTCGATTCTCACAAAATATTTTCACCTTCAAGTGTTTTCTCAACTTTCGATTTTACCAAGGTAAAGTTTTTACTTCCTTCCCTGATTTTTGGATACCCATTTAATGGTTTTTTGATCAAATCCAGGATCTCGCATTTTCTTTTGTAGACTGTAACTGTATTCGATACTTTGAGTTATATTACAACAAATATGTGTATGGATTTTTAACTTTCCTGTATGAATGAGTTATTTTTCCCAAAATCTATATATACCCATGTATCTTTCAATTTGTGGCTTGAGGTATTACAACCCAGATTTGGGTATCTTTCCTTTGGCATGGGTATTCACGCTTCTTTACTCCTTTTGATTCTTCAATGTTTTCTTGATTTTAATGAGATATTTGTACCTTTTATGTGGCCTTTTGTAAATAGTTTCTCATTCATGTAACACCATAAGCAAGCATAAGCCTTGATTCTGATGCTTTATTGAAATACCATAATCTTATTTCTTTTCTTAGATAATATACTTCTTTAATGGTAGCATTTCTAGAAAATTTAAAATGTCCATTTCACATGGCGAAGCCCTCACAAAGTTTTCCAAAATTCTCTCTTCCTTGACTAAAATCTGGAAAGTGTACATTGTCTACATGCATCTTCTTTGTTACTGTACTTGTAACCTTTTCCTTTTATAGAATATATCTGAGTTTTGAGTTACATTAACCCTTCTTTCCAGCATGTACATGGTCCTTTTCTCTTGTTTGCAACCTGTACCTGCACACTTAAGAAAATAGTTAGAAAATAATTAGGCTCTTGGCCTCTCTTGTATCCATTTTCCTTATTTTCTTTTCTATTTCAAGCTTCCCCGAGTGGGCTATGCATTTTTATCTTCAGAACTCCATATCTTTTGTTGGTTAGAGATCCATATGCACAAATTAGGATAGTGTAGGAATATGGATTGACCTAATCTTTATTGATGGTTCCTTTCTTTTACTTTTCAGTACAATGCTTTGAATTGTGAATACAAAGATGGAACAAGATGGAAGGGCGAAATCATGCATAATGAAGAATATATAAAGGAAATGATGGGTTCACTCATATTCCTTTGCTTTCTATTTCATGCATGTGTACCTCTTTCTTCATGAGATATACTTTCCTTTTCAGATCACATCCCATGGCTTGTGTGGGAAACATTTGACCTTCCTTCCTCGAATAAAACATTGAACTTTGAAAATGAGTTCTATATTTCCTTCTGAATTTGAAGCTTCCGAATGGAGTGTATGATGAACTAAACAACTCAGTCATATAATTGAATGTCTTAAACATGAAGGAAAGAACATTAATGAGAACCTATAACATTCAGTAATGAACTCTGATTTTTGTAATTTGCACTTATGTTTGTTGTTCCAAAACTTTACACTTCACCTCCTCTATAATTTGGTGTCTTCATCAAGACAACCAAGTTGTCCTTCAAGGCCTTTGTGTTCTTTTGCTGAATGTATCATGAAATTACAGACTATGTGATCTATTACATTTTGTAACAACACACATAGATGCAGATTTCACTTAATCATTAATTAATTCAGCAGTAAATAATAACATCAGAACTTCCTTAGCTTAGGTATACTTCACCCATGACTTTCATCGTAATGACAAAGTTTTGAGCTGCACATTTTTGCATAAGTGCAAAAATTGTCAACAGTAGTAGTAAGTGGCATAGAAGAAACAATATCTATCACACAAATAAAACCATAAAGTAGTGGTAAATGTGATGGTTCATTAGGTTCATCGATAGGTCGAGGTTCATTTGTATTATTAGTGCGTGGAATAGGAAGACTAGTGTTTAGATCCCGGTCACAATACTAAAATGGTATACTCCATGCCCACATGTAATGACTTAACGCAATTATGGATAGTAGACGTAACAACTCGCATTACTTGAAGCCATGGTCCACTAAGTAGATAATTATAAGCAACTAGGAAATTAATGATGAAAAAGATCATGTGGACAGTCTTAAGACCAATAGTGATTGGTAATGTGATGTGACTGAAACATGGATGAGTGGAACCAATATAAGCATGTAGTGAAATACTAGAGGGACTAATGTCACAAGCAGTGAGACCTAAAACTTCGAGAAATGACATGGAACAAAAATTAAGCTCATATCCATTGTTAATTAAATTTCTCTTACTAGTGACATTATGAATACGAGAGATAATATGCAAAGCCTGATCATTGTCAAAAGTAGCATAGTCGTGATGAGGAGAAGATGGAAAAGTAATATTCTAAGAGAATGTATCTGCAAAAATATTATAGACTATTGTTGGATGAGTGTTGTCAGGAATATGAGTAGTGAGTAAAAGAGTAATAATTTTAGCTCGTAATTTGGGGTGATGAAGTAAAGAGTCATGAATGAATATAGCCATGATGAAGGAATCCTAAGGAGAATGAGGATTGGAAGAGTGTGTAGGTCAAGCCGGGTTCACCAAAATGATTAACTAAAATTAACTAAAATAGGAGAAAATATAATGATAGTTAATCTAATCTAGGAGGATATAAACGATGTAAATAAATGCACTAAATCACTATAAAGTAATTTCTATAATTGGAACAATAGAGATAAAACCCTAACGTGTTAGAATAAAGTGAGGAATTAATTTGGTTGATTGTAGATGATCGTCGCAGAGTGTCACGCAGGTCTAACTTGAAATTCCGAGAAGACAAAATGGTTGCATAGAAGTCCGAATAGGTGGATCTTAGAGATCTTAACAGGTTGGGGTGCACTAGAGGGAATTGGGGACCCACAGGGCACCCTCATATGGCAAAACAAGCACCCTAGTCTTTGCAGAAGGTCGTAGCTTGGGTCTTTCTGGGTTAGAAGATGACATGTGACCCTCACCGCTTATAACATTGGATATTTTAAATATGTGCGGCACATACCAAATGAAGCAAGTTGATGTTAAAACTTGAAAATAAAATAGAAGTATCAAAACCCTAAAAAAATATGTAAATGAATGTGTCGATTGACCTTAGATGAAACAACAATAGTGGGCTTACTAAAATAAGCATTGCACTACATTTGACACCCAAACGTAGTTATGGTGTGTGTGTGTGTGTGTGTGGGTGGTCATGTGTCTGGTTGACTATGTGCATTAGTAAGTAATAATAAAATATATAAAATTTAATAGCATGTATGCATGGAATAGAATAAAATCCCTCCCCCTATGAAGCACGTGTTGATGTCGATCTCCTAGGCTTGATGGATGGAACTACATGGATGTAAATGGTGTAATAATGCAAAATCTAGATGGAGTGATAGTAGTAGATGACGCAAGAGGACCTTCCTTATGGTCTCATAACTTTATATTTATAGTGTTATCTTGTTCTATTTTCATAATTAATCCACGACATGGCCGATAGGAAAAAGATAAAGATGAAAATAGCTAGAAAGAGCCCAAAAAGTGCCAACAAAGTAGAAAAATGATCATGGTTCCCTAAGTGGCACTAGGGCACCCAAGGCACCCTAATACAAGCTTGGATGCCCCGGTTTAGGCTAAAATGATGGGAAAGTGCTGAAACGGATTGGGCATGTATATAAAAAAGTGCGAGAATGAAGAAATAAGAAGTAAAACAAGATGGCCAAAAGGCTGGATTAATAAGTACTTTCTTCACTTAAGAACATTATAAATATTAGTATGAGACCGGGCTAAATAATGTCTAAAGTGGATGATTTTGTGACTATAGAAAGGGTTTAATTTCCTAATATTTTTAATTATGTTTTTGGGTTAGGTTAGAGATGAAGGCTAGAGTAGAGATAGAGTTAAATTCAATACAAAAGCAGAACTTTTGAATCCTAGTTTTTATTATTAAATACCTTAAACTTAAAAATGAGTGTGGTTAAAAACTAAATGATAATATTTTTTTCAATAAGAATATCTCAATTAAAAACTTCTAAACCAAGAAATAATAATATGGTTGAAGACTAAAACTAAGTGTGTTATTTAAAATAATTGGTATTATTATCTTAATAATTTGAAGAACTATTTATAAATGATTAAAGATCTACTTGAAGGTAATATGTAATAGGTATTGATTGGATTCAAACTCTCTTTCTAGAGAAAATAGATAGTAAGAAAATAAAAATTGAATAGGAACATGATATTTGTTTGTATGATATATTAGGGTAGAAATTAAAAGTGGTAAATAAAAGTGTAATGGATAAATGGTCAAGTAAGATACATGGAAAAAATGGGTATTTTCATTATAATAATATAACATCGGGGTATTATCAATTGAATAATTAGAGGTAAAATCTAACATTAAGGATATTCTTTAATACCCTTTTAATGGACATGTTATACCAAAATGAAATAGGGTTTTATCAAGTGTTGGGGTTACATTTCTTGATAATCAACATTTAATTTCAAAATACAAGAAATGACGAAAGTGTTATTAAGAGAAAGAGAGCACGGAAAGTCCATAGCTATTTCACGCAAAACTTGTCGTTTCCGCATTCGATGAGGCTACATAACTTGCCACATTAAACATGCTATCATTAAAACACATTAATCCCCAATAACATAATGCTTTCCAACAAAATAAATCCCACTTTTCCGCAGCCACTTAACATGCTATTATCCTTGGCAACAAACACTTTCAAGGCGTGACCAAAGCTCCAACTTACCAAGATAATGAAACAACCAAACAACCATCAGGGCATATGCTTATGTGATTCTTTGACTTGTTCCACAATCCCCCCATTTGACACAAAATAGGGAGGACATTGGCAATAATCATGGATAATGGCTTCCCCCTACTAGTTGCATTTTCTTGGAAGTTCCTATGGCATTTAACAAAAAGGACCATTTCGTGCATATCAAACTACCATGTCACTCCATGAGATGATATCCTTTTAAAGTATTTATTTACAACGCCTTCCAACCCCTCATAAATACCATTCTATGCATATTAAGACAATAATAATTTTCCAAAAGACCATATTTTTTTTTTTTTACCTTTCATGTGGCTTAACCTATCTGTCACATTTTCAGATTAGTCAACTAGAGCACTTTTAAATCTGACAACTTGGAGGAATATAGATCCACGTTTGAATATTTAGTAAGCATGACATTCCAAGAAATGCATTTCTTTGGGGAAATCTATCTAACATTACATGCCATGTGTATGCTACCACATTTTGCATCCATGTCAACTAGGGCATTTGAAAATACAACTTCTGACAAAAACCACCTTTCTATTATGCTCTGATGGATATCCACGCCCTATTCCAAGCTTTTGTTTTGGCCCAAGCTGGGAGTATGCTGGAAAAAGTGAATGGATTGGGTTTGATACCTATTTGTTGCAACTGTTGATACAACCCCCAATACTCCAAGAGGACATGTTATCACAATATGTCCCCCACACGCCTATAGGGAAACACTAATACAACAGCGAATGGAAAAAAGAAACACATTTTTCCCCTCTGCTATGATGAACATGTAGAAAGGAAAGGTGTAGTAAGGGTTAACTCCGCACATAGCAGAGATTTAGAAGCAAAAAAAAGCCAAACTATGACTAAAGCACCTCCACGATCCTCAATCTTCTTCTTGTCTATTACATATATCAAAAAAGCGGCGAAACAACAGTTTCATTCAACACTATCCCATGCAACATTTTGTTTATTTAATTATTATACAACCCAACAATCACTACATTGTCCAATTACTGCTAATTCTATAATGTTAACTATGGTTTCAATGTGGTTACCCCTCCAGACCTCAAATAAAGTTCTCGTATTATTCTACAAGGAAAATGACAAGCCTAAAAGGAGTTTAGGATGTGTCACTTCCATTCTCTTCAAATGATAGGTTCCCAAACAAAGGCGACTCAGGGAATTAATGAAGGGGCTTTACACATTTATGACACCCATATTTTCTCTCAAATTCTAGAAAATTTCCTTGGAAAGTGGTTTGGTAAAAAAATCAACTAGCCATTGCTATGACATAAAAAAAATTAGCTCAATTTCTCCTTTCTCATTCAATTCATGAATAAAGTGATACCTGATTGCAATATGCTTGCTTACGCCATGAAAAAAATTTTTTAAACAATGCAATCAAAGACATATTGTCATAATAAATCATGGAACTTCTTTTTTGCTTTCTTTGAAAATCTTAGAGGATTCATTTTATCAAAATCATTTGACAAAATGGTTGAGTTTGCCACAATATACTCTTATTCTTCAAGAGAAAAGAAACTACTGACTATTTATTCGGATCCCATGAAATGGATCCCGATCCAACATTAAAAACATATCCAGATGTGATTTTTCTATCAAGGCTACCTTCCCAATCACTATTTGTATATCCAACCAATTGAAAATAATTATTAACATCGTATAGAATTCTAAATTTCCTATTTCCATTCACATACCTTAGTATTCACTTACCTGCTTGCCAATGAAACTCTTTTGGTGTCTCCATAAATCTAGAAATTAAGTTAATTGAATACACTATGTCTGGCCATGTAGGAGTTAAATATATTAAGCTTCTTACAAAGCTTTTATACCTTGTAGGATCCATATTATTGTTACAATCTTCTTTATTTAATTTCAGAATTAATTCAACTGGTGTTGATGTTGGTTTACAATCCAACACTTCCAAATATTTGCAAAACTTCCTTTACATAATTTTTTTGACATATAAAATGCACTTCTCTTTTTTCTTGACCTCAATGCCAAGAAAAAACTTCAACCATCCTAGATCAATCATCTCAAATTCCTTCTTCATGGATGATTTAAATTCACTTTCCATTAAAAATTAAATCATCTACACAAAAAAAAAAAATTAAAATCTCGTCATTATTTGCGTTGATGTAGATTGTGGGCTCCTTACTTCTTTTACTAAAGCCATTACTTGTCCAAATAGGAATCAATCCTACTATACCAAGCCCTTGGTGCTTATTTTAGTCCATATAAAGCTTACTTTAGCTTGTACACATTTATTTCATGTCATGGGATTTCATAACGAGGTGGTTGCCCACATACACTTCTTCTTCTAACACTCCATTTAGAAAGTTTGATTTAACGTCTATTTGATAGACCTTCCATTTGTGATGAGAAATTATTACGATAATTATTCTCACAGTGTCTAACTTTGCTACTAGATAAAATGTCTCATTATAATCACATCCATGCTTTTTTAGCCTTTGAAAATTTATATTTCCTCATGTCTTTCAATTTTTCCTTCGGGAGTACTTTTGGTTTTATAAACCCACTTGACACAATGAATTGTTTTCCTTCTAGAAGATCTACTAACTACCATGTCTTATTATTTTCTATTGCATACATTTCTTCATCCATTTCTTCACACCATTTAATATATTTAATTGCTTCATAATAAATATGATCGGTTTCTACTAAAAATAAGTGTCCAACTTGGTACATTGTTTTCTCTTCCTTCCACCGGTTCATGCACAATGATAGGTGCATTTAGATTTATTTGTGGATGTTCCACTACTTTTGCATGTTCCCAAGATACTTCTTCAATGAATTGAATATTTATACTAATCAGCCTCCTTTGTAACTAAATTATGTAATATGCTATCTTTTGATTGCTCACTATACCAAATAAAATGCACTTCTCTCTTCTGTTATCCCATTACGTTCTTCTTTTCTTTTGCACATGTGCATATGTCACACATCCAAAAATCTCAAGTGCTCAACACTTGGTTTTCTTCCACTTGATACTTCTTGAAGTATTTGGTTCCTTACACTCTTCATAGGACATCTATTTAGCAAATAGACTAATGTCCTAACTACTTCTTCTAAAGAATTCATTAGACATTCTTCTTGATTTAATTATGCTTCTTGCCATTTATTGAATGGTTATGTTCTTCCTCTTTACTACAATATTTCGTTGATGTGTATACCTTGTTGTGAATTTATTCTTGATCTCATGCTCTTTACAAAATTTAAATACTCATTTGATATATACCCTCCCCTCTATCTATTCTTAATGTTTTTATATAATGGCCATAGTACTTCTCAAACATGGACTTGAATTGCTTGAATACCTCAAATGTTTTCCTTTTTTTTCAATTAAATCCATTTCCATTCGTTGAAGTCATTAATGAAAGTAATGAAATATAAAATTTTAGACATGGAGGGAGTCTGTTGGTACCCAAATTTAAAATCCTTCAAAGGCCAAGCAACATCGTGGATTCAACAGGACACTCAGAGGAAGATAGATGATTATATGTGTCATTTTGCAGCTGGGGAAGCAATCTATCTGATCTTTTAGCAATAAGTCTTTGAAAAGGAGGGTAGCACCTTAAAAGGATGTGATCTGATCCTAACTATTTTAGGTTGCACCTTTTAACCAAGGTAAGAGAACCTATTTTGTAACCTATGTCATTTGAAGAACACTGTAAGTCCTTCTTTTGCATAGATTTTATAGAGAAGACCTTGGGAAAATATGACCAACACACCAAATATGACTCTCACGAGTTGTCAGTTCCAGATTGTGGAGATATTTTCATAGCAAGGCAAAATGTTACTAAAGTCATTTGGGAGCCCTATTGTTTTTGCATGTTTAGGTGATGAGGATTATGCATTAGTATACACACATGACAAAAAGGGTAGTATGAGTATGATTAGTTGTTTTTGAATAAATTTTTGGTGGGAGGTGGGGCAAGATGAATTTGAATCACCAAATCCTAGAGGAATCTTACAAAATGGAAGGTTAAACCAACAAAATGCCACATGATAGCTAAAGTGTTTCTTTAACTAGAATATGTGCTTAAATGGAGGCCTAGATTAGCACTTTTTCACACAATCTTTGAGATTCTATCATGAAGCATCGAGTTAGAATACTAAAGCATAGAGATCTAAGTCAAACCACACCTAAGGTGCACCCAAATTCTTACATACAATCTCTATCAAACAAATGAAAGAAAAGTGATTTTAGACCATTTATTCCAATCCCGATGAAATATCTTCTAGAAATGAAATTTCAAATGCCAATAAAATGTCATAAGGATTGAGGCATCAATGGTTGAATCAAATTTTAATACAATATTGCAACAAAAAAAAGAAAGACTACTCGCATACATTAAAAAATAAAACAAACACATTTTTCTCAAGACAACATGAATAACTCAAATTTGATTAAATCTATCAACAGGGGAAAGTTTCTTAGAACAGTCTTAGAGCTTGTCAATGGTTGTATAATTGCAACCACCTTGACATGATAAAACTTAATACAAAAAGAGATAACAAAGTTTCTCAGAAGGATTCTCAAAAGACAGGCTTTATCAAATTTTCCTCTTGGGAATTTTCTTCGACCTCTCATACTCCAACCATTTGCATGAAAAATTTGTGCCATTTATAACATTTACAATAGAGTTTCCCCCAAAATCCATAAATTGAGTGCACTAATGCTTTCCATGATCACGATCATGATTTCCAAGATCCGATCTACAAAAATTTGTCGAGATACTCGAGGGGGAAGATCTCTTCGAATACCTCCCGCATTCAACTCCTTTCTTTGGTAGATTACTCTTTCTTCAATTCACCAACCACTTCCACCCCAAATCTGTCAAATCTTCGAGGCATACAAATATAAATCGATCATTTTCGAGCTTCCATGGTCGATGAAAAATAGGAAAACAAAAAGCCCATGGATTTTGAATAAATTAGGATAAAAACAGGGAAAACTCGGAGACTTCTTCATGGAGGAACATGACAATGGATTCTACAAATAACTCGGGGCATTCAAATGGAGGTAAAAGTTTTCAAAACATCCATATCGAGAAATAAAGTATTTCACAACACGTAGATCAAAGGAAAATTAGGGAAAAATAGTGAGAGGTCAAAATGAGCACCAACATCAACTCGACTGGGATGGGAACTCCCGTGAGTTCCACAAGAATGAAGTAGACCAAGTGCCAAAAATATCCATTGGGAAATGGAGTCAACTTGCAAAGTAGAGAAACAAGGCCATCTTCAAAAAAAAATAGAGAAACCAAAAAAATAGGTCACCAAGGACCACGATGAACCAAAACACAAAAAAACAGAAACAAACAACCGACTATACACTGTACAAAATGATGTTTACCCTGACTTAGAGAAAACAATCAAGGAAAAAATTTCAAGCACCTGCCATCCTAGATATGACCATGCCAAGAGGTTCTGATATGTTTTCATCAACTGGAAATATACCTCTTTCTCTTCTTTGTTCAATTTGTAAACCATCCATTTTCTCTAAAGCTCCTCCATTTTGTTTAAGTCAAACTCTTTAAAATTTTCAAGGCTGAATCATGGACCAAATTCCTAGAAAAAAAAACATACTTAGGAGATCTATTTTCAACACTTTCATACTCCCTGAAATCCACAAAACTCACAAAGTTGTTAGGATCAACATTTTCTTGCAAAACTTCATAAGATGCATTTCTCGGGTCTTCAATCAGGTACAACATCTTCTTCTCTCCATATAATTTCACCAAGTTTCCTTCAATGGGAATAGTGGCATAAGACATGTCCATTTGCACACTGCCACCAACACTTGCTACCCACTTTCTTGACAACAACATCCCCCACTTGGCAGGGCAGTCAATAATGACTACATCAAGCTTTAAGTTCCTTCCAGGATAAGATGCAAGTTGTACAACCAAATCTTTGACATATCCTAACACTGACACCTCTCTAGAGTCCATGGCAGTGCACTTCCCATATGTTGTTGTTACCTTGATACCTAATCCATTCATGACCTCAAGAGTCATCACATTACATGAAGCTCCTGAGTCAAACATGAAATTATGTAACAACTTGTCTTTGATAACCAAGGTAGTGAAAATTGGATCCACATTAAGTGGGATTTAACCAAAGAAGTTCCTAAATAAACCTCTAGTGGTTCTCCTAGCTCTTCCAACACTTGTGGCTTTTCCAACTTTACAACAGTAAGGGGAATCTCAACCTTTCTTACACCTTTGCCTTGTATTCTCTCTTCCCCTTTGAATCCTAAATATTCGAAATCCCTCTTCTTGTGCTCAGGGATCCTAAGAAACTCAATAATTAGGATAGGAATTTTTATTTGGCTCAAAACTTGGGCTATGTCATATGGGTAAAATTTGGATTAAGCATGATTAATCACATGGCCTTATCCTGGAGGAAATCTTCTCAAGGCCTTATTGAACCTTGTGTTGAAATCATGTAATTTTAACTCATTGGGATTCTACTTGATGTTTTAAAACTCTAATAGAAGAAACCTGTCAAGTCATATCACCATATTGCAATCTAAATGCATTGTTCATCTCATCCCAAGAATCAATAGAGTTATTTGGCAATGCTTTATATCAGAGTCCTTTTAAAACTTGTATCCTCTTTTAAATCTAAATGGCGTGTGGACAAATAATTTGATGTATACATCTTCATGTTCAATCTCAAAGTTTTCCATCATATTGAGAAAAAGATTAGATGTCGATCACCGAGTTATAGCATTGTTTCCCTCAAACTTTGGTAGTTTGTTCCTCACATCTTGAGGTACTGAATTTGGATAACCATCCATTCCAACAAAAATTATAGGTCCAAAGGTGTTTATATGGTGCCATTTTTATGACATATGTTTTACTATAACAAATGGAGGTTTTGTTGTGATCTTGGGGAGAAACAAATTCAATGAGAGGTAGGAGGTCTCTCAAATAAAGGAGTGTAGCTTCAAAAATTGAAACCCTCCAAAGGAAAGGCTTCTTGCAAATCCCTATTAATTTATGAAAAGACAGGGGCGTAGAATGGGAAGAAAACCTTTCAAAATCAAATGAAGGCCCCTCTACAGTTGGAGAATTCAATTCCACAAATAGGCTACCTGATTCAGAGTCACTTGAATGGTAGTCTTCAATGAAAGGCTGTTCACTTTCATCACATGGATTCTCTTCCTTCCCCTTTGTTGACTTCATGAAACAATGTCCTAACAGATCCCTAACAAAGATCAAAATCAAATCAATCATAGAGTCACCACTAAAATCAAATCAATCAGATTTCCATCTTAGTTGTGCAAATGCACTAGAGTATGCTTTTTCAAATGTCTCACAACACTTATAAACTAGAATGAAAGCTCAAATTCCTTTATCAAAATTTATCAATGAATAATAAAGCAAAAAAATTAGAGATGGAAGAGTCACAGTACAACACTTGTAACTTGAAGCTTCATATAGGGTCGAAGATAGATAATATTTAAAATGGATCACTTTGGCACTTTAGAGTATACAAGAAATGTTTACTGTGGTCCAGTGTGAATTCGATCAAATTGAACTAATTCCTCGTGAAGAATGGCACCGTGTGCGTATTGGTACCCAAATTTAATCTCCTTCAAAGGCCAAGCATCATGGATTCAACAGGACACTCAGAGGTAGATAGATGATTATATGTGTCATTTTGCAGCTGGGGAAGCAATCTATCTAGATCTTTAGCACTCATTCTTTGAAAAGGAGTGGGTAGCACCTTAAAAGGATGTGATCTGATCCTAACTATTTTAGGTTGTGCCTTTCAACCAAGGTAAGATCCTATTTTGTAACCTATATCATTTGAAGAACACTGGTAAGTCCTTCTTTTGCATGATTTTATAGAGAAGACCTTGGGAAAATATGATCAACACACCAAATTTGACTCTCACGAGTTGTCACTTCCAGATTGTGGAGATATTTTCACAAGAAGGCAAAGGTTACTAAAGACATTTGGGACCCTGATTGTTTCTACATGTTTTGGTGATGAGGATTATACATTAGTATACACATATGACAAATAGGGGTAGTACGGGTATGATTAGTTGTTTTTTGAATAATTTTTTTGTGGGAGGTGGGGAAAGATGATCTTGACTCACTTGATCCTTGAGGAATCTTACAAAATGGAAGGTTAAACCAACAGAATGCCATATAATAGCTAAAGTGTTTCCTTAACTAGAATATGTGCTTCAATGGAGGCCCAAATTAGCACTTTTTCACACCATCTTTGAGATTATATCATGAAGGCTCGAGTTAGAAGACACAAAAAGTGTCAATATCTAAGCCAAACCATGCCTAAGGTCCACCCAAAGGCTTATAGAAAATCTCTATCAAACAAATGAAAGAAAAGTTGTTTTAAACTATTTATTCCAATCCCGTATGAAAGATATTTTTAGAAATGAAATTGTAAATGCCACTAAAATATCATAAGGATTGAGGCCTGGTGGTTAAATCAGATTTTAATACAATATTGCAAAAAAAAAGAAAGACTACTCACAAACATTCATAAATAAAACAAACACATTTTTCTCAAGAAAACATAAAATAACTCAAATTTGATTAAATCTATCAATAGGGAAAGTTTCTTAAAGTTTCTTCTCGAGCTTTTCAATGGTTGTACACTTTCAACCACCTCAACATGATAAAACTTAATAAAAAAGAGTTAACCATTTTTCTAAGATGGATTCTCGAAGACATGCTTTGTCAAATTTTCCTCTTGGGAATTTTCTTTGACCTCTCACACTCCAACCATTTTCACGAAAAATTCATGCCATTTATAACATTTATAATAGAGTTTCCCCCAAAATCTATACATTGAGTGCACCAGTGCTTTCCATGATCATGATCACGATTTCCAAGATACATATGTAAAAATCACCGATACTCGAGGGTGCAGATCTCTTCGAATACCTCTTGAATTTAACTCCTTTCTCTGTATATTACTCTTTCTTCAATTCACCAACTACTTCCACCCCAAATCTATCAAATTTGGCTCCTTGGGTGCTCTAGAGAAGAAAAATGATAAATAAGATCGAGCCCGATAGTCAGACCATTTTAATGGCAAAAGACATCTTCTAGATCTTCCCACCAAACTCATATATCAACATTAACTCCCTTCTCTGTCTGGCATGTAGAAAACAATAAGAAATCATGAAGACTCACACTTCCAGAGCTTTATAGAGAAGATGTGTGGAAAATCATATTTAGACACACTACTCTCATTGATATTTGTTTTGAATGTGGGCGTCCATGTGGAAGATTCAAAAATGAGCTCGGGGCTTCCTTTGACCTTTTCTAACCTTTTGAAAAAATGTTAAAATTTTACATTTTTCTCCACAGCTCCACTTCTTAAAAATGGGCTTCACACATGTCCTAAGGTGGGTCCTAGCAGAACCGCACTTCTTTTTATGCCTTTAACTCTTTTCTCTCAAAAGGAAATTTTTCCAATTTTCCTCCACGTGTCCACACATTCGCCTTCGACTAGAGCAAGCTTTGACCTTTCCTTCATCAGGCTCATGGACCATTTTGATGATTTTAGTCATTTACATGCAAGAGGAAAAATTTCCAAGTGTCCCCTGATAGTCCGCCTTCCCACCCCTATGATTTGAAATAAACTTTTACCTTTTTTGTCACGCTTGTGGGCCATTTTTGATATTTAACTCTTTTCAGCGTAAGAGGAAAAAATTTGAAGTTGTCCCAGATGGTCCACTTCCCCATTCCTTTTGACTTGTCAAAATGCCTTATGTCACTATGGCACACCTTGAGATGGTCCCAAAAATTGATATCTTCAAAGAGTGCGGGCTCGCCATGTGTCCTCTTCGCGCTTCTCCAAAACCTTAAGGCTTCAAAAATGATTTTACGAGGGCATGCTTCCATTTTAGAATTTTACTCCATTTTTCCAAGAGGCAAAACATAAACTTTCCTCCAAAGGCTCGCATATCTTCCTTTAACTTTTCCAAGTGTCCTTATCAGGGGTCAAGGCAAGATTTTCTCCACGCACCACTTAAATTTTACTTTAATCAAATCTAAGCGGGGCCATGCGAGGTGAGTTTAAATTTTTTTCCAAAGTAGCAAAAATAAAAGTTTAAAAAAAAAAACCACCATGCCCCATCCAATTGGAAGAAGCCACGTAAGAACCAAAAGAACCAATTAGATTTGAGCAGAGCTATGGGACCAAATTTTCCTTTTTGCCCAAAAATAAAAATGTTAAGTTAAATCATTCACCCATTGTCCCCTACCAAACAAAGGAAGCCACATGACCACCGAACACTAGGAATAACATTGATAGGAAAAAGACACCTTTGCATCAGTCAAAACACATAAATTCACCATTCATACTTAACTGATTTTTTGCTAAGGATGAAATTTTTTTCGAAACAAAACTATGTGGATCATGTTTCCGAGCATCTTTTGACCACATATTTGGATTTTCAAAGGCATCAAATATAAATCAATCATTTTCAAGCTTCCATAGTAGAGGAAAAATAGGAAAATGGCAAAGTCTGCAGATTTGAAGAAATTAGGGCAAAAACAAGGCAAACTCAAAGAATTCTTCATGGAGGAACATGACAATGGATTCTACAAATAACTCGGGGCATTTAAATGGAGGTAAAAGTTTTCAAAGCATCCATATCGAGAAATAAAGCATTTCACAACACACAAATCAAAGGAAAATTAGCACAAAAATGTGAGAGGTCAAAACAAGGACCAACAAAGTGTTCATGGGACCACAAAATATGAATGTACTAGCTCAAGAGATGATTTTGCTCTCCATGATTTACCTAAGGGAAAATAATTTCTATGTTGCTTCCCCAATATGCATGCCTCACAAACCTTGTCTAATTGTTCAATAGGAGGTAATCCTTTAACCATTTTCTTATTATAAAAAAAATGCAATCCACCATAACTCAAGTGCCCATACCTGAGATGTCAGAATGTGGATTGATCAATGGATATTATTTGTAATGTTGTTGTACACTTACACTTTGCATCCTCAATGGGGACATTCTATTATATGTCATATGCACTATTGCAATCAACTTGTTTCTTTGACCTTTTTATATATACTACATTCTCCATTTTCAAACCTTGCCTTATATTTGTTTTAGACAATATGCCAAATACTAAGAAGATTGTACTTTAGTCCTAGCACAAAGAAAACATTATTGATATGCTTCTTGTCTCCTTGCTTGGTGAGAATGGATACTATTCCTTTACCCATCACATGAACCTTATTGTTTGTTCCCATCTTCACTTCAGATCTGATTGCTTCATCTATATTATTGAAAATTTCTTTATTTCCACACATATGATTATTGCAAGCACTATCCAAATACCATACTTGTTTGTTTCCTTTCTCAGCTACATTGCAAGTTAAAAATAAATTTCCATTCTTTTATTTTTCTCAGGTTCAACTTCTTTTGCATTAGAGAAGCTTACATTATGATTATGATTTCTCAAATCATATTCTTTCTTTCTACACTCACTAGCATAATGCCCAAACTTTTTGTAGTAATAACATTGCACATTTGATTTGTCATACCTTTGTGAAGAACCACCTCTGGAAGTGTTATTCTCCTTCCTCTACCTCTTCCTCTTTCATGTGGCTCTTGATAGTGGTTGTGACTTCCACCTTCTTGTTGGTTGTTAAATCTTCCTCTTCCTTTATTGTATGCTCCTCTCCCCTTGCCTCTAAAATTTGTATTTGTTTTGAAGGCTTGTTCATTGAAGAGCTTATTGATCTATTCATCCTTTTTCATGGTTTTGCAAAGAACACATTATCTCATGAATACTCATTTGGTTTAATTTCTTAGAGTGTTTTATGGCTATGAAAACTTTTTCAAATATGATTTGAAGGCTTCTTAATACCTTATCTATGTTTATATGATTTTGAATAGTATCACTATAAGTCTTCATCTAATTAACAAAGACCATTGTTATTGAATAGAAAACATTTATAGAATGTGAGTATTTTATGAGAAGAGTTTCAAAATCTCTCCTTAGCATCTGTAGTCCACTACATTTACCTTGTCACTTCCTTGATATGCATTTTGCAGGGTATCTCTAGTTTTCTTAGAGTTAATAATTTCTACTATAATTGGAAATGCTAAATATGTGACTACATTTTGTATATAGTTCAAAGTGTTTCCTCATTTCTTTTATTTTCATTCAATGCATTATTTTGTGCTTGTGTCAATGCATTAAATACAACACGGTCTACTACCTCTATATAGACTCCTTCAACTAGTTCTCATAGCTCTTGATAGGATAATGAAGTCTTTATATTAATGCACCAAGTGTCATAGTTTTTCCCATCAAATATTTGGGGTTATTTCCAGAGTTGCTACTATTAGAAGCCATGATAACTCAACCTAGAAAATAAAAAATCAAACCCACAAAATATCGAGCCTTTTGTTTGCTCAAATACCAATTTGTTGGAAAAATTTAGTGTCAAATGTAGCCAATAAGGAAAAGAAACAACTAGAACACAACAAAACACACTAAAATTATATATATTATAATCATTTTAAAATTCTTCTACAATCTTAGAGCTATTGCCTTTTTTTCTTATATTATGAAAAAAATTTATTTGTTGTTTCCCTCTAAATATTCTACTTTGAATATTCCCTCTTCACTTTATTCTCTTTTTCTATATTTTTCTTCCATCTTCCTAGATTTGTTACTCTCTTTCCCGTATTTTCTTCCCCTTTTTTCTTCTATGCTACTACACAAATAACTCTAAAAATTATTCATTAAATCCTCTTTTATAACATTCTTGTATATAAAAATATACTTCTCTTTGCTTCTTAAAATTATGCCCTAAAAATGGACCCAAAACATATATAAAATGCCTCATAAAATAAAATAAGTATTGGGCCTCCAAAATAAGTCATGACCCAAAAGAACCTAGAACCAGAATTAATCACAGAAATTTCACATCCGCAGGGAAGCTGGAAAATTTCTTCACGGAGTCTCTGACCCAAGATATATCCCTGAAGCATTCACGTCATCCCAAAAATCCCAAACAAAGAATAAAATGTGAGGCTCTCACAAGCGGGGGAGAAAAAGAAAAAGTTCCACAAAGTTCGGCGTGGAAAATGAAAGCCCGAGCAATAAAAATTTTCAACGACAAAAAAATGCAACAGCCAAATAATTAAATACCTGACAAAAATGAGTTTGACTGAGTGGAAAATAAGTTTAAAAGTTTTGAGTGGCTCAAGATTATAGCCACATTAAATTCTGACACTTGGTACCTTATTTAATCAAAAATTATAAAAACTCATGTGTCATAACATCGAGGCTGAATTTACTAATTTTGTTCATTTTAGATGTTAAAATACCACCACTTATAAAATATGAATTTCATGATTGACAAGTAAAAATATAATTTAAACGTGCGTGCGTGTGTGCGTGTGTGTGTGCGTCAGTGCATGTGTGCGCACGCGCGCGCCTGTGTGTGTGTGTGTGTGTGTGTGTGTGTGTGTGTGTGTGTGTGTGTGTGTGTGTGTGTGTGTGTGTGTGTGTGTGTGTGTGTGTGTGTGTGTGTGTGTGTGTGTGTGTGTGTGTGCACGTGCGTGTGTGTGTGCGTGCGTGTGTCTTATCAAAATTAGCAAACTAAATATTATATTACATATTTTTAATTTGTGAGATTTATGGCCATTAATATAAACAAAAATAGACACTTCCGAAATAGAATAATAAAAAGATGATTTTTCTTTGTTTGATTTCTTACAAATATAAATTAAATTACAAAAATATGATTTGGGATTTTTAAGAATGGTTAAATTTGGAGTCTTAAAAGTTGGAAGTTGGAATTTAATTTATAAAAATTACAAGCTTATACTAGTGAGTCATTTTTTCACATTTTACAATTTGTTTTTTAATGAGTGGAAATAGAGTTTTAATGCTCTAAAAAATGGTGCAATATATTTATTTGTTTATAACTATGCAAAAAGATGCAAATACATATAAAGATCAATTTTGTTTAAATATTTTAGATTCAATCAAATACAGAATCTCCCATGGATTTGTAATTATAAATGGATTCAAAAATCTTAAAGATGAAATCTGCAATAGAGAATAACCCACCATAAAAATTTATGTAAATTTATGAATAATTCATTAGATGCATTGCCCATAAACATAATTAGTTCTGCAATTTACAGCTATCTAAGCTCTCTATTTTTTTATATAAAATATGTTTTTTTTATATAAATCAATATTGGTTGCATGTTAAGTGATCAAATATACAAACACCCAACTTTAGTATACGTTATGGTTTTGTCCATGCTATGAACTGAGCTATAGAATGTAGACATTGATAAAACTAATGTTACGGTGCAAGTTTTCCTTCACATCCGCAAATATGTTTTGCGATGTACGTGATGTTTGTATTGAAGGTTATTTACAGTTCAGAAAATGATGTGAAATAGTAAAATCAAATGAGAACATTAATGATAGTGAGTAGATATGAGCTACAAAAAGTCAACCCATGTGATGTTTGTTCAACCCATAACAATTACATTTACATTCATACAAAGAAAGTGAAAAAAATGTTATCTAGAATTTTTGGTTTGAAAATGAGAGAAAAATCATTTTTCTAAATTTGAATTATTTTTGGTTTGATTGACTGCTTGAGGTTTTATACTTTAAAATTCCTCCTACTATGTTACTCTTTAACTTAAACGTAGAATTTTGGAGTAAATCTTGACATTAAATTGACAAAATCAGCACTCTATTCCAAAAATATGTAATCAAATTATAAATAACTAGCATACCTATATTTATATAAATATATGTAATATATGTCGAGAGGTATATATTACATATATTTATATATTATATAAATATATAGGTGCCTTGTGAACTTCACCTCTCGACATATTTTACATGTCATGTTTTGATTTATGTTCTATATGTATGTAAAATATGCCGAGAGGTGAAGTTCACAAGGCACCTATATATTTATATAATATATAAATATATGTAATATATACCTCTCAACATATATTACATATATTTATATAAATATAGGTATGCTAGTAGCAACCGTTGGAATTGCAAAAAATAATACCTAAAATAAAGTATGGAAAATAAGGGGAATTTTGTTCGTGCATGAATAAAATCAAATATCTTACAAGGAACATCATAAATGCATTTAAAGGAGGAACCATATCTCTTAAGAGAATGAGTATGAGCAAAAAAAAGGAAGGTCTATAATACACAAAGTTCTTATGGATTTTATTAGTAACCGTATTATCAAGTTAAAAAAATACAATTCTTTTTCATATGAATTGAAATGTGTAATGTACATCACATGTAATGAAAAATTCATAGAATGAAATGTGTGTTACACATGGTACATTATTTACATTCCAAGGACATAAGTCTTTTTTCCTCAGCCTGTTTCGAAAGTAGTTTTCCGTTCTTCATCTTTGCATAACGCTCATATGAAAATGGCGGAGATATTTTTAGACTCTGCAATGACTTCACTCGAGAGATAGCCACAAATGTTAACCCCATTGTTTCTCTTTCTTCAATATCAATTGTATCCTTGGAAAGAGTCAAACCTTACGATTTATGTATCATCAATGCCCATGCCAACCATAAGGGTAATTGGTGTGTGCGTCTCTCTTTATTGATGTAATTGGGATGGTACGCAGAGTTCTATCTTCAAATGGTATTCCAAAGTAACTATCAAATTCAACCATTACATACGTTGGTGGGTTTGGTGGACCACTACCAGGTGCATATACTATGCTTCGAATATATCCCAAAGCTCCATTTACAAGACCTACTTCTATCCAAAGATTGGATGTTATCATAACCCTTGCATCATTAGAAATTAATAATTCTAAATCAAGTTCGTCATTCAGACCTCCTACCAGTGTGTTGGTGGTACTTGTTCTAGTTGCAATGCTACGTGCGATAGGTCTTTTCAATGAATGTAATTTTTTGTTGTTGTGGTTATTCACGTTAATCTTTGTCGCCATCAAGTGAATATTATTATAGAATTCTTCATTGCTATTTTTGTCTAATGCAGGACTTGTTCTACTCATTAACAACATCCAATCATCCAGTGTTGGATTCACATCTCTGAGATTTTCTAGAAGTTGTCGAAAATATTTTTGGTCTTCATCTTCTCCTCCTTGCCTAAATACCTTATCCAATGTAACAACTATTCCGAATGCTTCCCATAACAGCTTTGCACATCTATTACTATCATATGGAGGTTTATCGGTAACAGGAGGAAGTTGCCCCAAATCTCCTACCAAAACCATAGAAACACCACCAAAACTCATGTCTACTCTTTCAGGGAATGCTTGACGAAGTCGGGAGTCCACGTTTTCTAGCAAACTTTGTCCAATGAAGCTCATTTCATCAATCAATACATATTTTATGTGGCAGATCTCTTGTTGGAATGTTGCAAGTCTCAATCCTTCCAATTCTACAAAATCTGTAATAGGGATTCAAAGTTGTGAATGGATCGTCAAGGTGCCAATATTAAAATCAACTCCTGTTGGTGCAAGCAATAGAAGAGGAGAACGTTTTGGGAATGATGCATCAAAAAGTGCCTGACGAATTACACCAATCAAATAGAATTTTCCTATTCCTACTGTTCCTTGAACTATCATGAGCAATGGAATGTTATTTCGACATTGATTATAATGTGTCATTATTATATCAAGTGTTTGTTTTTATTTAGCACCCAAGGTGTCGTAATTGAAATTTGGGGCTAATTCATAATCTATAACCAACCCATTTTCTTTCATGTTGCTTATGAATTTTATCGCTTTACTTGTGTATTCTTCACCTCGATATTCATCATTCCATGGTGCTTGTCTATCAATATCTCTCCTTCCCAACATATCTATTTTTGTCACTTGCAAAATTTGACCACGATGAATCCTACACATGATTTCTTAATCATGTTCTATTGTATTTTGTTGAACATGTTGATTAATTTCCTCTTTAGAATCGCTGTTATTTTCAACATCTTCTACTGCAATCCTCCTTTCCACATGCCATGGATTATAATGGAACGATTCCCAGTTTGAACTTATTGAATCAGAATCAAGTCGATATCTCTCTCTATATCCCGAAAATGGCTTGTAAAGCAACAACTCTGACAAAAAAAATCAACCCATTTATGAGATTCCCATGAAGGGACACAGGAAAACCTCAGGAACACTCTCACAATAGCTTCCAAACTCTTGACCTCCCACTTGTTATCCCGTTTTCTCCTTGGATTATATGTCCAAGATCTAGTGGCATTAATAAGAGACACACTTTCCATGGAAAAAGGCCTATTCTTGTACCCGTCAATGAAACTTATTGCATGTTCTTCATGGTCATCTCCATCAGTTGTTACTTTTTTGAACACCTCATGGGAAACATTCAAATTGAAAAATACTCTACTGCTCTCTACTAAAGGAAGCTCCAACAACATGTGACATGTTTCTTATGCGCCAATGTCTCTTTCAACAATTGTTTTCAGTTAGAAGTCTCTTGTATGTTGTCACTGCCATTTCATTCGGTTTTCTATGTTTGCAATCCGCATCAACATTTGATGATAAGTTTCAGAGCTTTTCTCCGCTTTCGCTGCATACTTTGTAATGTACTTGACTACGACATGCTTGGAAAGAACAAGTTGCCAATCTACATTTTCTCTCCACAATTGTAATATGTAGCGATTATGTGTATTTACCCTATCATCATTTCTCACAAGTTCAAAATTTTTATCTCCCATCTCTGAGTCTTGATATAACTTTGATCCGTTGAGATTCAATGGCCATGGTGCATTATACCTACAAAATGTAATAATCAATTATTAGTTCTTCCACATATGTGTTTTTTATTTCAATTTAATTATTCAAAATTTTGAACATTACCTACAAACCATTTTCCCCCTTTTCTTACGTAGGCAGGCACCCTCTCTACACATTGTATGTCATTCTACACTATTGAGAATCTCTTCGTAGTCACGTTCCATATCGACTTGTGTCAGTTGTCTTGTATTTCGAAGACATGGATGCTGCATAAAATTTTGGTAGACCTGTAACATAGAACATAAGAATACGCAATATATTTTGAGAACGTAAAAATTCTATATAAATCACAAACTCAATGAGAATCGATAAATTACCTGTATGTTTCATTAGTGTGGGTCCTCCCGAGGATTCCATGCATGGACAATAGAATGGAAGTATTTTTCAGCATTTCCACATTGAAAATCATCATTCCAATCAAGGTTGTCCATATTTGGTGCACCTTCTAACCATATGAATCCATGCACATGCGGTGAACCTCTATGTTGCCATTCATATCTAGACCAATAATCTTTAACTTTCATTCCTTTTTGTAATATCTCCTTTCAGAAAAGTGTATGTCACAGGTGCATATAATGTGCCACTATATGTGGATATTTGATGACATTTTTCCTTCGCCAATTTTGTGCTTCCCATGGATTATCCAAAGTGTTCCAAGCATTAATGCATGTAGATTAGGCCAATACATATCAGTTGTGCGCTAATGTGAAAAAAATGGTAGGTGATCCGATTTGATGCAACATGTCCATCAATTCACCATGACATTTTTCCCAATAAGACCTCGTACCCTTAAAGATGTTCCAACCACATCAAATGATCGAAAGATTAGAATGGGGAACATTTTCCATATGCTCACGTAACTCATTAATGGTGATTGGCATATCTTGGAGGTTTTTCTTAACAAACACTGCAGACATGTTTTATTGCATGATGTCTCATGATCATGTTCATCATGTAATACCTGAATCGGGATGTCGGCCAAATTGATCCCCTATATCAAAATAAATGTTTTACAAATTCATGGAGATGTACTTGTTTTAACCATGGTTCTAGCCAATCACATTTTCCATCGGGAAACAAAGTAGGGAATGCCATATCAAGTAATCCTAGTGTCACATACTCATTGATAGGAGATGATCCTATCCCTAGCCAATCAATTAGTACTCCAGGTCCGCGTGAGGGTTATTCACCCATGCATGGATTAATTCCATCTCCCTTGGGGCATTAGGTGGTTTAGACGCCATTGATGTTGTATGAATAATTATGTTTCCTTCATCTATCTCCATGGTCGGACCTACAAATACAACTTCATTTGCATCAGAATCAAACTCCATATGCACTGAGTTCAACTCCTCAAATACATTTTCATCAGAATGAGGTGGAAGTTCATTCAGAGCATTTTCATCGATCTGAACATCTGAATAGAACTTATCATGTTCTATTTTATATTTCAGCACTTTTAAACTCACTCTCTATTGACTGTAAAGTTGTAATTTTTTCCACGTTGATCTCTCCTCCGAACAATAATCATCAAAAATCTTTCAATCTATGCACAAAAGATTAGCGATTTCTTTTACTTCTTGAGGAAAACTTATCGTGTGACCTTTATATTTATATTGACCTCCTATCACATGTGTCACTTATAGGATTGGGTTGACATGGGCTATCAACATTTCCTCAACTTGAGTTAAGTTTACAAGTTCTGGTGGTTGTGCCCAGGATCCATATTGTTTGATGCTAAAATCAATGATGACCTTTCTCTTGTCGGCATCTAGTACACATGGGTCCTTTAGGTGTTCGAGAAAATTTTATTCCAAGGTAGCATTCTTGAAAAATATAACACATGATCGGTGAAGCAAGGTTATCAAGACCACGTTGAAAAATCATTTGGATGGTATTCAAATCTCTCCCAACCATTCCATTGGGATCAAATATATTTTGTTCTATCTCAATATGTGAGTTTTGCATTCTTCTTCTTCTTCTAGGTTCATTTGTTGATGCCTCCTGTAAATGATTATTCTACATTCTTCTTCTTCTCGTTTCTCGTGTTTGTTGTAATGTTGTCTCCTCCTACACACCATTATTATCTACATTATCTCTAACATCAACATCCATTGTATCTTGGCCCAAGTTTTCAGGTGTTTGGAGCACACGATCCACCAATGTTGAATTTCCTCCCCCAAAATTGAATTCATCATTACCAACCAATCTATGATAGTGCCTTTGAGATGCTTCACAGTGAAGTTCTTGTCTTCAAATTCTTTCTTCTTCTGGCAACTGATCTGAATGAATATGTCTTTGTATATTTGTTCTTGATACATGTGAGTCATCTTGAGATGAGCGCACATGAATTGTTATCATCTTATCTACATGTTGTTTTCTTTCTACATCTAATGCATCATTTGTCAATTCATTCCTCCATTCTACAAATCTTTGTCTATCGTCATCATTTTGATGTTTCCTTTGTTCCTCTCATTGTGCATGCATATGTCAGTTCTTGTTGTCTTCTTCTGCGATATTGTCTTTGATATTCTCTTCGATATGCTCTTCTCTCTTCTTCATTTGTTAATTCATTCCTCTATTCTACAAATGTTTTTCCATCATTATCATTTTGATTTTTTCTTTGTTCCTCTCGTTGTACCTCTATCATTTCTTGTTGTCTTCTTATGCGATATTGTCTTTGATATTCTCTTTGATATCCTCTTCTTTCTTCTTCATTTTCAAAATTTACTCTTCCTAATTCTTCATTTATTAATTCATTTCTCTGTGTTGCAAGTCTGTCTATCATTATCATTTTGATGTTTCCTTTGTTCCTCTCGTTGTGCATCTGTCAGTTCTTGTTGTCTTCTTATGTGATATTGTCTTTGATATTCTCTTTGATAAGATCTTCTTTCTTCTTCATTTTCAAAATTTAATCTTGGTCGAGCCATACCTATAATGTATTTTCAAGAAAATTTTTAATTTATTTATATAACTAAAAATTTCATGTACATGTAATAGACAACAATCATATAATATCAATTTTTTAAATATTAGGAGTCAACATACAAAACAATTCTACACAAATTGGACATGATTTTGTTACAAAAACATCAAACAATTAATTTTGAGACTTCTAAAAAAATTACATCATCCCAAAATGGACAAGTTTAACATACATTAGGGGCACCCTCATTACGTTGCTTTAAAAGCCTTTTCAAAAACACAGGCTGACGTCCAAATTTGAACGTGCTAGGATAGTTTCAAAGGGAAATATCCCATTCAAAAATCCTAGCTCCTGGTATCGAAAAAGGCATATGCAACGCTGGATTCCGAGTTGGACAAATGTCCGTAGCTTCTTGTGTAAATGGTATAGCAATTTTAGAGAATTATTTCCAAAATGTAGTAAATACAAATCATGAATGAACTATATATAGATCTATCTAATATTCAAAGGCACCATGATATTCTGATTCATCTAATATTTAAAAGCACAATGACATTCAAAATTTCATATTACACTAAAAAAGACATTACTTGTAAAATTCACACAAAAGTCTAAAATTGAATTCTTCCGATATTTATATCGCATTAACTATAAAGTACCCTATCATTAATTAATAAAAACATCAAATTGGACATGATTTTGTTACAAAAACATCAAACAATTAATTTCGAGACTTCTAAAAAAATTACATCATCCCAAAATGGACAAGTTTAACATACATTAGGGGCACCCTCATTACGTTGCTTTAAAAGCCTTTTCAAAAACATAGGCTGACGTCCAAATTTGAACGTGCTAGGATAGTTTCAAAGGGAAATATCCCATTCAAAAATCCTAGCTCCTGGTATCGAAAAAGGCGTATGCAATGTTGGATTCCGAGTTGGACAAATGTCCGTAGCTTCTTGTGTAAATGGTCTAGCAATTTTAGAGAATTATTTCCAAAATGTAATAAATACAAATCATGAATGAACTGTATATAGATCTATCTAATATTCAAAGGCACCATGATATTCTCGATTCATCTAATATTTAAAAGCACAATGACATTCAAAATTTCATATTACACTAAAAAAGACATTACTTGTAAAATTCACACAAAAGTCTAAAATTGAATTCTAATATTTAAAAGCACAATGACATTCAAAATTTCATATTACACTAAAAAAGACATTACTTGTAAAATTCACACAAAAGTCTAAAATTGAATTCTTTCGATATTTATATCGGCATTAACTATAAAGTACCCTATCATTAATTAATAAAATGCCATACCCTTTACTTTGTGTAAAAGAGATCAATTAATAAAATAAATAAAAGATATTAATTAATATAGTTTTTGGTTTGTTGTAATGTTTGTGAGCATGTTCATGTTTATTTTTTACATAAATTGACATTTCTATTTTGAATGTACTATATTATGCACATGTATATTATTTTCTTATTGTTGTCTAATGTGTATAAGTGAATGTAGTGTAATATGTTTTATGTGTAATATGTATTGATAAAAGTGATCAAATTTACAGTGTAATACCCATTTCAATACCCTTTACTTTGAAATAACCATTTGACCATATCATTAATTAATAAAATACCATACCCTTTACTTTGAAATTTACGCTTTACTTTGAAATACTCATTTCACCGTATCATTAATTAATAAAATACCATACCCTTTACTCTGTAAAAAGAGATCAATTAATAAAATAAATAAAAGAAATTAAATTTACGAAGAAAAAATCAATAAACCATTTACTGTGTCCAAAAATTTATACCTCACAATTCTTGAATAGAAACCAAATAAGTCCGTTCCACAACCCTTTATTGTGTAAAAAGAGATCAATTAATAAAATAAATAAAAGAAATTAAATTTACGGAAGAAAAAATCAATAAACCATTTACTGTGTCCAAAAATTTATACTTCACAATTCTTGAATAGAAACCAAATAAGTTTGTTCCACAATTCCTTGTGATTTGAAAAGTGCACAATGTTATCCCTGAACAATCCATATAAATATAAGAATAAAATAATCAATGTGGAAACATCATTTTAAGAAATCAATTAATAAAGGAAATAAAATAAATTAAATTTACCAAAGCAATCAATAAACCCTTTACTGTGTCCAAAAATTTATACCTCACAATTTTTGAATAGAAAGCAAATAAGTCTGTTCCAACAATTCCTTATGGTTTCAAAAGTGAACTTATAATAATTTTTTTGATTAAAAAGTGAACTTACATGTATAATAAATTTATTCAATTAATTTTATTCATATGTATTAATAAAAGAAATCAAATTTATGGTGTAATACCCTTATCATTAATTAATAAAATACAATTGAATTTATTGTGTAATACCTTTAATACCTATTTCACCCTATCATTAATTAATAAAAGAAATTAAATTTACCATGTAATACCCATTCATTTCACCTTAATACCCATTCATCATTAATTAATAAAATACAATTAAATTTATTGTGTAATACCCTTTACTTTGAAATCTCATTTCACTAGTTTATTCATTAATAAAATACAATACCCTTTACTAACCAAAGAGATCAATTAATACAAGAGATTAAATTTAGGGAAGCAATCAATAAAAGGATAATTTTTATTACCATATAATACCCATTTCACCCTATCATTATTATCAGAACGCACCAAAATTACCAACACAAGAACAACACAGTGAAATACAGGATAACTTTTTTTTTTGACTTGCTTTGACCCAACACGACACAACATGTCGTCACCAGGTTACAACCAACACTTGGAATCATTTGTTACGGGGAAGACCACAAGGTCAGCACGGAAACGTTCACACTTATCAAGGACAATTTATTTTTCTTTTGACAAGACAACATGAAAGTCCAATCCACATGACACACTCACGGCTAGGGCAAGCCACAGTAAGAAATGGTTAGGGTTTATTTATTTTTGTAAGACACCCTTTAGCTCATGACTTAAGTTTTCAAAGGAATCAATATATGGTTTGCACAAATTCATCTCACCAACTGAGTTAATTTCTTAAACACTGTAGAGTAGTTCACTTAAAGTCTTCTCCTACTTACTAAATCTTAATATCTTCCAGAAACTAACCATTGTTTTCCTTTAAGCTTGTTTAAGAGTTCAACCCAAAGGGATAGTGTTCGCTAGTTTAGCTAGGGGTATCAATTTATAAATGTTTACTTCACAAAGGATGTTTTC